>JAKELP010000038.1:5000-10000 GCA_029929735.1 Mimosa pudica | reverse complement strand
TTTAGGGTTTAGGGTTTAGGGTTTAGGGTTTAGGGTTTAGGGTTTAGGGTTTAGGGTTTAGGGTTTAGGGTTTAGGGTTTAGGGTTTAGGGTTTAGGGTTTAGGGTTTAGGGTTTAGGGTTTAGGGTTTAGGGTTTAGGGTTTAGGGTTTAGGGTTTAGGGTTTAGGGTTTAGGGTTTAGGGTTTAGGGTTTAGGGTTTAGGGTTTAGGGTTTAGGGTTTAGGGTTTAGGGTTTAGGGTTTAGGGTTTAGGGTTTAGGGTTTAGGGTTTAGGGTTTAGGGTTTAGGGTTTAGGGTTTAGGGTTTAGGGTTTAGGGTTTAGGGTTTAGGGTTTAGGGTTTAGGGTTTAGGGTTTAGGGTTTAGGGTTTAGGGTTTAGGGTTTAGGGTTTAGGGTTTAGGGTTTAGGGTTTAGGGTTTAGGGTTTAGGGTTTAGGGTTTAGGGTTTAGGGTTTAGGGTTTAGGGTTTAGGGTTTAGGGTTTAGGGTTTAGGGTTTAGGGTTTAGGGTTTAGGGTTTAGGGTTTAGGGTTTAGGGTTTAGGGTTTAGGGTTTAGGGTTTAGGGTTTAGGGTTTAGGGTTTAGGGTTTAGGGTTTAGGGTTTAGGGTTTAGGGTTTAGGGTTTAGGGTTTAGGGTTTAGGGTTTAGGGTTTAGGGTTTAGGGTTTAGGGTTTAGGGTTTAGGGTTTAGGGTTTAGGGTTTAGGGTTTAGGGTTTAGGGTTTAGGGTTTAGGGTTTAGGGTTTAGGGTTTAGGGTTTAGGGTTTAGGGTTTAGGGTTTAGGGTTTAGGGTTTAGGGTTTAGGGTTTAGGGTTTAGGGTTTAGGGTTTAGGGTTTAGGGTTTAGGGTTTAGGGTTTAGGGTTTAGGGTTTAGGGTTTAGGGTTTAGGGTTTAGGGTTTAGGGTTTAGGGTTTAGGGTTTAGGGTTTAGGGTTTAGGGTTTAGGGTTTAGGGTTTAGGGTTTAGGGTTTAGGGTTTAGGGTTTAGGGTTTAGGGTTTAGGGTTTAGGGTTTAGGGTTTAGGGTTTAGGGTTTAGGGTTTAGGGTTTAGGGTTTAGGGTTTAGGGTTTAGGGTTTAGGGTTTAGGGTTTAGGGTTTAGGGTTTAGGGTTTAGGGTTTAGGGTTTAGGGTTTAGGGTTTAGGGTTTAGGGTTTAGGGTTTAGGGTTTAGGGTTTAGGGTTTAGGGTTTAGGGTTTAGGGTTTAGGGTTTAGGGTTTAGGGTTTAGGGTTTAGGGTTTAGGGTTTAGGGTTTAGGGTTTAGGGTTTAGGGTTTAGGGTTTAGGGTTTAGGGTTTAGGGTTTAGGGTTTAGGGTTTAGGGTTTAGGGTTTAGGGTTTAGGGTTTAGGGTTTAGGGTTTAGGGTTTAGGGTTTAGGGTTTAGGGTTTAGGGTTTAGGGTTTAGGGTTTAGGGTTTAGGGTTTAGGGTTTAGGGTTTAGGGTTTAGGGTTTAGGGTTTAGGGTTTAGGGTTTAGGGTTTAGGGTTTAGGGTTTAGGGTTTAGGGTTTAGGGTTTAGGGTTTAGGGTTTAGGGTTTAGGGTTTAGGGTTTAGGGTTTAGGGTTTAGGGTTTAGGGTTTAGGGTTTAGGGTTTAGGGTTTAGGGTTTAGGGTTTAGGGTTTAGGGTTTAGGGTTTAGGGTTTAGGGTTTAGGGTTTAGGGTTTAGGGTTTAGGGTTTAGGGTTTAGGGTTTAGGGTTTAGGGTTTAGGGTTTAGGGTTTAGGGTTTAGGGTTTAGGGTTTAGGGTTTAGGGTTTAGGGTTTAGGGTTTAGGGTTTAGGGTTTAGGGTTTAGGGTTTAGGGTTTAGGGTTTAGGGTTTAGGGTTTAGGGTTTAGGGTTTAGGGTTTAGGGTTTAGGGTTTAGGGTTTAGGGTTTAGGGTTTAGGGTTTAGGGTTTAGGGTTTAGGGTTTAGGGTTTAGGGTTTAGGGTTTAGGGTTTAGGGTTTAGGGTTTAGGGTTTAGGGTTTAGGGTTTAGGGTTTAGGGTTTAGGGTTTAGGGTTTAGGGTTTAGGGTTTAGGGTTTAGGGTTTAGGGTTTAGGGTTTAGGGTTTAGGGTTTAGGGTTTAGGGTTTAGGGTTTAGGGTTTAGGGTTTAGGGTTTAGGGTTTAGGGTTTAGGGTTTAGGGTTTAGGGTTTAGGGTTTAGGGTTTAGGGTTTAGGGTTTAGGGTTTAGGGTTTAGGGTTTAGGGTTTAGGGTTTAGGGTTTAGGGTTTAGGGTTTAGGGTTTAGGGTTTAGGGTTTAGGGTTTAGGGTTTAGGGTTTAGGGTTTAGGGTTTAGGGTTTAGGGTTTAGGGTTTAGGGTTTAGGGTTTAGGGTTTAGGGTTTAGGGTTTAGGGTTTAGGGTTTAGGGTTTAGGGTTTAGGGTTTAGGGTTTAGGGTTTAGGGTTTAGGGTTTAGGGTTTAGGGTTTAGGGTTTAGGGTTTAGGGTTTAGGGTTTAGGGTTTAGGGTTTAGGGTTTAGGGTTTAGGGTTTAGGGTTTAGGGTTTAGGGTTTAGGGTTTAGGGTTTAGGGTTTAGGGTTTAGGGTTTAGGGTTTAGGGTTTAGGGTTTAGGGTTTAGGGTTTAGGGTTTAGGGTTTAGGGTTTAGGGTTTAGGGTTTAGGGTTTAGGGTTTAGGGTTTAGGGTTTAGGGTTTAGGGTTTAGGGTTTAGGGTTTAGGGTTTAGGGTTTAGGGTTTAGGGTTTAGGGTTTAGGGTTTAGGGTTTAGGGTTTAGGGTTTAGGGTTTAGGGTTTAGGGTTTAGGGTTTAGGGTTTAGGGTTAGGGTTTAGGGTTTAGGGTTTAGGGTTTAGGGTTTAGGGTTTAGGGTTTAGGGTTTAGGGTTTAGGGTTTAGGGTTTAGGGTTTAGGGTTTAGGGTTTAGGGTTTAGGGTTTAGGGTTTAGGGTTTAGGGTTTAGGGTTTAGGGTTTAGGGTTTAGGGTTTAGGGTTTAGGGTTTAGGGTTTAGGGTTTAGGGTTTAGGGTTTAGGGTTTAGGGTTTAGGGTTTAGGGTTTAGGGTTTAGGGTTTAGGGTTTAGGGTTTAGGGTTTAGGGTTTAGGGTTTAGGGTTTAGGGTTTAGGGTTTAGGGTTTAGGGTTTAGGGTTTAGGGTTTAGGGTTTAGGGTTTAGGGTTTAGGGTTTAGGGTTTAGGGTTTAGGGTTTAGGGTTTAGGGTTTAGGGTTTAGGGTTTAGGGTTTAGGGTTTAGGGTTTAGGGTTTAGGGTTTAGGGTTTAGGGTTTAGGGTTTAGGGTTTAGGGTTTAGGGTTTAGGGTTTAGGGTTTAGGGTTTAGGGTTTAGGGTTTAGGGTTTAGGGTTTAGGGTTTAGGGTTTAGGGTTTAGGGTTTAGGGTTTAGGGTTTAGGGTTTAGGGTTTAGGGTTTAGGGTTTAGGGTTTAGGGTTTAGGGTTTAGGGTTTAGGGTTTAGGGTTTAGGGTTTAGGGTTTAGGGTTTAGGGTTTAGGGTTTAGGGTTTAGGGTTTAGGGTTTAGGGTTTAGGGTTTAGGGTTTAGGGTTTAGGGTTTAGGGTTTAGGGTTTAGGGTTTAGGGTTTAGGGTTTAGGGTTTAGGGTTTAGGGTTTAGGGTTTAGGGTTTAGGGTTTAGGGTTTAGGGTTTAGGGTTTAGGGTTTAGGGTTTAGGGTTTAGGGTTTAGGGTTTAGGGTTTAGGGTTTAGGGTTTAGGGTTTAGGGTTTAGGGTTTAGGGTTTAGGGTTTAGGGTTTAGGGTTTAGGGTTTAGGGTTTAGGGTTTAGGGTTTAGGGTTTAGGGTTTAGGGTTTAGGGTTTAGGGTTTAGGGTTTAGGGTTTAGGGTTTAGGGTTTAGGGTTTAGGGTTTAGGGTTTAGGGTTTAGGGTTTAGGGTTTAGGGTTTAGGGTTTAGGGTTTAGGGTTTAGGGTTTAGGGTTTAGGGTTTAGGGTTTAGGGTTTAGGGTTTAGGGTTTAGGGTTTAGGGTTTAGGGTTTAGGGTTTAGGGTTTAGGGTTTAGGGTTTAGGGTTTAGGGTTTAGGGTTTAGGGTTTAGGGTTTAGGGTTTAGGGTTTAGGGTTTAGGGTTTAGGGTTTAGGGTTTAGGGTTTAGGGTTTAGGGTTTAGGGTTTAGGGTTTAGGGTTTAGGGTTTAGGGTTTAGGGTTTAGGGTTTAGGGTTTAGGGTTTAGGGTTTAGGGTTTAGGGTTTAGGGTTTAGGGTTTAGGGTTTAGGGTTTAGGGTTTAGGGTTTAGGGTTTAGGGTTTAGGGTTTAGGGTTTAGGGTTTAGGGTTTAGGGTTTAGGGTTTAGGGTTTAGGGTTTAGGGTTTAGGGTTTAGGGTTTAGGGTTTAGGGTTTAGGGTTTAGGGTTTAGGGTTTAGGGTTTAGGGTTTAGGGTTTAGGGTTTAGGGTTTAGGGTTTAGGGTTTAGGGTTTAGGGTTTAGGGTTTAGGGTTTAGGGTTTAGGGTTTAGGGTTTAGGGTTTAGGGTTTAGGGTTTAGGGTTTAGGGTTTAGGGTTTAGGGTTTAGGGTTTAGGGTTTAGGGTTTAGGGTTTAGGGTTTAGGGTTTAGGGTTTAGGGTTTAGGGTTTAGGGTTTAGGGTTTAGGGTTTAGGGTTTAGGGTTTAGGGTTTAGGGTTTAGGGTTTAGGGTTTAGGGTTTAGGGTTTAGGGTTTAGGGTTTAGGGTTTAGGGTTTAGGGTTTAGGGTTTAGGGTTTAGGGTTTAGGGTTTAGGGTTTAGGGTTTAGGGTTTAGGGTTTAGGGTTTAGGGTTTAGGGTTTAGGGTTTAGGGTTTAGGGTTTAGGGTTTAGGGTTTAGGGTTTAGGGTTTAGGGTTTAGGGTTTAGGGTTTAGGGTTTAGGGTTTAGGGTTTAGGGTTTAGGGTTTAGGGTTTAGGGTTTAGGGTTTAGGGTTTAGGGTTTAGGGTTTAGGGTTTAGGGTTTAGGGTTTAGGGTTTAGGGTTTAGGGTTTAGGGTTTAGGGTTTAGGGTTTAGGGTTTAGGGTTTAGGGTTTAGGGTTTAGGGTTTAGGGTTTAGGGTTTAGGGTTTAGGGTTTAGGGTTTAGGGTTTAGGGTTTAGGGTTTAGGGTTTAGGGTTT
>JAKELP010000037.1:11537916-11545416 GCA_029929735.1 Mimosa pudica | reverse complement strand
TAAACCCTAAACCCTAAACCCTAAACCCTAAACCCTAAACCCTAAACCCTAAACCCTAAACCCTAAACCCTAAACCCTAAACCCTAAACCCTAAACCCTAAACCCTAAACCCTAAACCCTAAACCCTAAACCCTAAACCCTAAACCCTAAACCCTAAACCCTAAACCCTAAACCCTAAACCCTAAACCCTAAACCCTAAACCCTAAACCCTAAACCCTAAACCCTAAACCCTAAACCCTAAACCCTAAACCCTAAACCCTAAACCCTAAACCCTAAACCCTAAACCCTAAACCCTAAACCCTAAACCCTAAACCCTAAACCCTAAACCCTAAACCCTAAACCCTAAACCCTAAACCCTAAACCCTAAACCCTAAACCCTAAACCCTAAACCCTAAACCCTAAACCCTAAACCCTAAACCCTAAACCCTAAACCCTAAACCCTAAACCCTAAACCCTAAACCCTAAACCCTAAACCCTAAACCCTAAACCCTAAACCCTAAACCCTAAACCCTAAACCCTAAACCCTAAACCCTAAACCCTAAACCCTAAACCCTAAACCCTAAACCCTAAACCCTAAACCCTAAACCCTAAACCCTAAACCCTAAACCCTAAACCCTAAACCCTAAACCCTAAACCCTAAACCCTAAACCCTAAACCCTAAACCCTAAACCCTAAACCCTAAACCCTAAACCCTAAACCCTAAACCCTAAACCCTAAACCCTAAACCCTAAACCCTAAACCCTAAACCCTAAACCCTAAACCCTAAACCCTAAACCCTAAACCCTAAACCCTAAACCCTAAACCCTAAACCCTAAACCCTAAACCCTAAACCCTAAACCCTAAACCCTAAACCCTAAACCCTAAACCCTAAACCCTAAACCCTAAACCCTAAACCCTAAACCCTAAACCCTAAACCCTAAACCCTAAACCCTAAACCCTAAACCCTAAACCCTAAACCCTAAACCCTAAACCCTAAACCCTAAACCCTAAACCCTAAACCCTAAACCCTAAACCCTAAACCCTAAACCCTAAACCCTAAACCCTAAACCCTAAACCCTAAACCCTAAACCCTAAACCCTAAACCCTAAACCCTAAACCCTAAACCCTAAACCCTAAACCCTAAACCCTAAACCCTAAACCCTAAACCCTAAACCCTAAACCCTAAACCCTAAACCCTAAACCCTAAACCCTAAACCCTAAACCCTAAACCCTAAACCCTAAACCCTAAACCCTAAACCCTAAACCCTAAACCCTAAACCCTAAACCCTAAACCCTAAACCCTAAACCCTAAACCCTAAACCCTAAACCCTAAACCCTAAACCCTAAACCCTAAACCCTAAACCCTAAACCCTAAACCCTAAACCCTAAACCCTAAACCCTAAACCCTAAACCCTAAACCCTAAACCCTAAACCCTAAACCCTAAACCCTAAACCCTAAACCCTAAACCCTAAACCCTAAACCCTAAACCCTAAACCCTAAACCCTAAACCCTAAACCCTAAACCCTAAACCCTAAACCCTAAACCCTAAACCCTAAACCCTAAACCCTAAACCCTAAACCCTAAACCCTAAACCCTAAACCCTAAACCCTAAACCCTAAACCCTAAACCCTAAACCCTAAACCCTAAACCCTAAACCCTAAACCCTAAACCCTAAACCCTAAACCCTAAACCCTAAACCCTAAACCCTAAACCCTAAACCCTAAACCCTAAACCCTAAACCCTAAACCCTAAACCCTAAACCCTAAACCCTAAACCCTAAACCCTAAACCCTAAACCCTAAACCCTAAACCCTAAACCCTAAACCCTAAACCCTAAACCCTAAACCCTAAACCCTAAACCCTAAACCCTAAACCCTAAACCCTAAACCCTAAACCCTAAACCCTAAACCCTAAACCCTAAACCCTAAACCCTAAACCCTAAACCCTAAACCCTAAACCCTAAACCCTAAACCCTAAACCCTAAACCCTAAACCCTAAACCCTAAACCCTAAACCCTAAACCCTAAACCCTAAACCCTAAACCCTAAACCCTAAACCCTAAACCCTAAACCCTAAACCCTAAACCCTAAACCCTAAACCCTAAACCCTAAACCCTAAACCCTAAACCCTAAACCCTAAACCCTAAACCCTAAACCCTAAACCCTAAACCCTAAACCCTAAACCCTAAACCCTAAACCCTAAACCCTAAACCCTAAACCCTAAACCCTAAACCCTAAACCCTAAACCCTAAACCCTAAACCCTAAACCCTAAACCCTAAACCCTAAACCCTAAACCCTAAACCCTAAACCCTAAACCCTAAACCCTAAACCCTAAACCCTAAACCCTAAACCCTAAACCCTAAACCCTAAACCCTAAACCCTAAACCCTAAACCCTAAACCCTAAACCCTAAACCCTAAACCCTAAACCCTAAACCCTAAACCCTAAACCCTAAACCCTAAACCCTAAACCCTAAACCCTAAACCCTAAACCCTAAACCCTAAACCCTAAACCCTAAACCCTAAACCCTAAACCCTAAACCCTAAACCCTAAACCCTAAACCCTAAACCCTAAACCCTAAACCCTAAACCCTAAACCCTAAACCCTAAACCCTAAACCCTAAACCCTAAACCCTAAACCCTAAACCCTAAACCCTAAACCCTAAACCCTAAACCCTAAACCCTAAACCCTAAACCCTAAACCCTAAACCCTAAACCCTAAACCCTAAACCCTAAACCCTAAACCCTAAACCCTAAACCCTAAACCCTAAACCCTAAACCCTAAACCCTAAACCCTAAACCCTAAACCCTAAACCCTAAACCCTAAACCCTAAACCCTAAACCCTAAACCCTAAACCCTAAACCCTAAACCCTAAACCCTAAACCCTAAACCCTAAACCCTAAACCCTAAACCCTAAACCCTAAACCCTAAACCCTAAACCCTAAACCCTAAACCCTAAACCCTAAACCCTAAACCCTAAACCCTAAACCCTAAACCCTAAACCCTAAACCCTAAACCCTAAACCCTAAACCCTAAACCCTAAACCCTAAACCCTAAACCCTAAACCCTAAACCCTAAACCCTAAACCCTAAACCCTAAACCCTAAACCCTAAACCCTAAACCCTAAACCCTAAACCCTAAACCCTAAACCCTAAACCCTAAACCCTAAACCCTAAACCCTAAACCCTAAACCCTAAACCCTAAACCCTAAACCCTAAACCCTAAACCCTAAACCCTAAACCCTAAACCCTAAACCCTAAACCCTAAACCCTAAACCCTAAACCCTAAACCCTAAACCCTAAACCCTAAACCCTAAACCCTAAACCCTAAACCCTAAACCCTAAACCCTAAACCCTAAACCCTAAACCCTAAACCCTAAACCCTAAACCCTAAACCCTAAACCCTAAACCCTAAACCCTAAACCCTAAACCCTAAACCCTAAACCCTAAACCCTAAACCCTAAACCCTAAACCCTAAACCCTAAACCCTAACCCTAAACCCTAAACCCTAAACCCTAAACCCTAAACCCTAAACCCTAAACCCTAAACCCTAAACCCTAAACCCTAAACCCTAAACCCTAAACCCTAAACCCTAAACCCTAAACCCTAAACCCTAAACCCTAAACCCTAAACCCTAAACCCTAAACCCTAAACCCTAAACCCTAAACCCTAAACCCTAAACCCTAAACCCTAAACCCTAAACCCTAAACCCTAAACCCTAAACCCTAAACCCTAAACCCTAAACCCTAAACCCTAAACCCTAAACCCTAAACCCTAAACCCTAAACCCTAAACCCTAAACCCTAAACCCTAAACCCTAAACCCTAAACCCTAAACCCTAAACCCTAAACCCTAAACCCTAAACCCTAAACCCTAAACCCTAAACCCTAAACCCTAAACCCTAAACCCTAAACCCTAAACCCTAAACCCTAAACCCTAAACCCTAAACCCTAAACCCTAAACCCTAAACCCTAAACCCTAAACCCTAAACCCTAAACCCTAAACCCTAAACCCTAAACCCTAAACCCTAAACCCTAAACCCTAAACCCTAAACCCTAAACCCTAAACCCTAAACCCTAAACCCTAAACCCTAAACCCTAAACCCTAAACCCTAAACCCTAAACCCTAAACCCTAAACCCTAAACCCTAAACCCTAAACCCTAAACCCTAAACCCTAAACCCTAAACCCTAAACCCTAAACCCTAAACCCTAAACCCTAAACCCTAAACCCTAAACCCTAAACCCTAAACCCTAAACCCTAAACCCTAAACCCTAAACCCTAAACCCTAAACCCTAAACCCTAAACCCTAAACCCTAAACCCTAAACCCTAAACCCTAAACCCTAAACCCTAAACCCTAAACCCTAAACCCTAAACCCTAAACCCTAAACCCTAAACCCTAAACCCTAAACCCTAAACCCTAAACCCTAAACCCTAAACCCTAAACCCTAAACCCTAAACCCTAAACCCTAAACCCTAAACCCTAAACCCTAAACCCTAAACCCTAAACCCTAAACCCTAAACCCTAAACCCTAAACCCTAAACCCTAAACCCTAAACCCTAAACCCTAAACCCTAAACCCTAAACCCTAAACCCTAAACCCTAAACCCTAAACCCTAAACCCTAAACCCTAAACCCTAAACCCTAAACCCTAAACCCTAAACCCTAAACCCTAAACCCTAAACCCTAAACCCTAAACCCTAAACCCTAAACCCTAAACCCTAAACCCTAAACCCTAAACCCTAAACCCTAAACCCTAAACCCTAAACCCTAAACCCTAAACCCTAAACCCTAAACCCTAAACCCTAAACCCTAAACCCTAAACCCTAAACCCTAAACCCTAAACCCTAAACCCTAAACCCTAAACCCTAAACCCTAAACCCTAAACCCTAAACCCTAAACCCTAAACCCTAAACCCTAAACCCTAAACCCTAAACCCTAAACCCTAAACCCTAAACCCTAAACCCTAAACCCTAAACCCTAAACCCTAAACCCTAAACCCTAAACCCTAAACCCTAAACCCTAAACCCTAAACCCTAAACCCTAAACCCTAAACCCTAAACCCTAAACCCTAAACCCTAAACCCTAAACCCTAAACCCTAAACCCTAAACCCTAAACCCTAAACCCTAAACCCTAAACCCTAAACCCTAAACCCTAAACCCTAAACCCTAAACCCTAAACCCTAAACCCTAAACCCTAAACCCTAAACCCTAAACCCTAAACCCTAAACCCTAAACCCTAAACCCTAAACCCTAAACCCTAAACCCTAAACCCTAAACCCTAAACCCTAAACCCTAAACCCTAAACCCTAAACCCTAAACCCTAAACCCTAAACCCTAAACCCTAAACCCTAAACCCTAAACCCTAAACCCTAAACCCTAAACCCTAAACCCTAAACCCTAAACCCTAAACCCTAAACCCTAAACCCTAAACCCTAAACCCTAAACCCTAAACCCTAAACCCTAAACCCTAAACCCCTAACCCCTAAACCCTAAACCCTAAACCCTAAACCCTAAACCCTAAACCCTAAACCCTAAACCCTAAACCCTAAACCCTAAACCCTAAACCCTAAACCCTAAACCCTAAACCCTAAACCCTAAACCCTAAACCCTAAACCCTAAACCCTAAACCCTAAACCCTAAACCCTAAACCCTAAACCCTAAACCCTAAACCCTAAACCCTAAACCCTAAACCCTAAACCCTAAACCCTAAACCCTAAACCCTAAACCCTAAACCCTAAACCCTAAACCCTAAACCCTAAACCCTAAACCCTAAACCCTAAACCCTAAACCCTAAACCCTAAACCCTAAACCCTAAACCCTAAACCCTAAACCCTAAACCCTAAACCCTAAACCCTAAACCCTAAACCCTAAACCCTAAACCCTAAACCCTAAACCCTAAACCCTAAACCCTAAACCCTAAACCCTAAACCCTAAACCCTAAACCCTAAACCCTAAACCCTAAACCCTAAACCCTAAACCCTAAACCCTAAACCCTAAACCCTAAACCCTAAACCCTAAACCCTAAACCCTAAACCCTAAACCCTAAACCCTAAACCCTAAACCCTAAACCCTAAACCCTAAACCCTAAACCCTAAACCCTAAACCCTAAACCCTAAACCCTAAACCCTAAACCCTAAACCCTAAACCCTAAACCCTAAACCCTAAACCCTAAACCCTAAACCCTAAACCCTAAACCCTAAACCCTAAACCCTAAACCCTAAACCCTAAACCCTAAACCCTAAACCCTAAACCCTAAACCCTAAACCCTAAACCCTAAACCCTAAACCCTAAACCCTAAACCCTAAACCCTAAACCCTAAACCCTAAACCCTAAACCCTAAACCCTAAACCCTAAACCCTAAACCCTAAACCCTAAACCCTAAACCCTAAACCCTAAACCCTAAACCCTAAACCCTAAACCCTAAACCCTAAACCCTAAACCCTAAACCCTAAACCCTAAACCCTAAACCCTAAACCCTAAACCCTAAACCCTAAACCCTAAACCCTAAACCCTAAACCCTAAACCCTAAACCCTAAACCCTAAACCCTAAACCCTAAACCCTAAACCCTAAACCCTAAACCCTAAACCCTAAACCCTAAACCCTAAACCCTAAACCCTAAACCCTAAACCCTAAACCCTAAACCCTAAACCCTAAACCCTAAACCCTAAACCCTAAACCCTAAACCCTAAACCCTAAACCCTAAACCCTAAACCCTAAACCCTAAACCCTAAACCCTAAACCCTAAACCCTAAACCCTAAACCCTAAACCCTAAACCCTAAACCCTAAACCCTAAACCCTAAACCCTAAACCCTAAACCCTAAACCCTAAACCCTAAACCCTAAACCCTAAACCCTAAACCCTAAACCCTAAACCCTAAACCCTAAACCCTAAACCCTAAACCCTAAACCCTAAACCCTAAACCCTAAACCCTAAACCCTAAACCCTAAACCCTAAACCCTAAACCCTAAACCCTAAACCCTAAACCCTAAACCCTAAACCCTAAACCCTAAACCCTAAACCCTAAACCCTAAACCCTAAACCCTAAACCCTAAACCCTAAACCCTAAACCCTAAACCCTAAACCCTAAACCCTAAACCCTAAACCCTAAACCCTAAACCCTAAACCCTAAACCCTAAACCCTAAACCCTAAACCCTAAACCCTAAACCCTAAACCCTAAACCCTAAACCCTAAACCCTAAACCCTAAACCCTAAACCCTAAACCCTAAACCCTAAACCCTAAACCCTAAACCCTAAACCCTAAACCCTAAACCCTAAACCCTAAACCCTAAACCCTAAACCCTAAACCCTAAACCCTAAACCCTAAACCCTAAACCCTAAACCCTAAACCCTAAACCCTAAACCCTAAACCCTAAACCCTAAACCCTAAACCCTAAACCCTAAACCCTAAACCCTAAACCCTAAACCCTAAACCCTAAACCCTAAACCCTAAACCCTAAACCCTAAACCCTAAACCCTAAACCCTAAACCCTAAACCCTAAACCCTAAACCCTAAACCCTAA
>JAKELP010000037.1:11135416-11532916 GCA_029929735.1 Mimosa pudica | reverse complement strand
CAAAAAGACCAAGAGCTTGTCGAATATTTCACCATAACTCGTTTTAACCCCATCTGCGAGTTTTAGGGTTAAAAGTGGCACAAGTTTTGTTTTTGTGCATTTTAATCTCGCTTTTGCGTTTCAGTGTCAAGAATCTCAAGAAGGTGATACTTTTGGTCAAAAACACCAAAAGTTTGTCCAATGTCTCACCATAACTCGTTTTAAGCCCGTTTGCGCGTTTTACGGTTAAAAGCGGCACAAGTTTTGTTTTGGTGCTGTTTAATCTCTTTTTTGCGTTTTAGTGTCAAAAGTCTCAAGAAAGTGGTACTTTTGGTCAAGAAAGATCAAAAGTTTGTCGAATATTTCACCATAACTCGTTTTAAGCCCATTTGAGCGTTTTACGGTTAAAAGCGGCACGAGTTTTGTTTTGGTGGATTTTAATCTCGTTTTTGCGTTTTAGTGTCAAAAGTCTCAAGAAAGTGGTACTTTTGGTCAAAAAGGACAAAAAGTTTATCGTATGTATCACCATAACTCGTTTTAAGCTCATTTGTGTGTGTTAGGATCAAAAGCGGTACAATTTTTGTTTGTGACATTTTAATCTCGTTTTTGCCTTTTATTGTCAAAAGTCTCAACAAAGTGGTACTTTTGGTCAAAAAAGACAAAAGTTTGTCGAATATTTCACCATAACCCGTTTTAAGTCTTTTTGCGTGTTTTAGGGTTAAAAGCGGCACAAGTTTTGTTTTTGATCATTTTAATCTAATTTTTGCATTTTAGTGACAAGAATCTCAAGAAAGTGGTACTTTTGGTAAAAAGAACACCAAAAGTTTTTCCAATGTCTCACCACAACTACTCTTAGGCCCATTTGCGCGTTTTAGGGTTAAAAGCGGCACAAATTTTGTTTTTGACCATTTTAATCTCGTTTTTGCGTTTTAGTGTCAAGAATCTTAAGAAAGTGGTACTTTTGGTAAAAAAAGACCAAAAGTTAGTTGAATATTTCACCATAACTCGTTTTAAGCTCATCTGCGCGTTTTAGTGTTAAATCGGCACAGGTTTTGTTTTTGTGCATTTTAATCTCATTTTTGCGTTTTAGTGTCAAAAGTCTCTAGAAAGTGGTACTTTTGGTCAAAAAAGACCAAAATTTTGTCAATTGTCTCACCATAACCCGATTTAAGCCCATCTGCGCGTTTTAGGGTTAAAAGGGGCACAAGTTTTGTTTATGACCATTTTAATCTTGTTTTTGCTTTTTAGTTTCAATAGTCTCAAGAAAGTGGTACTTTTGGTCAAAATAGACCAAAAGTTTGTCAATTGTCTCACCATAGCTCATTTTAGGCCCATCTGCGCGTTTTAGTGTTAAAAGCAGCACAAGTTTTATTTTTGACCATTTTAATCTCGCTTTTGCGTTTTAGTGTCAAAAGTCACAAGAAAGTGGTACTTTTGGTCAAAAAAGACCAAAAGTTTGTCAATTGTCTCACCATAACTCGTTTTAGGCACATTTGCGTGTTTTAGGGTTAAAAGCGTCACAAGTTTTGTTTTTGTGCATTTTAATCTCATTTTTGCGTTTTAGTGTCAAAAGTGTCAAGAAAGTTTTGGTCAAAAAAGACAAAAAGTTTATTGAATGTATCACCATAATTCGATTTAAGCGCATCTGCGCGTTTTACGGTTAAAAGCGGCACAAGTATTTTTTTTTGACAATTTTAATCTCGTTCTTTTATTTTAGTGTCAAGAATCTCAAGAAAGTGGTACTTTTGCTCAAAAAAACCCAAAGTTTGTCGAATAATTCACCATAACTCGTTTTAAGCCCATTTGGGCGTTTTAGGGTAAAAAGCGGCACAAGTTTTGTTTTTCTTCATTTTGATCTCGTTTTTGCGTTTTAGTATCAAAAGTCTCAAGAAAGTGGTGCTTTTGGTAAAAAAGAAACTCAAAAGTTTGTCAATTGTCTCATCATAACTCGTTTTAGACCCATCTGCGTGTTTTAGGGTTGAAAGCGGCACAAGTTTTTTTATGACCATTTTAATCTCGTTTTTGCGTTTTAGTGTCAAAAGTCTCAAGAAAGTGGTACTTTTGGTCAAAAAAGACCAAAAGTTTGTCCAATATTTCATCATAACTCGTTTTAAGCCCATTTGAGTGTTTTACGGTTAAAAGCTGCACAAGTTTTGTTTTGGTGCATTTTAATCTCGTTTTTGCGTTTTAGTGTCAAAAGTCTCGAGAAAGTGGTACTTTTGGTCAAAAAAGACTAACAGTTTGTTAATTGTCTCACCAAAACTCGTTTTAAGCCCATCTGCGTGTTTTAGGGCTAAAAGCGGCACAAGTTTTGTTTTGTGCCTTTTATTCTAGTTTTTGCGTTTTAGTGACAAGAATCTCAAGAAAGTGATACTTTTGGTCAAAAGAAAAACCAAAAGTTTCTCCAATGTCTCACCATAACTCGTTTTAGGCCCATCTGCACGTTTTAAGGTTAAAAGCGGCACAAGTTTTGGTTTTGACCATTTTAATCTCGTTTTTGCGTTTTAGTGTCAAAAGTCTCAAGAAAGCGGTAATTTTGGTCAAAAAAGACCAAAAGTTTGTCCAATGTCTCACCATAAGTCATTTTAAACTCATTTGCGCGTTTTAGGGTAAAAAGCGGCACAAGTTTTGTTTTTGTGGATTTTAAACTCGTTTTTGCGTTTTAGTGTTAAAAGTCTCAAGAAAGTGGTACTTTTGATCAAAAAAGACAAAAAGTTTATCGTATATATCACCATAACTCGTTTTAAGCCCATTTGCGTGTGTTAGGGTCAAATGCGGTACAAGTTTTGTTTGTGACCATTTTAATCTCGTTTTTCGTTTTATTGTCAAAAGTCTCAAGAAAGTGGTACTTTTGGTCAAAAAAGACTAAAGTTTGTCGAATATTGAACCATAACTTGTTTTAAGCCCATTTGCGCGTTTTAGTGTTAAAAGTGGCACAAGTTATGTTTTGGTGCATTTTAATCTCGTTTTTTGCGTTTTAGTGTCAAAAGTCTCAAGAAAGTGGTACTTTTGTTCGAAAAAGACTAAGAGTTTGTCAATTATCTCACCATAACTCGTTTTAAGCTCATCTACGTGTTTTAGGGTTGAAAGCGGCACAAGTTTTGTTTTTGTGCATTTTAATCTAGTTTTTGCGTTTTAGTGTCAAGAATCTCAAGAAATTGACACTTTTGGTAAAAAACCAAAAGTTTGTCCAATGTCTCACCATAACTCCTTTTAGTCTTATCTACGCGTTTTATGGTTAAAAGCAGCACAAGTTTTTTTTTTTGCCATTTTAATCTCGTTTTTGAGTTTTAGTGTCAAAAGTCTCAAGAGAGTGGTACTTTTGGTCAAAAAAGACCAAAAGTTTGTCGAATATTTCACCATAACTCGTTTTAAGCCCATTTGTGTGTTTTAGGGTAAAAAGCGGCACAAGTTTTGTTTTTTTGCATTTTAATCTCGTTTTTGCGTTTTAGTGTCAAAAGTATCAAGAGAGTGGTACTTTTGCTCAAAAAAGACAGAAAGTTTGTTGAATGTATCACCAAAACTCGTTTTAAGCTCATCTTCGTGTTATACGGTTAAAAGCGGCACAAGTTTTTTTTTTTGACAATTTTAATCTCGTTTTTTTGAACCCCTAGCCCCATTACAAGTTTTAAAAGCCCTCTTGATTTTGAATTGATGTGGTACTAAATGAAACTAGAGAAGTGTGAAGAAAAGAGTGGAGAAATTTGAAAATGAAATTTTATACATGCATTGAATTATTGCAAGTGACTGGGTTAAAATCTGGATAATCTCTCTTAACTCCAACACACACACACACACACAAGTTCAAAGATCTTGGAAAGTTTGTTTTAAAATTGAGATACATACATCGTTACATAGCTCCTTAATTGCACACACATTTCATCTGAATTTTCTCATTTATCACATGTTTTTGGCAAATAAATGGATAGAAACATAGCAATGCTCATAGTGTAGAGAAAATGATATGAAATACACGTGTTTGAGATTATGAGTCAAAATTGGTTAACTTTTTATATATGTGTTGAGGGATTCACCTTCCCTTTCTAATTAAAGAGAGTAGGAACATATGGGCAAGCATAGGAACATCAAAATATTGGAAGAAATGAAGAAAAGTAGAGAAAAAGGAAATTATGGTTCGCTGGATGTTAGCCCGCAACGAACGCACAGTCAACCTGCGAAAATTGGGTTCCCTGACCGTTAGCCCCAGTGAACGCACAGCCAACCTGCGAAAATGGCTTTGCTGGACGTTAGCCTTCAGCGAACGCACAGCCAACCTGCCCAAATGCTTCACTGGATGTTGGCTCGCAACGAACGTCTAGCGAACCTGTGAAGAAAATGAAACTCTTCTTTTTTGACTAAAAACTCGGATACATAAACGGCAGAACTTGAACCACTTGGGAGAGTCTCGACTTGGGCAAGATCTAGGGAACAAATCACCCTCTGCTTAGGTCTTTTTGCCTTGGGTTTTGCTTAGGGATTGGAGATTGAAGATTGAGAGCCTAGTGGAGAGAATTAAAGACATTTAAAGCTTCTCCCTTTTGGTTTCATCTTCTTCATTTTCCCCTTCCTATCTTGTGAGCATTTATGACTCGTTACTCATTTTGGTATTGTAGTTCATATTTGATTATGACTAGCTAAATCCATTTATCTACGATTATTTTGAACCCTTATATGGAGTAACTCTGTAAAACTCCCATTTTTTTGTGATTAATGCATATATATGTGTTTATTTTACTCTCGCCCTAATGCCCCTAAGTAATTGATCAACATTTATTTGACTAGTTCATTCGACTTATGACTTGAGAGAGCTAAGTTAAATGTAGAACTTGAGTAAAATAGTGTGAGAACTTGAAGTTTGCATGACAAATGAATGTTTTTGTTAATACGATAGACCTATACTTATGAGCCTAAACCCTAAACCCTAAACCCTATACTTATGAGCCTCACATAGCCACATTAGGGTTGAAACATAGAAATTGGCTTTTATTAATTGTGTCAAGAGATCGCATGATTAATGGAATTAAATACTTGTTTTTGACTCGACTGAGCGTTTACAAGTATTCTAGAACCCTAGGTTAACACATATGTAAACATTAAAGCAATTAAGAGAGGCGTTGATCAAAGGTTACAAGATACAAGGGGGTAAATAATCCTATGTGCCAATCAATCCTTGAAGAAAAGAAAAATATTTGACATCACATTTCATTCCTAGAAAAAAGTTTTTACATGTGTGACATTCCAGTCATTTTATGGTTAGCTCACCTTAATTTAACCACCAAACCTCTTGCTTGACCGGATTTGTATCGCAATCTCGTGGGAACGATCTTTACTTATCATTTTATTACTTGGCGCGACCCGTACACTTGTAATGCGAACAGGTTTTTGGCGTCGTTGTCGGGGATAAACAGAATCAATTTGAGATAAGTTTGGGGGAATATTAATATTCTTGGAAGAAAATTCTGTATGTAAGTGAATCTATTGAAATGTATTCATTTATCACAAGATATTTGAATTCTTTTATGTCATTCTGTCAATTCGCTAAACACTTGAACCCCTAGCCCCATTACAAGCTTTAAAAGCCCTCCTGATTTTGAATTGATGTGGCTCAACATTAAATTGACTTGTTCATTAAACTTAGGACTTGAGAGAGCTAGGTTAAATGTAGAACTTGAGTAAAATAGTGTGAGAACTTGTAGTTTGCATGACAAATGAAGGTTTTTGTTAATAAGATAGACTTATACTTATGATTATTTCGAACCCTTGCTTGGAGCTACTCTGTAAAACTCTCATCCTTTTGTGATTAATGCATATATATGTGTTTATTTTAATCTTGCCCTAATGACTCCAAGTGATTAATCAACATTTAGTTGACTTGTTCATTCTATTTATGACTTGAGAGAGCTAGGCTAAATGTAGAACTTGAGTAAAATAGTGTGAGAACTTGAAGTTTGCATGACAAATAAAGGTTTTTGTTAATAAGATAAACTTATACTTATCAGCCTCACATAGCCAGCCACATTTGGGTTAAAACATGGAAGGTGGCTTTTATTAATTGTGACAATAGATTGAATCTAATGAAATGTATTCATTTATCTCGAGATATTTGAATTCCTTTATACCATTATTCCAATTAGCTAAACATTTGAACTCCTAGCCCCATTACAAGCTTTAAAAGCCCTCTTGATTTTGATTTTATGTGCCACAAGTTGAAATTAGAGAAGTGTGAAGAAAAGAGTGGAGAAATTCGAAAATGAAATTTTATACATGCATTGAATTATTGCAAGTGGCTGGATTAAAATCTGGATAATCTCTCTTAACTCCAACACACACACACACACACAAGTTCAAAGAACTGGGAAAGTTTCTTTTAAGATTGAGATGCATACATCGTTACATATAGCACATACTTTCTAAGACCCAATTAAGAGAGCAACATGTGAGGATAAGTAATTAAATCAAACTAGGGAAAACATATGGTCAAATCATAAAGATTTTTAAATTGCTTCAGGACATACAAGGAGTCATGTTTGGGGGAGTGATAAACTCCTTAATTGCACACACATTTCATATGAATTTTCTCATTAATCACATGTTTTTGGTAAATAAATGGATAGAAACATAGCAATACTCATAGTGTAGAGGAAATGATATGAAATACACGTGTTTGAGATTATGAGTCGAAATTGGTTAATTTTTTACATATGTATGTTGAGGAATTCACCTTCCCTTTCTAGTTAATGTGACTAGGAACAAATGGGCAAGCAAAGGAACATCAAAATTGTGGAAGAAATGAAGACAAGAAGAGAAAAAGGAAATTTTGGTTCGCTGGATGTTAGCCCTCAGCGATCCCACAACCACTTGCCAAAACGTTCGCTGCAAGTTGGCTATCAGCGAACGTATAGCGAACCTGCGAAGAAAATGAAACCCTTCGCTTTGACTAAAAAACCTGATCCATAATAGACAGGACTTGAACCACTTGGGAGAGTCTCGACTTGGGCAAGATCTAGGGCACAAAACACTCTCCTCTTGGGTCTCTTTGCCTTGGGTTTTGCTTTGGGATTGATGATTGAAGATTGAGAGTTTGGTGGAGAGAATTAAAGACATTTAAAGTTTCTCCCTTTTGGTTTCATCTTCATTTTCCTCTTCCTATCTTGTGAGCATTTATGACTCTTTACTCATTTTGGTATTTTAGTTTGTATTTGATTATGAGTAGCTAATTTCATTTATCTATGATTATTTCCAACCCTTATCTGGAGCTACTCTGTAAAACTCTCATCCTTTTGTGATTAATGCATATATATGTGATTATTTTACTCTTGCCCTAATGCCTCTAAGTGATTGATCAACATTTAGTTGACTTGTTCATTCAACTTATGGCTTGAGAGAGCTAGGCTAAATGTAGAACTTGAGTAAAATAGTGTGAGAACTTCAAGTTTGCAAGAGAAATGAATGTTTTTATTAATAAGATAGACTTATATTTATCATCCTCACATAGCCAGCCACATTTGGGTTGAAATATAGAAATTGGCTTTTATTAATTGTGACAAGAGATTGAATCTAATGAAATGTATTCATTTATCTCAAAATATTTGAATTCCTTTATACCATTATTTCAATTAGCTAAACATTTGAACCCCTAGCCCCATTACAAGCTTTAAAAGCCCTCTTGATTTTGATTTTATGTGCCACAAGTTGAAACTAGAGATGTGTGAAGAAAAGAGTGGAGAAATTTGAAAATGAAATTTTATACATGCATTGAATTATTGCAAGTGGCTGGATTAAAATCTGGATAATCTCTGCTAGCTCCAAAACACACACACACACCTACACACACACACAAGTTCAAAGATCTGGGAAAGTTTGTTTTAAGATTGAGATGCATACATCGTTACATATAGCACATACTTTCTAAGACCCAATTAAGAGAGCAACATGTGAAGATAAGTAATTAAATCAAACTAGGGAAAACATATGGTCAAATCATAAAGATTTCTAAATTGCTTCAGGATAAGCAAGGAGTCATGTTTGGGGGAGTGATAAGCTCCTTAATTGCACACACATTTCATATGAATTTTCTCATTTATCACATGTTTTTGTAAATAAATGGATAGAAACATAGCAAAACTCATAGTGTAGAGAAAATGATATGAAATACTTGTGTTTGAGATTCTGAGTCGGAATTGGTTAATTTTTTATATATATGTGTTGAGGAATTCACCTTCCCTTTCTAGTTAATGTGAGTAGGAACAAATGGGCAAGCAAAGGAGCATCAAAATTGTGGAAGATATGAAGAAAAGAAGAGAAAAAGGAAATTTTGGTTCGCTGGATGTTAGCACTCAGCGAACCCACAGCCAACCTGCAAAAACGTTCGCTGGACCTTGTCTATCAGCGAACGTATAGCGAACCTGCGAAGAAAATGAAAACCTTCGTTTTTGACTAAAAAATCTGATCCATAATAGGCAGGACTTGAACCACTTGGGAGAGTCTCGACTTGGGCAAGATCTAGGGCACAAAACACTCTCTTCTTGGGTCTCTTTGCCTTGGGTTTTGCTTGGGGATTGATGATTGAAGACTGGGAGTTTGGTGGAGAGAATTAAAGATATTTAAAGTTTCTCCCTTTTGGTTTCATCTTCATTTTCCTCTTCCTATCTTGTGAGCATTTATGACTCTTTACTCATTTTGGTATTTTAGTTTGTATTTGATTATGAGTAGTTAAATCCATTTATCTATGATTATTTCGAACCCTTGCTTGGAGCTACTCTGTAAAACTCTCATCCTTTTGTGATTAATGCATATATATGTGTTTATTTTACTCTTGCCCTAATGACTCCAAGTGATTGATCAACATTTAGTTGACTTGTTCATTCTATTTATGACTTGAGAGAGCTAGGCTAAATGTAGAACTTGAGTAAAATAGTGTGAGAACTTGAAGTTTGCATGACAAATGAAGGTTTTTGTTAATAAGATAGACTTATACTTATCAGCCTCACATAGCCAGCCACATTTGGGTTAAAACATGGAAGGTGGCTTTTATTAATTGTGACAAGAGATTGAATCTAATGAAATGTATTCATTTATCTCGAGATATTTGAATTCCTTTATACCATTATTTCAATTAGCTAAACATTTGAACCCCTAGCCCCATTACAAGCTTTAAAAGCCCTCTTGATTTTGATTTGATGTGCCACAAGTTGAAACTAGAGAAGTGTGAAGAAAAGAGTGGAGAAATTCGAAAATGAAATTTTATACATGCATTGAATTATTGCAAGTGGCTGGATTAAAATCTGGATAATCTCTCTTAACTCCAACACACACACACACACACAAGTTCAAAGAACTGGGAAAGTTTCTTTTAAGATTGAGATGCATACATCGTTACATATAGCACATACTTTCTAAGACCCAATTAAGAGAGCAACATGTGAGGATAAGTAATTAAATCAAACTAGGGAAAACATATGGTCAAATCATAAATATTTTTAAATTGCTTCAGGACATACAAGGAGTCATGTTTGGGGGAGTGATAAACTCCTTAATTGCACACACATTTCATATGAATTTTCTCATTAATCACATGTTTTTGGTAAATAAATGGATAGAAACATAGCAATACTCATAGTGTAGAGGAAATGATATGAAATACACGTGTTTGAGATTATGAGTCGAAATTGGTTAATTTTTTACATATGTATGTTGAGGAATTCACCTTCCCTTTCTAGTTAATGTGACTAGGAACAAATGGGCAAGCAAAGGAACATCAAAATTGTGGAAGAAATGAAGACAAGAAGAGAAAAAGGAAATTTTGGTTCGCTGGATGTTAGCCCTCAGCGATCCCACAACCACTTGCCAAAACGTTCGCTGCAAGTTGGCTATCAGCGAACGTATAGCGAACCTGCGAAGAAAATGAAACCCTTCGCTTTGACTAAAAAACCTGATCCATAATAGACAGGACTTGAACCACTTGGGAGAGTCTCGACTTGGGCAAGATCTAGGGCACAAAACACTCTCCTCTTGGGTCTCTTTGCCTTGGGTTTTGCTTTGGGATTGATGATTGAAGATTGAGAGTTTGGTGGAGAGAATTAAAGACATTTAAAGTTTCTCCCTTTTGGTTTCATCTTCATTTTCCTCTTCCTATCTTGTGAGCATTTATGACTCTTTACTCATTTTGGTATTTTAGTTTGTATTTGATTATGAGTAGCTAATTTCATTTATCTATGATTATTTCCAACCCTTATCTGGAGCTACTCTGTAAAACTCTCATCCTTTTGTGATTAATGCATATATATGTGATTATTTTACTCTTGCCCTAATGCCTCTAAGTGATTGATCAACATTTAGTTGACTTGTTCATTCAACTTATGGCTTGAGAGAGCTAGGCTAAATGTAGAACTTGAGTAAAATAGTGTGAGAACTTCAAGTTTGCAAGAGAAATGAATGTTTTTATTAATAAGATAGACTTATATTTATCATCCTCACATAGCCAGCCACATTTGGGTTGAAATATAGAAATTGGCTTTTATTAATTGTGACAAGAGATTGAATCTAATGAAATGTATTCATTTATCTCAAAATATTTGAATTCCTTTATACCATTATTTCAATTAGCTAAACATTTGAACCCCTAGCCCCATTACAAGCTTTAAAAGCCCTCTTGATTTTGATTTTATGTGCCACAAGTTGAAACTAGAGATGTGTGAAGAAAAGAGTGGAGAAATTTGAAAATGAAATTTTATACATGCATTGAATTATTGCAAGTGGCTGGATTAAAATCTGGATAATCTCTGCTAGCTCCAAAACACACACACACACCTACACACACACACAAGTTCAAAGATCTGGGAAAGTTTGTTTTAAGATTGAGATGCATACATCGTTACATATAGCACATACTTTCTAAGACCCAATTAAGAGAGCAACATGTGAAGATAAGTAATTAAATCAAACTAGGGAAAACATATGGTCAAATCATAAAGATTTCTAAATTGCTTCAGGATAAGCAAGGAGTCATGTTTGGGGGAGTGATAAGCTCCTTAATTGCACACACATTTCATATGAATTTTCTCATTTATCACATGTTTTTGTAAATAAATGGATAGAAACATAGCAAAACTCATAGTGTAGAGAAAATGATATGAAATACTTGTGTTTGAGATTCTGAGTCGGAATTGGTTAATTTTTTATATATATGTGTTGAGGAATTCACCTTCCCTTTCTAGTTAATGTGAGTAGGAACAAATGGGCAAGCAAAGGAGCATCAAAATTGTGGAAGATATGAAGAAAAGAAGAGAAAAAGGAAATTTTGGTTCGCTGGATGTTAGCACTCAGCGAACCCACAGCCAACCTGCAAAAACGTTCGCTGGACCTTGTCTATCAGCGAACGTATAGCGAACCTGCGAAGAAAATGAAAACCTTCGTTTTTGACTAAAAAATCTGATCCATAATAGGCAGGACTTGAACCACTTGGGAGAGTCTCGACTTGGGCAAGATCTAGGGCACAAAACACTCTCTTCTTGGGTCTCTTTGCCTTGGGTTTTGCTTGGGGATTGATGATTGAAGACTGGGAGTTTGGTGGAGAGAATTAAAGATATTTAAAGTTTCTCCCTTTTGGTTTCATCTTCATTTTCCTCTTCCTATCTTGTGAGCATTTATGACTCTTTACTCATTTTGGTATTTTAGTTTGTATTTGATTATGAGTAGTTAAATCCATTTATCTATGATTATTTCGAACCCTTGCTTGGAGCTACTCTGTAAAACTCTCATCCTTTTGTGATTAATGCATATATATGTGTTTATTTTACTCTTGCCCTAATGACTCCAAGTGATTGATCAACATTTAGTTGACTTGTTCATTCTATTTATGACTTGAGAGAGCTAGGCTAAATGTAGAACTTGAGTAAAATAGTGTGAGAACTTGAAGTTTGCATGACAAATGAAGGTTTTTGTTAATAAGATAGACTTATACTTATCAGCCTCACATAGCCAGCCACATTTGGGTTAAAACATGGAAGGTGGCTTTTATTAATTGTGACAAGAGATTGAATCTAATGAAATGTATTCATTTATCTCGAGATATTTGAATTCCTTTATACCATTATTTCAATTAGCTAAACATTTGAACCCCTAGCCCCATTACAAGCTTTAAAAGCCCTCTTGATTTTGATTTGATGTGCCACAAGTTGAAACTAGAGAAGTGTGAAGAAAAGAGTGGAGAAATTCGAAAATGAAATTTTATACATGCATTGAATTATTGCAAGTGGCTGGATTAAAATCTGGATAATCTCTCTTAACTCCAACACACACACACACACACAAGTTCAAAGAACTGGGAAAGTTTCTTTTAAGATTGAGATGCATACATCGTTACATATAGCACATACTTTCTAAGACCCAATTAAGAGAGCAACATGTGAGGATAAGTAATTAAATCAAATTAGGGAAAACATATGGTCAAATCATAAATATTTTTAAATTGCTTCAGGACATACAAGGAGTCATGTTTGGGGGAGTGATAAACTCCTTAATTGCACACACATTTCATATGAATTTTCTCATTAATCACATGTTTTTGGTAAATAAATGGATAGAAACATAGCAATACTCATAGTGTAGAGGAAATGATATGAAATACACGTGTTTGAGATTATGAGTCGAAATTGGTTAATTTTTTACATATGTATGTTGAGGAATTCACCTTCCCTTTCTAGTTAATGTGACTAGGAACAAATGGGCAAGCAAAGGAACATCAAAATTGTGGAAGAAATGAAGACAAGAAGAGAAAAAGGAAATTTTAGTTCGCTGGATGTTAGCCCTCAGCGATCCCACAACCACTTGCCAAAACGTTCGCTGCAAGTTGGCTATCAGCGAACGTATAGCGAACCTGCGAAGAAAATGAAACCCTTCGCTTTGACTAAAAAACCTGATCCATAATAGACAGGACTTGAACCACTTGGGAGAGTCTCGACTTGGGCAAGATCTAGGGCACAAAACACTCTCCTCTTGGGTCTCTTTGCCTTGGGTTTTGCTTTGGGATTGATGATTGAAGATTGAGAGTTTGGTGGAGAGAATTAAAGACATTTAAAGTTTCTCCCTTTTGGTTTCATCTTCATTTTCCTCTTCCTATCTTGTGAGCATTTATGACTCTTTACTCATTTTGGTATTTTAGTTTGTATTTGATTATGAGTAGCTAATTTCATTTATCTATGATTATTTCCAACCCTTATCTGGAGCTACTCTGTAAAACTCTCATCCTTTTGTGATTAATGCATATATATGTGATTATTTTACTCTTGCCCTAATGCCTCTAAGTGATTGATCAACATTTAGTTGACTTGTTCATTCAACTTATGGCTTGAGAGAGCTAGGCTAAATGTAGAACTTGAGTAAAATAGTGTGAGAACTTCAAGTTTGCAAGAGAAATGAATGTTTTTATTAATAAGATAGACCTATATTTATCATCCTCACATAGCCAGCCACATTTGGGTTGAAATATAGAAATTGGCTTTTATTAATTGTGACAAGAGATTGAATCTAATGAAATGTATTCATTTATCTCAAGATATTTGAATTCCTTTATACCATTATTTCAATTAGCTAAACATTTGAACCCCTAGCCCCATTACAAGCTTTAAAAGCCCTCTTGATTTTGATTTTATGTGCCACAAGTTGAAACTAGAGATGTGTGAAGAAAAGAGTGGAGAAATTTGAAAATGAAATTTTATACATGCATTGAATTATTGCAAGTAGCTGGATTAAAATCTGGATAATCTCTGCTAGCTCCAAAACACACACACACCTACACACAAGTTCAATGATTTAGGAAAGTTTGTTTTAAGATTGAGATGCATACATCGTTACATATAGCACATACTTTCTCATTTATCACATGTTTTTGGTAAATAAATGGATAGAAACATAGCAATACTCATAGTGTAGAGAAAATGATATGAAATACACGTGTTAGAGATTATGAGTCGAAATTCGTTAATTTTTTATATATATTTTGAGGAATTCACTTTACCTTTCTAGTTAATGTGAGTAGGAACAAATCGGCAAGCAAAGGAACATCAAAATTTTGGAAGAAATGAAGAAAAGAAGAGAAAAACGAAATTTGGGTTCGCTGGATGTTAGCGCTCAGCGAACGCACAGCCAACCTGTCAAAACGTTCGTTGTCCGTTGGCTATCAGGGAACGTATAGCGAACCTGCGAAGAAAATGAAACTCTTCGTTTTTGACTAAAAAATCTGATGCATAAAAGGCTGGACTTGAACCACTTGGGAGAGTCTCCACATGGGCAAGATCTAGGGAACAAAACACTCTCTTCTTGGGATTTTTTGCCTTGGGATTTGCTTGGGGATTGATGATTGAAGACTGGGAGTTTGGTGGAGAGAATTAAAGACATTTAAAGTTTCTCCCTTTTGGTTTCATCTTCATTTTCCTCTTCCTATCTTGTGAGCATTTATGACTCTTTACTCATTTTGGTATTATAGTTTGTATTTGATTATGAGTAGCTAAATCCATTTATCTATGATTATTTCGCACCCTTGTCTGGAGCTACTCTGTAAAACTCCCATCCTTTTGTGATTAATGCATATATATGTGTTTATTTTAATCTTGCCCTAATGCCTCTAAGTGATTGATCAACATTTAGTTGACCTTTTCATTCGACTTATAACTTGAGAGAGCTAGGCCAAATGTAGAACTTGAATAAAATAGTGTGAGAACTTGAAGTTTGCATGACAAATGAATATTTTTGTTTATAAGATAGACCTATACTTATCAGCCTCACAAAGCCTCAATTGGGTCGAAACATAGATATTGGCTTTTATTAATTGTGACAAGAGATTGAATCTAATGAAATGTATTCATTTATCTCCAGATATTTGAATTCCTTTATACCATTATTTCAATTAGCTAAACATTTGAACCCCTAGCCCCATTACAAGCTTTAAAAGTCCTCTTGATTTTGATTTGATGTGCCACAAGTTGAAACTAGAGAAGTGTGAAGAAAATAGTGAAAAAATTTGAAAATGAAATTTTATACATGCATTGAATTATTGCAAGGGGCTCGATTAACATCTGGATGATCTCTCTTAACTCCAACACACACACACAAGTTCAAAGATCTGGGAAAGTTTGTTTTAAGATTGAGATGCATACATCGTTACATATAGCACATACTTTCTAATACCCAATTAAGAGAGCAAGATGTGAGGATGAGTAATTAAATCAAACTAGAGAAAACATATGGTCAAATCGTAAAGATTTCTAAATTGCTTCAGGACTAGCAATGACTCCTGTGTTGGGGGAGTGATAAGCTCCTTAATTGCACACACATTTCATGTGAATTTTCTCATTTATCACATGTTGTTGGTAAATAAATGGATAGAAACATAGCAATACACATAGTGTAGAGAAAATGATATAAAATACACGTGTTTGAGCTTATGAGTCGAAATTGGTTAATTTTTAATATATATTTGTTGAGAAATTCATCTTCCCTTTCTAGTTAATGTGACTAGGAACAAATGGGCAAACAAAGGAACATCAAAATTGTGGAAGAAATGAAGAAAAGAAGAGAAAAAGGAAATTTAGGTTCGCTGGATGTTAGTCCTCAGCGAACGCACAGCCAACCTGCCAAAACGTTCGCTATACGTTGGCTACCAGCGAACGTATTGCGAACCTGCGAAGAAAATGAAACTCTTCGTTTTTGACTAAAAAATCTTATACATAATAGGCAGGACTTGAACCACTTGGGAGAGTCTCGACTTGGGCAAGATCTAGGGCACAAAACACTCTCGTCTTGGGTCTCTTTGCCTTGGGTTTTGCTTGGGGATTGATGATTGAAGATTGGGAGTTTGGGGGAGAGAATTAAAGACATTTAAAGTTTCTCCCTTTTGGTTTCATCTTCATTTTCCTCTTCCTATCTTGTGAGCATTTATGACTCTTTACTTATTTTGGTATTGTAGTTTGTATTTGATTATGAGTAGCTAAATCTATTTATCTATGATTATTTCGAACCCTTGCTTGGAGCTACTCTGTAAAACTCTCATTCTTTTGTGATTAATGCATATATATGTGTTTATTTTACTCTTGCCCTAATGCCTCTAAGTGATTGATCAACATCTAGTTGACTTGTTCATTCGATTTATGATAAATGTAGAACTTGAGTAAAATAGTGTGAGAACTTGAAGTTTGCATGAGAAATGAATGTTTTTGTTAATAATATTGACCTATACTTATCAGCCTCACATAGCCACAATTGGGTCGAAACATGGAAATTGGCTTTTATTAATTGTGACAAGAGATTGAATCTAATGAAATGTATTCATTTATCTCAAGATACTTGAATTCCTTTATACCATTATTTCAATTAGCTAAACATTTGAACCCCTAGCCCCATTACAAGCTTTAAAAGCCCTCTTGATTTTGATTTGATGTGCCACAAGTTGAAACTAGAGAAGTGTGAAGAAAAGAGTGGAGAAATTTGAAAATGAAGTTCTATACATGCATTGAATTATTGCAAATGGCTCGATTAAAATCTGGATGATCTCTCTTAACTCCAACACACACACACAAGTTCAAAGACCTGGGAAAGTTTGTTTTAAGTTTGAGATGCATACATCGTTACATATAGCACATACTTTCTAATACCCAATTAAGAGAGCAACATGTGAGGATAAGTAATTAAATCAAACTAGGGAAAACATATGGTCAAATCATAAAGATTTCTAAATTGCATCAGGACAAGTGATTGCACCATATATTTGCATATCTTTTCATGGCCAAATCCATTGAATTAATGCATGTTTTGATGATAATTGCACCTAATTTGCATAGATTCTAACTATTGCACTAGTTGTTGGAATTTGTTATAATCAAGGGCAATTCAGGCTTTTTTAGCATGCTATAATGTTTTACATGTTTTCAAGAACATTTTGATGCTACCTTTGAGACATTTGAATATGTAGGTTGGGAGGTTGAAGGTGAAGATTCAAGAAAATGAGTCAAAATAACGTTTCTGGATGAAGTTTGCATTTTAGTCCTGAGGCAGGCCAACTGGCGAGCCACTGGCGAGCCACTCGCCACTTGCTCGCCAGTTGGCGAGCCACTGGCGAGTACATTCGGGTAACTCGCCACTTGCTCACCAGTTGGCGAGCCAGACGCTGTCAAAAATCAGACGCGATTTTTAGGGTTTCTTGGCCCTATATAAGCTTTCTAAGAGCCCCCAAACCTCTCTCCAAGCACCCTTTGGCCGAAAATAAGTGTCCCAACCTAGGGTTCTTCAATTTTCTCCATTCCCCACTCATTCCAACTCATTTTTATGCATTCCAACTTCATTTCCACCATATTCTCTACCATTTCTTCACTTTTCCACCATCCTTCTACCATGAATTGGGCATTGGAGCTTCTCTTGGTGGCTTCATCTTCTTCCATGTGTAGCTAGGCTTCCTCAAGCTCTCTTGGTGATGGGTTAAAGTGGCGCAAGCTAGGGTTCTACAATAGGGGAGTTTTTCTTATTTCAATCTTATATTTATGACATCCAACATATTGTATTTGGTATTTCTCTTGAAATTTCCAGATTTTATGTGTTGTTGAGACTATGAATATGTAATTGTTGATAAGATACTTGTGTTGATGGATTGAGTCTTGTGTTGAGAACTTAATTTCCCTAGTGATAAATTCAATTGGAGTTTTTGTGGTTTTATTGTCTTGCATGATGTCATGTGTGATGATTTAATCAATTAGCTTGTTGATGTTGATGCTTATGTTAATTGTTATGGTTGAGTTTATTTAGGTTGAATTGCCAAGTTCACTAGTGCTTGGGTAATTTAATTAATTGAACTCTCATTGCAGTATTCAATACAATTCCCCAATCTAATCCACAAGAGTAATTGGGACAAGCTCCTAGTTGGATGATATTGGCCCAATTACTCCTCACACCCCCTAATGTATGAGCCCAAGTTTGCCACTAAGACCCTAACCAAGAGAGCCCCCATCTTATTGATTGTCATCTATCATTCCATTTTACCCCGAAAATCCAAAAATATGTATTTACATTCAGTAGTTTAATTAGATGATCTTCTAAACCAAACCCCATATTAATTCCTTTGTTTGTTTCAATTGCATTTAGTAGCTTAGGTAGGTCATTAGACTCCTTGCGAACGATCCGGGGTTGTACCACTCGTTACAATCCTTGGTTTTATAAATAACTTGCATTTAACCCCCAAGGCGACTAGAAACCCGTTAAATCAACAAGCAATGACTCATGTTTGGGGGAGTGATAAGCTCCTTAATTGCAAACACATTTCATATGAATTTTTTCATTTATCACATGTTTTTGGTAAAGAAATGGATAGAAACATAGCAATACTCATAGTGTAGAGAAATTGATATGAAATACACGTGTTTCAGATTATGAGTTGAAATTGTTTAATTTTTTATATATATATGTGTTGAGTAATTCACCTTCCCTTTCTAGTTAATAAGAGTAGGAACCAATGGGCAAGCAAAGAAACATCAAAATTGTGGAAGAAATGAAGAAAATAAGAGAAAAAGGAAATTTTGGTTCCCTGGATGTTAGCCTTCAACGAACGCAGAGCCAACCTGCCAAAACGTTCGCTGTTCAATGGCTATCCGCGAACATATAGCGAACCTGCGAAGAAAATGAAACTCTTCGTTTTTGACTAAAAAATCTGATACATATTGGCAGGACTTGAACCACTTGGGAGAGTCTCGACTTGGGCAAGATCTAGGGCACAAAACACTCTCTTCTTGGGTCTGTTTGCCTTGGGTTTGGTGGAGAGAATTAAAGACATTTAAAGTTTCCCCCTTTTGGTTTCATCTTCATTTTCCTCTTCCTATCTTGTGAGCATTTATGACTCTTTACTCATTTTGGTATTGTAGTTTGTATTTGATTATCAGTAGCTAAATCCATTTATCTATGACTATTTCGAACCCTTGTTTGGAGCTACTCTGTAAAACTCTCATCCTTTTGTGATTAATGCATATATATGTGTTTATTTTACTCTTGCACTAATGCCTCTCAGTGATTGATCAACATCTAGTTGACTTGTTCATTCGACTTATGACTTGAGAAAGCTAGGCTAAATCTAGAACTTGAGTAAAATAGTGTGAGAACTTGAAGTTTGCATGAGAAATGAATGTTTTTGTTAATAAGATAGACCTATACTTATCAGCCTCACATAGCCACAATTGGGTCGAAACATCGAAATTGGCTTTTATTAATTGTGACAAGAGATTGAATCTAATGAAATGTATTCATTTATCTCAAGATATTTGAATTCCTTTATACCATTATTTCAATTAGCTAAACATTTGAACCCCTAGCCCCATTACAAGCTTTAAAAACCCTCTTGATTTTGATTTGATGTGCCACAAGTTGAAACTAGAGAAGTGTGAAGAAAAGAGTTGAGAAATTTAAAAATGAAATTTTATACATGCATTGAATTATTGCAAGTGGCTCGATTAAAATCTGGATGATCTCTCTTAACTCCAACACACACACGCACACAAGTTCAAAGATCTGAGAAAGTTTGTTTTAAGATTGAGATGCATACATCGTTACATATAGCACATACTTTCTAAGACCCAATTAAGAGAGCAACATGTGAGGATGAGTAATTAAATCAAACTAGGGAAAACATATGGTCAAATCGTAAAAATTTCTAAATTGCTTCAGGACTAGCAATGACTCCTGTGTTGGGGGAGTGATAAGCTCCTTAATTGCACACACATTTCATGTGAATTTTCTCATTTATCACATGTTGTTGGTAAATAAATGGATAGAAACATAGCAATACACATAGTGTAGAGAAAATGATATGAAATACACGTGTTTGAGATTATGAGTCGAAATTGGTTAATTTTTAATATATATTTGTTGAGAAATTCACCTTCCCTTTCTAGTTAATGTGAGTAGGAACAAATGGGCAAGCAAAGGAACATCAAAATTGTGGAAGAAATGAAGAAAAGAAGAGAAAAAGAAAATTTGGGTTCGCTAGATGTTAGTCCTCAGCGAACGCACAGCCAACCTGCCAAAACGTTCGCTATATGTTGGCTACCAGCGAACGTATAGCGAACCTGCGAAGAAAATGAAACTTTTCGTTTTTGACTAAAAAATCCGATACATAATAGGCAGGACTTGAACCCTAAACCCTAAACTCTAATGAGAGAGCAATTGAAAAGTCTGAACTAGACTATTATTTGGATGAAGAGCCACTTTCTTCCACAACATGCACAAAATTTGTTGTTTTAGACTTTTGGAAAGTTAACGCGGCTAGATTCCCTTGTCTTTCTAAGATGGCTTGTGATGTTTTGAGCATTCCAATTACCACAGTTGCTAGTGAGTCTGCTTTCAGCATCGGCTCTCGAGTCCTCACAAAATATCGAAGCAGTATTCTCCCAGAAAATGTTGAAGCTCTTATTTGTGCATGAAATTGGATACTTGGTTTTCAATGGAATGGTAATATCAACATTCAACATTTATATTTATTAAAATTATTTGTATTGATTATTTATGTATTTTGTGTGTGTTTGTGGCAGAGGAGATTGAGGCCGAGAAAAAGGAAGTTGCTCCTGTTCCACTTTTTTCAAGTTCAGATAATGCTTCTGCTTCATCTGCAAATCCCAATTGAAGAATGAATGATTTCTCAATTAGACCATGGATGTTGTTCATTTAATCATTTCTTCTGGATGTTGTTCATTTAATCATTTCTCCTTTGTTGCTTTGTGCTTTTGAAGTGTGTAGTGAATGACTGAATGTGCAATGGATTGTAGTAACTGTTTTGGTTGACTTTGGCTGAATGTGTTTGATCTATCTATGTGAATTTTTGGTCAAAAAAAATAAAAAAAGGGAATGTGAGGGCTGGCGGGCTGGCCCGCATTTGCTTCAATTCGGGTTGGGCTGAGAAATCCCAGCCCGAATTGATTCTTCCAAAACGGGCCGGGTTGGGCCAGCCCGTTTAAAGTGGACTGACCCTTTTTCCCGGCTAAACCCTAACCCCTAAACCCTCATTAATGTGTGAAGAATATGAATTAAATGCACTTTGTTAAATTTTATTGTTACTTTTGACTATTCTTCAAAGTTTCATGGTTTTTATGCACTTTGTTAAATTTTATTGTTACTTTTGACTATTCTTCAAAGTTTCATGTTTTTTTTTCAAAAAAAATGGTAAATGATAAATGAAGTCTTCTAAATGTGTAAAAGGACAAATAAGGTTGCTAATTTTATAAAAGTACAACTTGGATGATTCATACTTAATTCACATTATCAAATTAGGTAAAAGACTCAAATCGCATTAAAAACAACTGCTCCACTCAAATGATCAATTGGAAAGCAAAACAAAAACAGTGTCAAATAATCATTGTGCAGATGTCTTGGCCAAAATAATTATAGGGAGAGATACAGATAAGGTGATCTGGCAAACGCCTCCTAGGGAGATTGTAGAAATTATTAGAGAGGATCAGACGAGGAAGTCCACTTTGAGGGACGTTGTAATCTACTAATGGGCCGAGCCGAATTTCTATCACGAAATTATGAGAGAGGATCAGATGGGGAAGTCCACTTTGAGGGACGTTGTAATCTACTAATGGGCCCAGCCCAGTTTCTTTCACAAAAAAAACAGTGTCAAATAAAACGTCAAAAATTTTTCAAACTCCCATTCTTTCGTTTTTCTTTTCAGCCTTTACAACTTCAGGACGCCTGCTCCAGTTAGTGTATTTTCCACTCTCTCGTGCCTTTTCGCCTTTTGCCGTTTATCAAAACCCTAGGCATGTCCGAATTCGGTTTCGATGTTAGCTCCAGTGTCTTCTTTTGTTGGATCTATTCATTCTGCTGGTGAGGCTATTATCCTGCATTGGTCCATTGCAAACGTTTGAGTGAGTTTGATGCTTGCACTGACTTCGCTCTTCTTGCTTCAGTTTCATAAGCTGTATTTCGTGGTGCTTCTTTTAATGCCTTTTTACTTCTAGCATTAGCCTTTAGTTCCCCAAGTTTCCTTTCCTTCCTTTTTAATACATGACATATTTGATATCTTTATTATCGATTAGCTTATAGGTAAAATAAACTAGTTTAAGAGAAAAAATTAGGTAAATCAATTTATAATAAACTTATTTTTTTGCTTTTTTTAGGATTTTTCAAAAAAGTCATCTAGGTCTTATATTTAGGAACGGAGGGAGTATAAGATTACTTTCCCTAATTTGAGTAGATTAAGGAAGTTAGTTAGGTTAGTTATTTATACATGATATTACTAATTTATCCCAACTACATACCTTTATTCTCACTCTCCCTTTTTGCTTGTTATTGTAGATAAGCATTATAGGGTTAATTTGGGAAAAAGTTGGGAAAAATTAGAAAGTGATCTTATAATTAGAAACAAGTTGAATTTCAAAAGTGATCTTATATTTAGGAACGGAACGGAGGGAGTACTCTATATGCAATGGTTTTGCCTTTTGTTTTCACGCCGAGAATAGAAGTTTGTCTCCTTTTACCTTTTCTTGCCATGTAGCTTCGGAGTAGCTGTGCTCTGCTTAGTGAGTAGATGGCCTATTTTACACTTGAATTCCAGTTGTTGAAGATTTTATTACAATGCAGATATCTAATTAACTTCTTTTAACACTTGTTTTCGTTTTATTGTAATTCCAGAAGACCTACTTTTGAATAACTATCTGGGGGCTGATAATGGAGGTGTCCTCTGGTAATAGCATATCAGAAAATCACCCAATTCCTGTAGAATTGGGCCGTGTTGATTCTTCGTCAGAAGGCAAGAAAAAATTTGCTGGAATTGGAAAGTCCAAGGTTGCGGTTGGGTCAAAGGCCTTCCCTGCAAGTGCTCCCGTTAGAACACGAGTAGGATCTAGAAATGTAGATTCTTCATTGAGCGCAAAAAAATTGAGTCTAACTAGTTCTTCTGGCGGTTCTACAACGTCAGTATCTAAGGCACAAAGAAATAGTGGCGGAGGATCACTTGAGAAGTCAGTGATGTCTGATGGCAGAGGAAAAAACTGTATTGATTCAACCGTGAGGAAAAAAAACAGCCTTTCTTCAGTTGCACAACCTGCCACTGCAAGGAGGTCACTTCCGGAACTTAGGAGGCAGACTTCTATGTCTTCGTCTCCCACTAAACCTTTATCTGGAGGGACTAGGAAATCATTTCCAGCATCACCAATGGGTCAGAGTTTGAGGAAATCCATTGCATCTGAAATGTCAGGGCTAGAGGTTTCATTTAAAGCATCGGTTAAGACAGCATCACCTGCATCTCCATCTTCTTCAAGAAAGGCTCCTTCTTCATGTGATAGTAGCTGCATCTCATCAACCAGGAGAATAATTTCAAGGACATCTTCCTCATCAGTGCAGTTACATTCTATATCCAGTGCTTCAAGATCAGGATCCTTGTCATCCTCTAAGGATAAAATTTCAACTTTTTCTGGAAGGAGGAAAGGACTGACTCCTAAAACGCAAGATTCTCATTTAATTATTCTTCCACACGTTGAGATTAAAGCTAACGACGATGTGGTAAGCATCATTTTAGTGAAGATGAAAAATTTAATGTGGCTGAGAACTAACTTTACTACATAATTTTATTTTGGCTTTCCATTCTAGTTTATCCCACTGCCTCTTATGCCTGCTTACAACTGAAGCGAGTAAGAAACAGTGCACTCATTATTGTTTCACTGAATGACATCATTCATGTTAATATATAGAATAAAACATAACAACTTCCTTGAATTTTGTTAAAATCACTTGAACCTTCTCTTCATTTTCAACATTTATTTAATTGATACTATCATTGAAACTGAATGTTACACTATACGATAGTCTAATATTTTTTATTATAACACTTTTTGATCACCTAAATACTAAATATTTTGTGTGAAGATTCTGAATGAAGGGTATCCTGATAAACAAAAAATATAGTTCAATTTTAGAATAAAGTATTTATCAACTTTTTGATTAGGGAAGATTTGTGTATACTTTAATTTTATTTTTTTTTTATTTTTTCCGTATTAGAGGCGAACACTTGGTGAAGTTGTAGAGCAAGATTTGTTAATGAATAATATATCTAAAGACTTGGTTACTGATTGGGCACAATATGATCCATGTAGCCAATGTTACATAGGGGATAAGGCTTGGTTGTTGGATTAAAGACTAAAGGAACAACATCTTTGTGCTTTCCTTGTATCTATAGAGTGAATAGTTTTCATTCATCATCATTTGTCTTGTTAGCATCGATGTATCCTGTTACTGAATGACTGAGAGGTGGCGTGCTATAGCATACTCTTCAAATCTGGTGATCTTTTTATTCCATATTATATCAATTCTATATTAGAGGCTGATGTTTTGCTTGTTAGAAAGTAATAGGCATCGTGGGCTGGATCCTCCCCCCAGTACCTTCTTCATAAGGGATTGTGTTCATGCATTCTCTCCCATGCTTTTGTGTATAATAACCTCCTTTGCTTTATCTCTTTATCCATACATTATTGAGCTAATTTAATGGTTTTTCTTGCGACAATCATTATTTTATTCTTGATCCATTTTTTAACAATTCAGAGATTGGATCTTAGAGGGCACAGAGTTCGCAATCTCAATGCCGGTGGGCTAAAATTATCTTCAAACTTGGAGGTAAAGTAATTTTTCTATTGAAACTACTTATCGTGGGCAATATCTATTTTAAGTAGTATTTGGTAAAATGTTCACGTATATCTGATTCATAGTGTAAGATTTAGATTTTTTTTGTTTGAAGAATTTAATGGATAAATTTGTTGATCAAAGAACACTTGTACAAAGAAAACGAAGAAAGAATAATAAAATATAGTGAGCCTGAAGTACCTTTTGGTCCTCAAGTCAAATGTAGCCTCTAGTTAGGTATCATGACTTCCTAAAATATATAAAGCTGAATGTTCTAATGCTTATTATGTTATAAATCATGTTAATTATACGATATCTATGTGTGCATATTACTAAATCATTCTTTCTCGATCTCTAAATAGATTAACAAGACAAATAAAACTAAATTTATTTGAGCATTCCCATATATTTTTAGTCTCATTCATTGAGAGGCCCATAGATATATCTTTTTGTTGAGTACAGATCCCATCTTGACCAATCATCTTTTGCATGGATCCCACCGTGATCAATAACTTCAAGTCTGAGGGCTTTGTGATATAGCTAAAGTGAGATATGCTTATGATATTGTCCATTTAGTTATCTCATCACGAGTAGGTCTTGCATTTTGGTCTCTAAAATGTCCCTGTGATTTTGATTCATATCTCGATACATGATTTTCAATCAAATTGGGTTGGTTATTTGTTAGCAAGCATCAATAGAACTTAGAAATATTGTAGAGTTGAGTTTGGATGCTAGAGAAAATGTCTTCTAGTAGTTTATTTCTCTGGTATGAGTGGAATCCTTTGCCACTAGATGATCTTTATTTCCAATAATTATCCTTTTAGATTTGTATTTTATGCTGAACACTGTTGAGAGTACTCGAATTTTTTATTAATTATTTCCCTGTATTGTTTGTTTTTCATTTCCATGTATTTGTTTGATTCCTTTCCTGTATACTTAGTCATTAACAGATCTTAGTATTAAGGAAGTATTTTTATTTTTTAAATAAGTTTGTAAATACTGGGCCTTTATTTGGCCAGTATTATAAATATTCCTCTTTCATATTCAAAAAAGATTAAAGAAGTATTATTCAGTCTTAAAACATCATTTTTTTCATTCCTCTGGTGTTAGAGCTTTGATTGAAGATTCCTATGAAGACACGTATGATGACTTCCGAATTAGAATTACAAACAAAAAACGTGCTGGAGATCTTCACCATTGAAGGATTATCCTTCAACACTAACTCTGGATTTGAAAGCTTTGGTGTTTTATTCGTATCATAGAAGCTGTCGGGTGAGAACTAATTAGAGCGGTCTCATTCCATGAAGTTGGCTCTTCAAGGTCGAGATAAGATCGGCCATATCATCGGATACACTCTGGAACCCTCCTCCTCTAATCTAAAGGTGTTGAAGTTGTGGAAAGCTGAAGATGCCATGGTCTGTTCATGGCTAATCAATGTTTCAGCACTTAGCGTAGTTTCATGTTCTTGTCACCAGCCAGTGAGATCTGGGCAGCAGCACGTACGGGGAGGATGAAAATTCATCTCTTATATTTGACTTGAAACCCAAAGTTTGGGACTTGAGGCAGAACAATCTCTCTCTTAGTGATTATTAAATTGCTAATACCACCCTTTGGCAAAGAGCTGGATTGCCTGAATGAAGATAGCCCTTGTTGTGCATGACATGTTGCTTGTATGAAGGATAAGGTGGAGAAGAAGAGCCTATTTGAGTTGCTTGTAGGCCTGAATGATTCCTTTGATGATATTAGAGGCCGTATACTCAGCCAAAAACCCCTTCCCATGGTGAGGGCCACATTTGCCCTACTCTGAGGAGAAAATTCCAGAAAGAGGGTTATGTTGAAGGCCATGAAACAATGCACCAATCATCTTTGTATTTATCGATTTGTTAATGGATATTAGGTGGCATGAAAGATTTGGAAATAAAACATTGTTCGAACATTATTTTTCAAATAAAGTTATTTTCCCAATTCCTTTCAATTTTGATTGTTAGAAAGGAAGTAAGAGGATTAATAACATCAAGTAATGACTCACCATAAGTCATGTGACTCAATGCTCTTGACTTGACTGTCCCTTTTTTTTCAAGAGGGCTTAAGGACAAGACCCTCAGGATTTGTTTGGTAGAAACAAAGTAAAAGAAATATTTCAATTGCACGAAAAAACCTAGATGTGTAATATAGGTTCCTGTTTGAGTTAGCTTTTTAAAAGCGATTGTATGCTATATGAGGTAAGTATGTGAGAAGATTTTTGTGTCAATTTATGGATAAATTTTTTATGTTTGTTTCTTGGGATTTCTCAAACAGGCACTATATTCAGTAAAAAAAGGGCAGTAGATCATATCTTTGTAATGATTGTTCAACAACCTTTGCTTTTTATTTCCAATTTTTATCATTGGACTTATATGACTTTTCATATTCATAAATCAGTGTTTTTCTTTTGATTTCGTTTTTCATTCCATATTGCAGTTCATTTTAAATCCTGAATGAACCCTTAGCTTACGAAAAGGAGAACTTGATGTTGTCTCTTGATGTCCTTTTATTCTGTGTTTTGATCTTTATCGTAGTCATTAATTAATGATTGTTTTGGCAGTTTGTTTATCTTCGAGACAATCTTTTGTCTATGCTGGAAGGAGTAGAAATATTGACAAGAGTGAAGGTTTGAATGTTTAAAATTGTATCTGTTTCGATAATTTTTTTTTGTCAGCAAGTCTATTCAGAAATGATAGTTATATAGTTAAGTTTGATTGCTTGGTTCTTTCCATGCCAGGTTCTTGATTTGAGTTTCAATGAATTCAAGGGTCCTGGATTTGAGCCTCTTGAGAATTGCAAAGTGTTGCAGGTTTATTATATATCACGTCTAAATATTTGCCTATTGAATTTTCAAGATATAAAAGATTGTGACGCAATGACGCACATCTAATGGCGTATTGAAATCTTTATTTTTCACAGCAACTTTATCTTGCTGGAAATCAAATAACATCAATGGCAAGCCTTCCACAGCTTCCAAATTTGGAGGCAAGCTTCAGTTTTCTGATTTAAAAATCTATATCCTGCTTGCAATTTATATTTTGGTGTTATATAGCACAATACTTTCTGGATTATGTTTTATTTCCTTTTCACAGTTCCTTTCAGTAGCTCAAAATAAGTTGAAATCTCTTGCAATGGCAAGTCAACCTCGACTCCAGGTTGTTTCATTGTTTTGAGTTTTGTCCATGTAATTGTATTGTTCTCATGTTTAATGGTTCATTTTTTGTTGAATATAATTTCTTGCAGGTTTTAGCTGCTAGCAAGAATAGAATTTCTACTCTCAAAGGGTTCCCTTATTTGCCAGTTCTTGAGGTAATTATGACATGATTAATTGAGTTTGATTTAGACATAATGAATGATGCTAGTCATAAAGTACCTCAAGAGAATAATGAGAGAGCCAATGCAATACCTTAAACAACAAACACAGATCAAATGTCACACCAAACCAAAATAAATTGGTCAAGAGAAATGTTTCAGAAATGGAGAGAAAGAAATATACGAAGTATATTATTGATGTTCATGCTTAATAGTGAGAGTACATTATATAGAAGAGAGGAGAAGATAAAATAAGAAATTACAATCAAAGATATAAATGCATAGAATACTCTAGAAACCTAATTTTCATGAAATGGGAAATAATAATTAGAAGTTGATTTTTCCTAATCTCATAATAATTATTGAGATTCTAACAAGAAACAGCAGCCACACCAATGGTTTCACAAAGAAAAAAAAAATCCAAACTCCATATCTTATATAATCAACAACCAATGATGAAGTGAATTGCACTAGACGTCTCACTAATGGACGAATGACCACCGAAGTGCTGGAACATATCTGAAGCTATGAAATCGATCCTGTAGATTGAAGAGATCAAATCTGAAACCAAAATATCTCACAACCTTGATCTGAAACTAGACAAAACTCACAAACATCATTCTAGTGTGTCACGAAATCCTATAAACAAGAACTAGTGTAACATTGATGAACCTTGAAGAATATCTGGGTTTAAGGGTCTGGGTGTTTTTGAATGTCATGGTTATAGATGAATCTTGGATTTCTAGATTGAGGAATGAAGTCCAACGAAAGTTTAGTTTTGATACCAATGTTATGTAGAGGTTAGAAAAGAAGATAGAAGTTAAGATAGATTGAGAAAGTAAGAATTGAGAGGAAGAAGGAGAAGGAGAAGTAGAAGAGGAAGAAGATATGGGGGAGAGTGAGAGAAGAGAAAAGCGCTCAAGCTTCACATTATACTAACAACTCCAAAATCTCCATTACAATAGAGAGTAGTATCTATTTATAGGCTTATAGGTTGTACCTCTAATTAACTCTAATAACTTGTAATTAACTAACTAACCAGCCACTAACTAATTAATGTATTATTATTATTATTATTATTATTATTATTATTACATAACATTTTGCTTGTAATTGATATTCCAATTCCTTGCTTTTAACACACATGAAAGTTCCATGATTTCTGCACTTATTCCTCAAATTGAGCTGTTGACAAATAGTAGTTCTCTAGTTCTTTTGGTAGTGTCTGTGTTACTTGTTCTGGTTATCATCTCTCTGTTCTTGCTGGTTCATGGCTCTTTTCCGTTCTGTTTTTCATGTTTTTAGGCTAATAACACATCACAATGACTTTAATTCCAATAACTTTGTTGTACTGTAGCATTTGCGGTTGGAAGAGAACCCTATACTTAAGACGCCTCATTTGGAAGCAGCATCAATCATGCTAGTGGGTTCTACTTTGAAAAAATTTAATGATAGAGGTATGAGTGGTTGAATAAATGTGTTTAGCCTCTTCTTCTTAATATTGTTGCCAGAATTCCCTGAATTAATAATGCCCCTTAATTCTAATTAAGGTGAATTATTAGTTCACTTTTTTCTTCCTTATAGGTGATTGTATATTCTATTGAGTTCTCTTTGTCAAACATGCTTGAAGGCTTAAACTGTAAAGTTTTGTAGATCTCTCTCGTGAGGAATTGGCAATAGCAAAATATTATCCAGCTCATACAGCTGTGTGCATTAGAGATGGTTGGGAGTTTAGTCGCCCTGAGCATGCAGCAGGTAAATAGTCTTAATTCTATACTTATATTGCATTTATGTCTATCTTGTTAATTGTGTTGTTTGAACATCACTGATTCACTGCAGTAGTTTTGGTTTTGATGTAGTAATAGACTGCTGGTCTTTATATATGTTGTATAAAATGGCTGTTCAGATATTTCATGAAGTTCCATTTCATTTATATTGAATAAATATTATTATAGGGGAAAAAAAAGAAAAGTAGGTGAGAGGACAAGTTATATTCAATTAAAAAACAAGTGGTACTGAAAGTGTGGGCCCTGTAATGAGAGGTGATGCCGAACATTTTTCTCTAATCAACTACTGTATGCCATACGGAAAACACATTCTACCCCTTGCCATCTAATAGCTTTGACCTGAATAAGGAGAATATGTTGCAAATATCAGTAGGGATGAAGCTATTGGCACCCATAAAATAATTAAACAATTTTAATCAAGTATTTGAGCAAAGTTCAATTTTTTTCCTTAATTATAATATTTTCTTTTGGCTTTAGAGTTGATTTCATGATTGATCTTCGATTGATATTATCACTTCAAAAAAGTTATAGGCTTCAATGAGTCTTTTCATCATGTTTATTGCACTTGTATTAAAAATTTATCCAAATCCTCCTTTGTTGTTCATGGTAGCTCTAATACTCATTCTTATGGTCCAATCAAATAGAGTCAACTTTCTGCTTTCTGGCTGAGCAATGGAAGGACCATTTGCCCCCCAATTATCTTCTCAAGGAAGCCTCCATAGACCAGCCTTTGGAAGAATATCCTTGTTGCTGTCACTTTACTTTCATTCAAGATAATGCAATTAGTATTGACCAACCATTAACCATGAAATATCAATGGTTTCTTGGTGAAAGGGCACTTTCGAATTTTGTTTCAATTCCAGATGCTACGAATAAGGTAATGAGTTGTTATATGATTATTACTGCTTAAATTGTTTTTGTTATTGATGCTCACGTTACACCATGTTTTTGCCCATGGCATTATGTTACTCTCAGATTTACTGGCCCAAACATGAAGACATAAAAAAGTTCTTGAAAGTGGAATGCACTCCCATTGTAGGAGAAACTGAGTATCCTCCCATATATGCCATTAGTTCACCCGTTTTACCAGGTAAGCATTTCACGTTCCTCATAGATGCATATTTAAATTATAGATATCTTGATCCAACTCTATTTGAGTGGCTTATGAATTGTCTGTAGAGGATTTTAGAGCTTATGGCATCAAAACGGGAAAAAAAGAACAAAAAAACCCTTTTTTACTTTTGAAATTTCTAGAGCTTTAACTATAAATTCTCAATTTATTGGCTAGTGTCCTTGTTAAACTGAAAACTGAAATGCATGGTGGTTGGTGAATGTGTTAAGCTTTGTAGTGCATTAAGTGGACATGATACTGTTATAATGGGTTAGTGAATGAATTTCCTTGTGGTGTTTGCGGGTAAACGATAAAATGGATTATTGATATGCTTAGCCAGGTACTTACTGTGTTTATTTATTATTATATATTAAGCTAAGCATTGATGAAAGCAGACATAATAAAATTCCTGCTACCTAGGGATTTTGAAAACTTCAACTCATTCCTTATTCATCACGCATACATGCATCATTTTAAGCTTAAGGTTATTCAAGCTTCTCTTCTTGCTAATGAAACCCAATTAGATTTAATTTAAAGTATATAATGACTAGGAGGGCTAGCCCTATTCTAGTCCCCACTTGGTGATAGTGTTGGGTAAGGGAATATATTAGGTAGTCTTACCCCTACTTTATGTAGAGAGGCTGATTCGAATCTATGTCCTTAGACCCCACAACAAGCGAACTTGCCATTGAGTCATGGTAGAAAAAAATAGATTTAGCATCATGACTAACATGGTCAGTCTATTGCAATTGCAATCCAAGAACTGAACTTAAGCAACTTATAATTTCTCCAAGGGCATAAGCGCTAATGTGATAATTAACTATTTCAGTTTGGACAAAAATAATAAATGACTATTTCGCGGTGCATAAATAATATCCAACTTTGTGACCCAGTGCAAAAAGGATAAAACCTGTGCTGGATGTTAATTTGTAGTTATGTGGAAGAGGGGGAATACCCTTTGAGAAATGGACAGAGCTTGGAATTAAGGAAAAAGGAATTGAAGCCCTGTCTTGCCCTTAAACCTATCTTCTATCACATGTAAATAAAATTGAATGCTTCATGAAATTATTGACTAAGGCTTGAACCTTTTTTGTCTGTTTATGATCATGAAGTAGAGGAAGTACACAAGATAGTTGAAGTCCAGCCTTCAAGTATTAAGCATGCTTATTTTATCCTAGCTGCAACAAAATTAAAATTTTAACAATTGTCAACCGTGAAATTAGTTTATGAAGTAGATTTATTGTGGGAATAATGTGTATGTATTCTAAATATTCTTTTTTATTGTATGGCCTTTATCAGTAGTAATTAGCCTTTGTCCTCTCATTTATTAGTTGTTATTCCCCTCTAATATGTAAATAGTCATTGGTATCTTAGCATTTGTTGGAGCACCATAGAAATGTAATTTTTCTCTCTCAAATATTCCACATTTAGTTATACCCACCTGTCGACTTTATTAAAATGAAGATATAGTTGTCTGAAGAAATATTATTTCATTTATCCTCAATAAATAGTGAGGAGTTCTTGTGACCTCTCTATGGGTCACATGTCACATTCATTGACTATATTTTTGTCCTTACACATTTCAAAAGGAAGTGGAATTCCAAAGGTCGTTGGCCTTGAAGTGCAAGGGGAACTTGTGGAAGGTAGTATTATAAGGGGTTGTGCTGAGGTTGCTTGGTGTGGAGGCACTCCAGGGAAAGGTGTTGCTAGGTGAGATAACTTGTGTACTTGTATGCATCTTTTCCATGAAAGAAATGATACTATGCAGCTTTGCCATATGTTTGATCCCCGTTTCTTTAGTTGGTTGAGGAGAAAATGGAACAGCAGTCCTGTGGTTATTGCTGGAGCGGAGGGTGAGGAATATCTGCCCACCATGGATGATGTTGGTTCAAGTTTAGTTTTCATGTACACACCAGTAACTGAAGAAGGTGTTAAAGGAGACCCTCATTATAAGTATACGGATTTTGTAAAAGCTGGTAAGTTTTCTTATTTTTCTAATTTCTTCTCTTTTGTTGCAGCCCCTTTACTGCTCATCTAATTTGTATTTCTCAGTTGCATTTTCCATAATGGTTATGCTGATAATATATTTAAGCCTTTATGTGTTTGAGCAAAACACACTAGTGGATCTTGAAAGAACTTTTGGGTGGAAAACGGCGTCTGAATTTTTTGACACTAGGATGTTTAATGTCTTAAAGTTCATTTGACTTATAAACTCAAACTAATGAAAGTTAGGCTGACAATATCCGTAAGCCATTATTGTCAATGTCAGATTTTTTGGGTATTTGAACATTGTGATTCTTTTTCTCAGCATTTGATTCTGCATCCACTGTCACACACATTTCTAGGAAGTTGCCTGCCCTGTGCGATGATAGTAATGATCTGGGTAATTTATACCTTAAACATTCATGCTAATAAGTAATAAATGTTACATAAAAGTTGAGTAATGGAACCAAGGTTATCAATATTTCATATCTATTAGTGTTTTGCATGAGAAGGGGAATAAGTTTCCACCATCCATGCCAAAGGCGGGGTTCCATTTTCACTTGTTCCTTTACTCCTATGATTTATGCTCGTTTCATTTTAATTTTTGAGGGAAAAATGACACTGTATCTAACGTGAGTTCACAAATATTGTGATTAGCGATTGCATTATCATTTAGCAGTTCAATATAAGTAATAGTGAGAGCTAATGAACAAATGAGGAAAGTACGGGTAGTCCTTAGGAATAATGGTCAAATCATTTGTAGTAGCCATGCGGTGGAAACATTCTTTTATTTTTTATTTATCTTTATGTTTTTTCTTTATTTATTTATTTATTGCAGTGGACCATTTGGTGGGATTACAAACAAAGAATGAAATGCCAAAATAACAGATTTACCCTCCATTAACATAAAACACAACCTCCCCAATAGTTTTATATCTTCCCTGCAAAGGGGAAAAAGGGTACATAAAGCTATTGAAAAATGATACTGTAGTGAGATGAGAGAAAAATAATCTGAACAGCTCTCTCTCATTTATGTACAATTGTTGTATATTTTTGCAAGGGAGGAGGAGAATCTACATTAGTTACATGAAAATGTGAGTCAGGTACATGCATGTTTATAATGATAAAAAAGATTCTGATTACATAGTTAATTGATTCAGTTTCAAGCTGTCTGTATCAAATGCTAGCTTACAATATTAGCTTTACGTGAACATACATCATACTTGTTTATAATATTTAGATCAACCTTTCTTGTCTCCGAAGTAATTTAGCCTAATATTTGAGCTGAAAAGTAACTTTTTGAATTGGTATTTTTTATGACCCGTTTTTTTATATGCTGTTGATATTATTGTGATGCTTAGGAAAAGTATATTTAGTTATAATTGTTTCAGTTGATTCAATAGTGTTATACTCCCTCTAGCTTTAGACATAAAACTTACCTAATTTCATTAGATTAAGAATGTTAGTTAAATTAGTTAAGATGTCATGCTTTTTCTAAAACTTCACCGTTTTCTGTAATTTTCTCCCTCCCTCCTTTGATTAATGTTGAGGACCATCAAGTTGGGTGTCGTGCGAAAGAGTTGACAAAAATTAGAAATAGGTCTTATATTTAGATTCAAAATCAATTCCTTAAATAGGTTCTATATTAAGAACCAGAGGGAGTATTTGAAACCACTTTTCTGTGTCTCCAAGTCATACAATTTGATTGGACTTATAATTCATGAAGTGGCCCCTCGATTCATGATTTGAATGCTAATTTAATTAAGAATACATATCTGGGGAACCTCTGTGGTGTCACTTATGGTTTTTGACATGTGAAGTTATGTATATTTTTTGTCTGGTTCCCTTGACATTGTCTGATTGTTCTGTTTTCATGTTTCTAAATATATGGCAGCACCTCCATCTGTCAGTAATGTTCAAATAATTGGAGATTTTGTTGAAGGAAGTACCATCAAAGGTGTTGGCCATTACTTTGGTGGAAGGGAGGGTCCTAGCCGATTCGAATGGTTACGGGAAAACAAGGATGCTGGGTTAGTGTGCTACTCTTAATGATTAACTAAAAGGACTAAGAGCAATAAGTTAAAAGAGTATTTCTCTCATTCTTTCTTTCTGTTGTGAATTCTGCAAATTGCAAAGTGGATTATGGCTCAAATTCCATGTTACATTTTATGTTTTTTAGAATGATGTCGCATAATTTTGTGGCAATATGCATTTTTTGCAATGTGTTTATGATATGTGTTGAGTCAGCATTTAATTAATTTATTTATTTTATTGTAATGCAAATAATTATATCCTAGGAATTAGGATTAGGCTGAATTAGGAAAAGCAGATTTGGTCAAGATTAGTTTCCTATTATTTTGAATATTGTTGAGCTTATTATGGGATTTGAAACTGCACTGTAACTCTATGAATATTTTGGAATAATCAGCAATGAAGTTATCGGTTTCTATTCTTTATTTTTTCCACAATATGATTTCATGACTTTGTTGCTCTTGCACTTTGTTTCTATTGCCAACATACAAAAAAATTGATCAGCTTTTTTTCTGTTTTACATTTAACCTGGGACATTTTTAAGGATATTCTATCTCCAACTTGTAAAATAATTGATCAGCATTGTCTTTTAGCTTTATTCAGTCTGTTATGCTTTCTTTTTGGTTCATTTTTACTTGAACTCTTGTAAATGTCTTGTATATGCAAAATATTGCTCCCACCAATTTAAAATATAATCTTCAAAAAAAATCTGGTGGCACGTTTATCAAGAATCAAGTTAACAATAAATATATAAGATGTACTTTCCACCCCTAGCCGATTTTTATAAAGAGAGTAAGAGAGAGAGGCAACTAGTGGAAAAGGGATGAAAGAGAATGTATGGGAGAAATGTAAAGAGTGTGACGAAATGCGAAAAAAATTAATTGATCAGACAAATTTAAATTTGTAGCTTATGAAGAATTATATCCCTTAACAAATTTGAACTTTATATTATGATCCGAGGAGAAATGAGTATAACCCCTTCCATTTTTAGAAAGCCTTTCCTTGGTTCATTTATCCTTTTATTTGTGTTTCTGTGTAAACAAAATAAAAGAAAAAGGGCTGAATACTGTATGCATTTCTTGCATGAATAAATCTCTAATAAAATGTAGGAGAGAAAAGTTTCTTGTTGATTATTCACAAGTATGGAAGCCTATTTATACAAGTGTTCTCTCATGCTAGAATATTCCTGGATAATCACACTCTAGAATATTCATCTCTAGAACATAACATCCTAGAACACAATACTAGAATCTAAACTACAATTGTGTACATCATTCAGCAGTTTCTTGTGGTATATATGTGTGTATGAGTACGGTTTCTGTGCGAACTTGGTTACATAGTGACTTGAAAAGGTGCAGGCTTGTTGCCAATGCAAGCTGCCTCATTTCTTAAATTGAATGCATTTTTTTTTTGTAAATGAAGTGTATCCATCATATGCCACGTTTTACTCAGCTGCTTCTTTTTTTCTTGTGGCAAACTACGCAGAGACTTTCTGTTAGTATCAGCTGGTACATCTGAATATACCTTGACCAAAGAGGATGTTGGCCAGCGTCTGGCTTTTGTATACATACCTATAAATTTTGAAGGTTTGGGAAAGTAGTATCGTGTTTGTTGACTTCATTTATCTGTGTATCAATTTCCTTTTGATTTAACACCCATTTGATACATAATTGTTGGTTTAATTTTCAGGACTGGAAGGGAAATCTTGCTCAGTAATGTCTGCTGTGGTGAAACAAGGTATCTTTATGAGTATCCAGCAACGTGTCATTTAATTGGTTTCTTTAACTTTCTCTATTTTATTGCCGTTCTGTTTTACTCTATTAATTAGATGATAGAGTACCGACTATTGTGGGATAATGGGTAATACGGGAGCTAGAGAAATGTTGGATGTAATATCTTTTCAATATTTGTAGATATTATATATTTAATAATATTATTTAAGTTGTTTAGTATTCCTCAGGTTGAAGATTAAGCATTAAATGTATGCACACAATCGCGCACATAGGCACACACACACACATGCACATATTTTTAGTTTAAGTTACGATCCATTTTATGAGTTGTGCATCAATGGGAGTATGTTTAGGATCAATTAATTATTTTCTGTCTTAAAATATTAATGTTCGCACCATGAGAACATCTGGGAATGAATTCAATATTTCTATTTATCATTGGAAACTATCTAGAGATTTGAGTAGTTGTATGGGTTTAAATTCTTACTCGTATGATAACGAATATTTCCTTCAATCTTCACTAGTAAAGACTTTTCTTCTTCTACTCCTCCTCTGTCTATCTTGAACCACATCATTTGGTATCTTAGTTATTCAATTTAAAGATGGTAACTAGTTGTTCCTTGCCACATCTTCCTGATTCCTGTCACACACTTCTTCCACGAGTTATGTCATTGCAACTATTTCATATCTCTTAGCATTATTGATGTTATACTTGTCTTTAAAACCCAAGTTACTAGTTCCAGTCTCCAATGATGTAGCAAGGTGCCCGCAGTCAAAGGTAGAACTAAACCCCATTGGCTTAGGAGTGATGATAGGTGTCATAGTCCACTAGTACAGAACCATCATATTTAAGTCAGTTCTTAAAGCCAAAAATGTTACTTTAGAATAGGATGTCAAGGCTAAATAAATTAAAAGGGCTCTGCAACTATTAAAGCTAAGAACCACACACCATACATATATTGCAGCTATGGTTTATCTCTTGCTTCCTTACGATTACATAAAAATCAGTGAAGATCTATTGGAGGCAACAATATTTGGGGCAAAGTCTAAGGTGGATTTATCTTGGTGAAGATCTGATGAATTTGAAGGAGATTGAAGTAGTGTCTCTCATCATCGTTTCTGAAGATGGGATGGGGTTGCAGTGGTTGAATTATGGAATTGAATTAACATTCACTTTGGGTTCCACTTCGACTACAACCACACAAACAAAACATACACCCCTTGATTTTTCCTTTATGAGGACAAAAGTTATAGTAAATTTAATTACAAAACCATTGACACGAGGCTCATCAGATGTTTTGAGAAGTTAGTATGGAAGGATCGACCATCTTGCTTGAGTGCAGTGTTAGAAGTCAAAAAGCCAGTTTCACTACACTAGGTTTTTTCTTATCATTTTTTGTGCTATTTCAGTGTTTATCTTTATTTCTGTCCTGATCAGACTAAATGGTAGGGTTAAAGACAAATTTGCTTAGCTGGATACATATTTGCTTCTTCAGTTTTGTAAATCTGCTCTTTTAGGCTTAGTGTAAGTAGCAACGGTCAGTTCCTTGGGGCTGTTTTGTAGACTTCTATATAATTTTGTTGGTATTATTGTGAACTCACCTTTTCTTAAGGATGTTAACGAGAGTCCTCGCCCTTACATTTATGTACAATAAAAGTTCTTTGGGAAAATTGGGGAAAGTCTCCATTGAAAATCTTATTTATGAAATGGATTTACTACATTTCATGCGCTTAAAATAGAAGTACTTTGCAATTTGGTACATTGGAAGCACCTATACTCTTTTTATAAATAAAATATATATACTCCAATTCGGGCCATTCTTGCCTATAAAATTTCAATGGGAGACTTTTTCCCAATTTCCCCAAATTTTTTAACCATTTTTATTTGGAAAAAGGTGCACCTAGCATCATGGTAATTTCTAACAGGTGCAACTAATATGGTAATTTTGAGGGTGCACCTAATATCACGGTAACTTAAAAGGTGCACCTAGCATCATAGTAATTTTTCCATCCATTGAAATTATGTTTGACCAATTTTTTTATTGGGAAGGATGAGGTGGGACCCACGTCCCAATTGATGAAGATATGCCATTTTTAACAGGGATGTCATATTTGCCCCATATTAAGTTACGTTAATATTAGGTGCACCTTTAAAATTACCATGATGTTGGATGCACATTTTAGGAATTACCATAATGTTAGGTGCACATTTGCCCTTTTTATTTAACAATATCCATTATTTCACATAAATTTTGATCCTATGCATAACTGGCTATGCGTCTATATGTTCTCTAATTTGCAATTCTTGTTTTAACGTATGAATTGATGCCAAAGATTATGTTATATGTTAAATTCTTGTTGAACTTAAGAAATTGCATGTCATTATGGATATATGTTATAAATTATTTATCTATGCCGATTTCCAGCTCCCCCCAAGGTAACAAATGTCAAAATAATTGGTGATCTGAGAGAGAATAGCAAAGTCACTGTGACAGGTATTGTTACTGGGGGTAATGAAGGATATAGCAGGGTGCAGTGGTTTAAATCACGTTCAGTGACTTTTGATGGTGAAAGCAGCCTTGAAGCATTAAGCACTTCCAAAGTTGCCAAAGTAGGTTTTGTTGGGGGCCTCATCTTGAGCTCCTTTTGTTCTTAAACTGTAATATTTTTCCTCATTGAACTGTTTCTTGTTGGGTATTGGTCTGATCAGGCATTTCGCATACCTCTCGGCGCTGTTGGCTGTTACATCGTTGCAAAATATATTCCAATGAAATCGGATGATGTATTTGGTGAACCTGCTTATGTAATTTCTGATAGAGCTGTTGAGAGTAGGTCTATTTATCCTCACCACCTCACACTTTCGTTAGCATTTCAATCGTACTATGTGATACAAACAAATACACATGATATACATCAAAAGGAGAAAAAACAATATATTCATTAGCTATATTGGCTTTAATAAGGTATATTTGTTTTCTAGAAAAAAAAAAGTGAAGGTTGACTTCTGACCTTGTAACTTTCTGCTTTTACTTGGTAGCTCTTCCACCAAGCTTGAATTTCTTATCTATCACTGGAGATTGCATTGAAGGTGGAATGTTGACAGCTTCTTATGGATATGTTGGTGGTCACGAAGGGAAAAGCATATACAATTGGTACCTTCATGAGGTATGCATTTGCATTTCTGTATATGTTTATGTTCAGCATGAATTTCCTTATTGTTTCTGAACCTCTTTCAGTGTATCCTCTTTAATAAGGAGCAATATTTTCTTCTGTTTATGATTGTTGGAAAATTATGTATTTTTTTGAAATAGATTAAATTGATTAGAATTGGGATCAATCCCAACAAATCAAGGATTATGATTATGGGGCTTTTTTATTATCTTGATTCTCTCCTCATGTATATATGTACCCCTATTGTACATCATAATAGACATGTTATTCAGATTATTTTCGCTCTCTAGTCTACAATGATGTATTCAATGGCTATTTATATTCAACATTTTAGGTTATCGCCAATCACTAGTTGTTTCATTGACAACTGTTTGTTCATTCTTATACGAAATAAAGTTTGTGTTTACATGCACTTGTTTTTTTTCAAATAGTTCAAAACTAGAATTAACCTACCCTACATAGTGGAACAAGGCATTGATGTGTTGTAGTTAAAGAACAAGAATACAAATTAGAATGAGTATTTATATTAGATGTCAAAATTGGGCTTACCCACATAGTGGGACAACTGTATGTACTATTGTTGATCCTTGGGTAATAGTTATCTATCAAAATTGGGTCTTCGCCCTAAGTCTCATATCTAGGAAAGGAATGAGTATTTATATTAGATGTCATTTTATGGGAATCTTATGTATTTATTGTAAATATTCTCTCTGATCGATTGGGTATTATTATACTTTATGAGTAGTTATTAGCTTTAATGATCTTCCATGAGCTTGTCTTTTTCTATAGCCTATTGATACATGTTATTCTCTATTTATACGTGTTTTCGTGATGATTGTTAACTTTGGAGAATCTTATGACGGAGAAGATCTTAGTGATGGTGTTATGAGAAGATCAGCCATTTCAGCTCAAAACTCTAAATAGGCTTTCTTTTTACATCTTTGAGATATGAGAAACTAATATTCAAAAACATATTTTTCTTCTACTTGTCCACACATTTCAAAAACATATAATACTGCTATAAGACCAGCAGTATTATATGGTAATGAATGTTGGGCTGTGAAGAGACAACATGAACATACAATCGGGGGAGATGAAATGAGGATGTTGAGATGGATGTATGGTCGTACAAGAAAAGATAAGATTCGGAATCACCATATATGAGAACGGGTTGGAGTGTCTCCCATTTATGAGAAAATGGTAGAAAATCGGTTGAGGTGGTTTGGACATGTTCAAGAAAGGCCAATAGATGTGCCAGTGAGGAGAGTGGACCAAACAATTCGGAGTCCAATTAAAAGAGGAAGAGGGAGAGACCAAGACGAACTCTTTTGGAACTTACTTATAGAACGTGACCTATTGGTGAATAGTATACTTAAACAGTTGGTGAATGATAGAGTACAATGGTGTCATATAATCCATGTACCCCTGTGTAGTGATAAGGCTTTATTGTTGTTGTCCACACATGTTAACTTTATAATGATATTCTTGATCGGGGCAAATAGAATTTATTATTGGGGGTGCTTATGGAAGTCTTTATAGAAGTTTGTGGTGAGAATTGAATTCCTGGGAACCTTCCATTTTCTCTTTTTAAGGTTGGGGCATTTTCTCCACAAGATGAATGTAGGTCTGTTCCTAGTTTTGAGGAACAAGAACATTGTTTGCATAGAATATATGTGAAGTTCAATGCAGTTTCTCTCTTGCTTTATGTGGATATTGTGTATTTATTGTAAATATTTTCTTTGATTGTTTATGAATTATTAGGCTTTAGTAATAGTTATTTGGGCTAATTAGCATTTATTAGACTTCATTAGCTTGTATCTCCTTCTGTCTCATAAATAAGCATTGTACATCAACTTTCAGACTAGAGAAGTACATTCTTTTCTCTCTAATTTGTCCACACTTTATTTCCGTCCATTCTTTCTTTTCATAGAAAAGAGAGAATCGATTACAATACATTTGCACACAAAATAAACTAGTAAGGCAATAATAGATCTCCTTGTCTATCACCTTTTTTAGAACTAAGAATTAGCTAATGGCCTAATCATGATAGTCAGTAAAGTCATGGCTTTGAAAATTATATGAATTATCAGAACATATAGAGGAATCTTCTATAATGCAGCAATATTCTATAACATTTTGTGAATGTAACATTTCGTGGTGTTATATGTTATGTGGAGTGTAGAAAATAAGAGAAAGGTTAAGAAAGATTAAGAAAGGAGATAAGAATTGAGAGGAAGATGTAGAGAAGGATGAAGAGAAGAGAAGAGAGAAGAGAGAGATAGAGAGAGAGAGAGAGAGAGAGTCCAAAACTGATCTGAGAATCTATTATGACATAAGATGTTTTACAATTAGTATAGGTCTTATTTATATAGACCATATTTCAATAGGCAGTTCTACCTTATAAGCCACAACACCTATTTTTTTCAACACCCGATAAGGTCCAAAATACCTTGGTGCCAGCTTTTGATTTCTTCTAGATGCCACCGAAGCTTGCCTATATGGCTGGAGCTTTAAAAACACCCATTGGCCCTCCGCAAATTCTCTGTCTGTCCTATGTAAATCAGCCTTTTGTTTCATACTATTGATAGCTCTATGCAAATAATGTTTCGCCATCAATAAAGCTTCCTCTCTTGCCAAAAATGACCTGTCCACAGCTTCTACAGCAGCATTCCTGGGCAAATAAGGCACATATATCGCTGGTTTTTGCCCGTACAACAATTCATTAGGAGTGGTCTTCGTAGAAGTGTGATAAGTAGTGTTATACCACCATTCAGCTAAGGATAACCACTTCGTAGATATATGTGACTTGGATCTTTAAATTGATTTCTTCATATTCACATTAGCTTGCTGCACATGCTTCTCCTTTTGTCCATTTTTCCCTTGACCAAATCAGCACTAGAGTTAAGCATTTTCATCAAATTTCCTCTAAACCAGATATGAAGTAAGCATCTTGTAGGAGCATTTACTTGAAATAAAAGCTCCATGTTTCCAGAACCCAAGACACCATTGTATATCTTGGTTGCTGCCAACTGTGCCTTTGACTGCCTTTTATCCAGCAACATTAAACCAAAATCAAGAACTTTTGGTTCTAAAACTTAGATAACTTCACCTGCAATGTCTTCAAGAAAATCAGACCCTTCTTGAGTGTTGGTCGAACCAACCCCACCACTTTCTTGCAATGCAAAAACTTTTTCTTGAAGTTCTTGAGTTAGCATTAGAGAAGAACCGTTATTTTCTTGAATGATTGGAGCTTCTTGAACTCCATCATACCTATCTTGAGACGACTCACCGAATTCTTGATTGTTGGAGGCTTCCTCATGAACTTCGTTTTCTTGAGCATTGAAAGCTGAAGGAAACAACTTCATATTGGCCACAAGCATTGAATTCTGTGACCCAAAATTAGATTTTTGTTGAAAAGACTGTGACCCATTCTCAGAAAATTGTGTTTTACTGCCTCGACACCTGTCCGAACTGAAGGACACCTCCACATATGTTTTCTTACGTGTCGCCTTCCAAGATTCTTCAACACACACACGCCGATCATATACTTTAGCTAAACTTCTTGCTTCATTTAGGGCCTGTTTGGTTTGAGGGAAGGGAAGGGAAGGGGAGGGAAAATGAGCCCCTCCCCTTGCATGGTTTGAAAAATTGGAGGGGAGGGATAGTAAAATATTCCCTCCCCTTCCCTTCCTTTCCCTTATTTTGGCTCCCTCCAAATTGGGGGGTTTTGAAGGGAGGCCAAAATTTAAGACCAATCTATCCTCATTATATTTTTGTATTTCCATCAAATGCCCTCACTTCAAACAAATTAAAGTGCCCGACCAAAATAATCACTCACTCCTTCTCTCCCCCCTGTTTGCTCATTCATACTGTAAACTTGCTTTTTACAATACATAAGCCTTCCCCGTCCGCGTAGTCACTGGATGTCTACCCTTCCCCCTCGCATATATCACCTCCTACCACAATTTCCCTCATCAGACTTCAATCATACAGGGTATATATACATATAAATATATACACGCACAAAAGCATGTGTAATTTCTATTAGTTCATTCATTTAAATGAGCTTCAAATAGTGATTGTGTTTTTAAAAGAGAATTGGACTTTTAAAAGTGTTACATTTTGTGGGTGGGTATGCAAGATCACTGGCCTTCAATCCAAGCAAGATGGAAGAGTTGAATGACGTTTTGTAATTCAATTATATTAAAAAAATATATTATATGATTACACATACTAGTATTAATTTCTAAACACATTTTAACCCATTAAATGTTCCAGTAAAAAACCAAATGAAATGAGTTTAATAAAGTAATGTGATTAAGTGATTAATTACACAATTCAACTAAGATGTAAATTTATTAAATTAAATTAAGAGCATCAAAAGATTTAAAAGATGTAACTTAACATATGAAGATAAAATGACAAATTAGTTACATTAGAGATTGAAGGATTACTTGAATACAAAAAAAATAACATAATAAATAAGCTACTTTACAATAGAACGTGTTATATAAAACTTTTAAATAAGCAATCTTAATTTTATAAGATTGAAGGACCAATACACATCAGTATTGACATTTCGTCCAATAGGTTAATCATTGTTATTGTGTTTTCAAAAATATTAATGTGAAGTATTTTTAGAATAATATTATATCAATTTTTATGTGACTTTTAATAAGCATCTTAATTTAAATAAAAAAGTAAGCTAATTTATATGACAGACAATTATGAATTAATATATAACTATAAGGATAAAATGGTAAATTAATCATTATTACCCTCCCCTCCCCTCCTTAACCAAACAAATTATCATTAAACCCTCCCCCTCCCTTCCATTCCCTTTCCTCCTTTTTATCAGACCAAACAAAGTACTATTAAACCCTCCCTCTCCCTTCCATTCCCTTCCTTCCCTCCCCTTCCCTCCCCTCAAACCAAACAGGCCCTTAATGATCTTGGCCTCGAAATTCGAACGTTCCATGCATAATTGTCTTGTAAACCCTCTACATAGGCTTGAACAGCACGGGTTTCTGAAAGATGTAGTTTGCATTGTAATACATTGAATTTATTGTTGTATTCTTCCAAAGAATCTCCCTGTCTCAACTTCTTTAATTCTTCTATTGGAGACTCGTATGGATTACAAAATCTAAGTATCAATGCCTCTTTATATTTTGACCAAGTAATGATACGCCCATTAACCTCCTCCATCAACGCTAAATGCCAAAAATATGCCTTCTCATCTAACTGACGACTTGCCATGACAATTTTCCGATTCTCTGGGGTCTCATTCAAGTCGAAATACTTATCACATTCGAGGAGCCATCCATCCACATCTGTTCGCAAGAATCTTGGGAATTCAAATTTATAAAATCTGGTGTTGGGACGATAATACTGAGGAGGCCGTTGATGTTCACCCGTTTCTTGACCACCATTATTGTTAGATTCTTTATCATTGAACCAATTGTCTAATCTGTTAGTCAATTGCTGAACTGAATCTTCCAACCGCTTAATCCTTACTTCATGCTTTTCATCCATTTCTGGCAATCTTGAAACCGAATGGTGACGCCTGGTTTTAACTTTGGGCATTCAAAAAGTACTGTAATTCAGGTTTTATATCTCTGGGAATGTTCAAAACTTGAAGAATTTGTGGGTTTAAGGTCTGGGTATTCTCAAATGTGATGGTTTTAGATGAATCTTGGGTTTCTTGATAGCTGAATAAGGTCCAAGAAAAGTTCCGCTCTGATACCAATGTTATGTGGAGTGTAGAAAATAAGAGAAAGGTTAAGAAAGATTAAGAAAGGAGATAAGAATTGAGAGGAAGAAGTAGAGAAGGATGAAGAGAAGAGAAGAGAGAAGAGAGAGAGAGTCCAAAACTGATCTGAGCAAGGTTTAAAAACCCCGATCGGGGGATGAACCGGTCGAGGCAGAGGTTCAGAGGGTTAGAGGTTTGACCGAGGGTCGACTCGGGGTCGAACCAGCTACATTCAAATAATATAATTTAAATATAATTTAATAATTAATAACATAATGCACCAACACTAATCATCATCAATGTTTAAAACTTTAAATCTAAAAGAAAAATTTTATATACTGATTTTTTAAAAAATATTTAGAATTTTATTTTTAGCTTGCTTTTATCTAGAATACACAAAGTAAAATGTGAAAAATATAAAAGAAAAATTAAATATGAGGTGATGTAGTGATGGTACAGCTAGGACCTAGGAATCTAGAACTCACTTCCCTCCCTCTCACTCCTTCTCAATCACATGATTCATTTTCCTCTTCTTTCACTCTTGAAACTAGGGACGAGCCATATGTTCAGTACTTCATTTTACTTTGCTTGTTCCTTTTAAATCTCCTTCTCTCTCACACACACTAACTCACCAATCACCACCACTCTCTCATGGCTTCCGCACCCTCTCTACCATTTTCTATTTCCGCATCATCTCACCACCTTTGATTTTCAATTATTGTTATTGTACAAATGAAATATGAAGCTTGGGTCCGTGCGTTTTGAAAGGGGAAATCTGAATTTTTCTTTCTTTTTTTATTTTAAAAAAGAAGCTGACCCGGGCGAACCTGAACCACTGGTTTCAGGTTCAACCACCCAGGTTCAACCGGAATATTCCGGTTATATGCTCTCCACGGTTTGACTAGCATTCAGCCCTCTCTTGGCGCCGGTTGACAGGTTTTCAGGTTTGACTGGCCGGGCCGAGTCGGTTTTTCATTCCTTGGATCTGAGAATCTATTATGACATAAGATGTTTTACAATTAGTATAGGTCTTATTTATATAGACCATATTTCATTAACCTGCCATGTCATCACTTATCATAACATTATACATCGTTTTAAATTCTTCAGGTTGAAACGGATTTTGGTTCTTTGATTCCAGAAGCTTCAAATCTTCTTCAATATCAGGCTTCCAAATATGCAATTGGAAAATATATTTCATTCCAATGCACACCAGTACGTGATGATGGTACTATAGGTGTCCCAAGAACTTGCACAGGGAAGGAGCGTATTCACCCGGGTAAGGCATACTCATATAATGGGATACATGATGTCAAAATGTAATAAGTCTATTATAATTCTCTCTCTCTTTCTATATATAGGGAGGGGGAATTTAGAGAAATATGGTATGAATTTCTTGTGTTTATTCACTATTTGGAGGCCTTTGAACACGGAGGTCCAGCATGTGTCTTGGTCTGAGGTCAGGATGCCAGCTAACTGGTTAGGGCAGAAGCTATTTCTCTCTTTCACTCACTCTATAGAAAAATGATCAGGAATGAAAAGCTAGTTTATAGAGTAACTTGGCTCTTATATTTTGACAAAATATAAGAGAAAATTGTTTTTGATGATTTTATTCACTAGTATTAGGGGGCGTTTATACAAGGAGATTTATAAATGCCACGAGCATTAACGTACACCTAGTAACTACTATATGTTTTTTTACCAGACCAACTACTATCTACTACATTCTATAAACAGCAGCTACATTATTCTTGAAACTAGTATTATGATTGGAGAATACTAATATTGTTATATTACTTAAACGCGAACATTTAGTGATTCAGAGGTGAATTATATGTTAGAGCTAGAACATGAAAAAATTGAGTTATATTCAAGCCTAGGGTATGTAATATTTGTATTCTTGAATTATTGATGTGCTTGAAAATTTTTTATTTCATAAATGGAGAATTCCCATTCTAAAGCTGCTTCACGGTGATCAGGTAGCCCCAGAGTTCTGTCCTTACAGATTGTTGGAGATGCTATTGAAGGAACAAGCCTCAGTGTTGAAAAGAATTATTGGGGTGGTGAAGAAGGAGATTCAGTGTATCGCTGGTTTAGAGAACTCAAGGTTAAAATAATTAGAAAGATGACTAAGTAATAAATCATGTATACCTTAAATGAATCATACAGAATAACTTAGGAAAATTCATAAGTTGTGTTGATTGATCAATCAAAGGCACAAGTAGTCGATCATAAGCTTAGAATTTCTTATAGACCAATCTATTACTCAGTGTAATTATTAATCATTGGATTCTTGGCCATCCTTGTTGCTAATGTGCTATCACTAGACATCCTCACTTGCTGGACCATTTCCTTCTTGAATTCTTTGAGTAACATCAATAATTAAATACCTCTATACCTCCCATGTGCCAAAGCTCTAAGTTCAGTTTCATTACTTCTTAAAATAACATGTTTTTCTTACTTCTCCAACTCACCAAATGACCCTACACATGGGTAATATACCCTGTATACCTACTATTGGCAATGAATTTCCATAATCAGTATCAGCGAAAATCTTGATGTTACCACTTTTTCTTTTTGGAAATTATGCCCTTGCCAGGAGTTACCTTTATATAGTGCAGGATTGTAGTTACCCACCCTGCATTTAGACCTCTCATGCATTGGCTGGAAAATTGGCATTTTTTACTTTCCTGTTATACAAGATTACATGGAATTGATAGATTTATTTGGCTGGCATATTATTTGTGCAGGCCAGCTCAAATGGCGAGCAAATTGAAATCAGGGATGCCACTGCTGCATCATATATGCTCTCATTTGATGACATTGGCTTCTTCATTTCTGTATCATGTGAACCTATCCGTAGTGATTTCACTCGTGGTCCTATAGTTTTTTCTGAACTAGTTGGACCAATATTATGTGGTAATAATTTAACCTAGTTTTTATTCGACCTTATTTATCATCGGTTAAAAGCTTTGTTGAATATTCTTGTAATGCAACACTTATTCTTTTTTGAATAACTGCAATGAAGGTCCCCCGATGTGTCGTTCCTTGGAATTTCATGGATTGATGGTAGAGGGGCAACACTTGAGCTTTAATGCTATTTATAGTGGAGGGTCAGATTTATGCCATTCAATCTTTGTATGTTGAATAAGTAATATGATGACTTATCTTTATCCCTTTTATTTATCCTGCTGTGGAATTTTTGTAGGGAGCAAGGAGATTGTGCGTATGAGTGGTTCAGGATAACAAACTGTGGTCTAAAAGTGAAGATCAGCAATCATGGTGAGCTTTGTGTAGTTACTATATATTGATAAACGTGGCTGTCACCCAAGAGGGGGGGGTGAATTGGGTGACGGAATAAAACTTAAACTCTTTTCGGAAGACTGCTTGTGCTCGGTGATGATGATAATAAATAATGCTATGCACAAGTCAGTATGCTATGTGATGCAAAATAGAATGATCAAGTATAAATATATGCACACATAAATTTATCCTGGTTCGGTCACCCAGACCTACATCCAGTCCCCAGGCTACACCTGAGATTTCCAATCCACTATTCTTGTTTAAACCGGGCACAAGAGAAGCCTTTACACTTTAGGTTTTACGAGCACGGGTTCACCTAACAACCCACAGGTTTTACAACGGGTTCACCTGCAAACCTTACAAACGCAAGTTTTACGGGCTAACTTGCAACCTATGGAGATTTAGAAAACTTCTAAATGCTCCCCCTTACAAAATGTAAGATTACAATTAAGTTCACTCTATGAACTGATTTTGTTAAACACTTAAGCTCAAAACTAACTCTCTCAAAGAGTGGATGATGTTACTCACTTAAGTACGAATAAATCACTCTCTAAGAATATTACATATCAAAGTCCGAGAGTAGAAGATGAGAGGAATGTGGAATCGTGTTTCAGACAATAAGCTCTGTTCTCTCTCTCCTTTTCAAGCCCCCTTCTTCAGAAATGAAGAACATCCCTTTTATACCAACCTCTGAATATCTAACCGTTGGAGAGGCAATAAGTCCGTTTGATTATAGACGTTGGGGCCTTGTTTACGTTGTCCTCATTAGTGCACAGCAGGATTGACTTTGCTTTATCTAAAAAGGTGCTCTGACCAAGCTGTTCTGTCAACACTGTTCTGGCAATACTATTCTGACAAAAGTCGTTCTGACATCTGAACATTTTGTACGGTCCGACTCTTGCTTGCTGTCAGAGAGGACTTCGTTCCTCAAGCATAAGTCCAGGATGTTAAGAGACTCATTATCGGAAGCTCTCTTGCTATCTGAAGCTCGTGGACTCTAACATTTTGCTTGCTATCACATAGAGGAACTTTGTCTTCCAAGCACTTGTCCATGAATGATAAGAGTGCTTTGCTATTGGATCCTCTCTTGCTATCAGAAGCTCTCTTATGAACTCTGACTTTTGTGGGCAGTATGAGCTTTGACACCTTGAGTGAATCTTCAGATTATGTTCTCATACTCCTCATGCTTGGTAGGTAACAATGTTGTTTGAATATCTGTTATCCTTTTGTTACCGTTGGAAGGAACATCTTCTTAAATGCTTCAGCAGGGTTGACTTGCTTTATCTCTGAAAAGTAGTCCTGACACCTCTGCTCTGTTAAAAGCATTCTGACACTGCATCTCTTTGAACGTTCAGACATCCTGATTGCTTGCGGAAGCAACTTCTCATCCGGAAGCAACCTTACTGAGTGTGCTGCACTTGAACGTTAGTTTAGCAATATAATCATATAGTCTCATGCAGTGGGTGATCCTAAATCTAAGGTGTATCCGGAAGCACTTCTACATCCGGAAGTAAATACACTTGATGAGGGATTTAGTTCACCATGACTTGCTCTCGCTTAGTCTATTTCATTCCACCACTCAGCGCTAGTCACTGAGCTATCGGAAGCACTTTTACTTGACGTGGTGAATTCACTGACGCTTAGGGTGAAATCTATTCTATCAGTCTGCGCCAGTCAAGATCTAATAGGAAGCAACTTCACTTGATGTTGCATTTCCGCTGACGCTCGGGGTTATATCTAGTCTATCAACCTGCGCCAGTCTAAATCTAATAGGAAGTGCTTTCACTCGGCGAAGTAGACTTACTGACGCTTGGGGTACTAACTATTCTATTGCTCTGCGCCAGTCTAAGTCTAACAGGAAGCGCTTTCACTTGGGGAAGTAGACTTACTGACGCTTGGGGTACTAACTATTCTATTGCTCTGCGCCAGTCTAAGTCTAACAGGAAGCGCTTTCACTTGGGGAAGTAGGCTTACTGACGCTTGGGGTAATATCTATTCTGTCGCTCTGCGCCAGTCTAATTCTAACAGGAAGCAAACTCACTTCCGATTGAAACATAGCTTAGTCTTAAGGTTTTGTGTACCTAATTCTCATGGACTAAGTTAAATCCCTAGTGATTTACTTGCTGACGCTGGGGGATGAAAGCATTCATCCGCATGCGCAAGTCCTAATCTAACCGGAAGTGATCTTGCATTCTCAAGTGATCTAACTCAGGATTCTAACCATGTCATCTAACCATGTCATCTAATCCCTCCTAAGTGTTGATTATGTTCTCTTAAGTACTAGACCATATCATACCTTAGTCACCATCAAAACTTAAGATTCTAACATTCTCCCCCTTTTTGATGATGACAAACCCATAGATGACTAGAGAACATAATTAAACTTAGATCACTCATCCTAGAGCTATATTCCTTTCCCCATTTCTCTCCCCAAAAATCTAGGCATCTTATCTATCTCTCAGCTCTAGACATCTCATGTCCCATCTCTCGCTAGACATCTCATATCTCATCTCTAGCTAGACATCTTATATCTCATCTCTAGCTAGACATCTTATATCTCATCTCTAGACATCTCATCTCTCTCCCCCTTTTGGCTTCATCAAAATCCAACAGGTGCAAGCTAGCCTTAGGGATGGGGATACTTTTATCGTTCTCCTAGGAATGGGCTTTCTACCTAATATTTCTCCCTATGTATCGCTAATAAAGATTTGTTCTAGACTATTCAATACAATGTACGAGAATTAACAAGGAACAGCAATAATGGCTCATGATCCTAAATGATTGTATTTTCCCTAAACACTATGTAGGATAGTTAAACATGTTTTTCAAAGGAGATATTGATACATCAAATCTAATCATAATTAAATTAAGATCAAAACATACAAAACAGTTTTCTTTTTGAAGGTGAAAATTCTTTCCAAATGTAATTTTGATGTGTTTAAAAATGATGATTATGACATCAAATGAAATATGTGATTTTAAATTCAAATGAGATGAAATCTGATACCTAATGAAATCAAATGAAATTTGTGTTTTTAAAAGTGCCAAAAATAATTTCCAAACAACTTGCATCACAGCATCTTAAGAGTTTATTATCGATGACAGCATGTGACTCTCTATTTTCAAGGGATCATTAACAGGTAATGTCCACTTACTTCTCTTCTATATTAAGATTAATCATCATTAAATCAAGAAAGGAAGCATATAAGAGAGGTATGTTATCAATTACTTTCCCGCATGTCATTTAGAGGATACAGATGTGTGAGCTAGGATGATTTTCTAAGACAGTGAATGATTTTGAAGTCAATGCATATTGAGAGAAACATCCTAAGTTGACACCCTTACCAATGCCATGTATGCATCATATGTAAGAAATGGTAAGGTGTAGATGTTACCACAGATGAGGGGTACTCATACTCTATTAGACTCAGGAATCTGAATCATACGCAGATAAGCATGCTTCCTGACAACTTCAAGAGGTGTGCTATCTCAAGTGGAAACCCCTAGCGCAAGTGCTTTGATGATTCGCTTCGGCAAGCTGAGCTACAACCACAAGCGGACATGACTGGGTAGTCACTCTACTCTTCCCATGGTTCAATAGTTGGCCTGCTATCGAAGGCGCTGATTGTTGTGAAAGCAACCTTGCTCAAACTTGATGATTGGTCCTGCATATGCTTGAGGAAACAAATGCTTTCTGATGGTCAGTGAAAGAACTTAAGATTTAACATTGAAGACCATCCTCAGGACATTCAAGTCAATCTGTGTTAATCAGCACAAGCTAATAATTTTAAGAAATCATGCTTGCTAATTGGTTTAAGAAAATATGAGCAATGATTATGTGAAAACTAATTTTGAAATTGTCTATACGTTCACATAGTTTCACTATCAAGACATGAACTCTATTTACTCTCATAGATAAATATCAATGTGATAGTACAAAGAGTATCAAACAGGTGGCATATTTTCAGAGTTTCATAAGCAAGTATAGTTCAATACATATGCCTCAAGGATGTTCATGTTAGATCATGAAGACATGTGAATTAATAATATAATGAGATTTTGAAAAAGAGAATCTTCATCCTCACAAAATAATTTGATTAGGATTGAATTCGTTTTACAAAAACAACCAAATTTCAGCATATGATTACGAGAATAATTTCCAAATATTAGCTCGAGTTCTTCTAGATATGCTCAATGTGATCTCATTGTTCTTAGGATATCAACAAGCTTGAAATTAATACAGATTATAGCATGCTTGTGATACTATGCCATGTTTTACAGATCTAGCAGAGTTGAATTCAAGGCATTTCCTAAGATTTCTAATGCATGTCAGACAAGAGAGAGACTATCCATTAATTTTCACAACAGAATATGTACGGGATAGAAATGCTCATGTGTATTGGCGAGAGTTTCTCAGGTTTAGTATAGCCATTCCACACATCTTGATAAGAGGCATTTTCGTTGCCATTCTCTCTTGGTCATTCTCATTGTTCAAGCTTCAATAATCTGTGTCAACATTCTTAAACCACAAACTTGAATCGAGATCATTAGTAGATTGAGAACTTAAGATGTAATTAAGAGGGATGTATTGTTCTCGAACCCATAGCTGCTTATGCATTGAAAAACTTGATGCAAGAGATACCATATGAAATGGAAAATCAGAAATAACTTTTGAATGCTATCATGAGGAATGGTTGTCATGTAAGTTTAAAGAGGATCAGAATCTGTTTAGCTCATCATGCATTTACTACCCAAAAGATTATTCAAGTAAAGAGGAGGGTAAGAATGATATCACCATAGCTCCATTCGCATCAAGCAGTAGCTCGCTTGATTTTGGTTGACAATGCAAGGATTCTATTTTCAGAGCAGCACCAAAATCTATGCGTGACGAATGCTTATCAAGACTTGACTAATTGTTCAGATGAGGTACAGTCCTGAGTCCTGTTGAGGCTAATAGGATGAATTGGAGCTGGTGCAGAGGGATGAATTCACTTGGTGATCACTACTACTCGCAACTCTGGCCTCTTGAACCCATACTTCATACACAGCTCTTCACTCAGATTAGGTGCTGGCGCAGAGAGAGACACAGGTTCAGCAGAGGGTATCTCCGCAGGTTGATCACTTAGTGCTATCTCAAGTTTGCCTCTGTGCCAGCAGACTGTTGGGGGCACATGAATCAGATGGCTTCCCCAAGGGCGAGCCTTCCTGCTTGGGCAATCCGCTTCATTTCAATTTCCCTTCTGAGGGCAGCAGTGACATCCTGGTCAAGTCCGAGGGGTGGCTATCTTAGCCTATCTTTCTCTGATTTTGTTCACGTTCCTTGTTCATTTTAGCCCATAACTCATCTTCACCCTTGTCTTGCTGAACCTCCGGATTGCCTTTCCTACAAAATATCAGATAGTTCCTTCCTTTTGTATCCAAGTCTGGATCTGAAGGTCAGTTTGTAGGCTATATGTAATTCACATGCACTTAGAGATTACTTGCTATGTGTATGGCATGGTGAATCTATCATGACTATATGCACAAGGATATACAAGGTTTTTGATCAAGATAGTCATGGATCTCATGTAGATTATGAACATTACTTATTTCTTTAAGCTTTCTTCAATGATGAATATAATGTTCACATCTTAGGAAGCTTAATGTAAAATCTCAATAAGTCCATCTAATATTAGCATAGGAGATTTTACTATCAAATGCTTCGTTGCTAAGTGATCCCTTGCTTACCCAAGGAGATCTTCTATACTTATCCTTGGTTCGAAGCACTTTCTTCTGAGAGGTAGGATTCAAGAGCCTTTTCAATGTTGATCGAGGAATCCACTCTCTCTTGTTCTTCTCAGGATAGTTGAATGGAACTTTGTGATAGCTCATCCTTGAGACAAAACCATTGGCTCTTGTGGTGGCCGACAGCTTCTTATGATTGTACCAGTGGATTTCAGCAGTTGCATCACCACGAGTTCTCTTCTTTGGGATAAGAGGAACTCTTGATCTTTCCTGCACAAGTACGGCACTAGGAGGATGTTTTGGTACCCATTTGTACTTGGGTCCTACATGGTTAGCACTGGACCTTACTTGTCCTTTAGGAATCCATACAAACTTATTTCTCACATTTGTATTTCTTCTAAGACTGCATGTGTGAGAAATATGTCCTAATCTACCACAATAATGACAGATAATGGAATGATAATCAAAATGAGATTTTCTATCATTATCATGATTAGTTTTCTTTAGAAAAGCTTTTTGTTCCTTTGAAATCTCAGTTTCTTTTGAAGACTTTTCTTGTTCCTTCAACACGTGTTTACAATCAAAACATTTTTCAAGACATGTTGAAGTTTTCTCTGCCGATAGTGGGCTAGCTATCGGAACCACTAGTTCTTTAAAAGAACCCTCGGAAACTTTAGATGTAGAAAAAGAAATTAGTTTTTCAAGTTTCCTATCTTTTTCTTTTAAGCCTAGAAGTTCTTTTGCAAGTTTACAATATTCGGTATATAATTCATTGTATGCATCTTGCAATTCAGAGATTTCAAGTTCAGATTCAGATACCTCACTTTCTGAATCTTCTAGGCAGAAATGGATACTCTCTTCACTGAAGCCTGCTTCCTCAATATCAGCTTCCAGAAGCTCATCAGTAGATGATCCACAAAGAGCACGAGTTGAGCTTTGGACAGCTGTGCTTTCAAGAGATGGGTTAGAAGCATATATCATATCAAGAGTATTCCAAATATCTCTAGCACTAGAGCAATGTTTGATTTTCTGGAAATCATTTTCAGTTAAGCTTTTGTATAAAGTTTGCATTGCTCTAATGTTTAAGGAAAACAAATTTTTCTCCCTTTCAGTCCAGTTTCCTCTTGGTTTGAAATCAAAATCATTTTCAAAAATATCCCACATTTTCAAACTAGTGGATTTTATAAAACTTTCCATTCTTGCTTTCCACCAACAAAAATCAATATTTTCTAACACAGGTGGAATGGTATGATCAAAGCCTTTGGAAAACATTTTAACCCAAATCAGCCAAGGTCTTTGCACTTGAGATCGTTTGATCCTTTAAACAAGTGACCTGCTCTGATACCAAATGATAAACGTGGCTGTCACCCAAGAGGGGGGGGGTGAATTGGGTGACGGAATAAAACTTAAACTCTTTTCGGAAGACTGCTTGTGCTCGGTGATGATGATAATAAATAATGCTATGCACAAGTCAGTATGATATGTGATGCAAAATAGAATGATCAAGTATAAATATATGCACACATAAATTTATCCTGGTTCGGTCACCCAGACCTACATCCAGTCCCCAGGCTACACCTGAGATTTCCAATCCACTATTCTTGTTTAAACCGGGCACAAGAGAAGCCTTTACACTTTAGGTTTTACGAGCACGGGTTCACCTAACAACCCACAGGTTTTACAACGGGTTCACCTGCAAACCTTACAAACGCAAGTTTTACGGGCTAACTTGCAACCTATGGAGATTTAGAAAACTTCTAAATGCTCCCCCTTACAAAATGTAAGATTACAATTAAGTTCACTCTATGAACTGATTTTGTTAAACACTTAAGCTCAAAACTAACTCTCTCAAAGAGTGGATGATGTTACTCACTTAAGTACGAATAAATCACTCTCTAAGAATATTACATATCAAAGTCCGAGAGTAGAAGATGAGAGGAATGTGGAATCGTGTTTCAGACAATAAGCTCTGTTCTCTCTCTCCTTTTCAAGCCCCCTTCTTCAGAAATGAAGAACATCCCTTTTATACCAACCTCTGAATATCTAACCGTTGGAGAGGCAATAAGTCCGTTTGATTATAGACGTTGGGGCCTTGTTTACGTTGTCCTCATTAGTGCACAGCAGGATTGACTTTGCTTTATCTAAAAAGGTGCTCTGACCAAGCTGTTCTGTCAACACTGTTCTGGCAATACTATTCTGACAAAAGTCGTTCTGACATCTGAACATTTTGTACGGTCCGACTCTTGCTTGCTGTCAGAGAGGACTTCGTTCCTCAAGCATAAGTCCAGGATGTTAAGAGACTCATTATCGGAAGCTCTCTTGCTATCTGAAGCTCGTGGACTCTAACATTTTGCTTGCTATCACATAGAGGAACTTTGTCTTCCAAGCACTTGTCCATGAATGATAAGAGTGCTTTGCTATTGGATCCTCTCTTGCTATCAGAAGCTCTCTTATGAACTCTGACTTTTGTGGGCAGTATGAGCTTTGACACCTTGAGTGAATCTTCAGATTATGTTCTCATACTCCTCATGCTTGGTAGGTAACAATGTTGTTTGAATATCTGTTATCCTTTTGTTACCGTTGGAAGGAACATCTTCTTAAATGCTTCAGCAGGGTTGACTTGCTTTATCTCTGAAAAGTAGTCCTGACACCTCTGCTCTGTTAAAAGCATTCTGACACTGCATCTCTTTGAACGTTCAGACATCCTGATTGCTTGCGGAAGCAACTTCTCATCCGGAAGCAACCTTACTGAGTGTGCTGCACTTGAACGTTAGTTTAGCAATATAATCATATAGTCTCATGCAGTGGGTGATCCTAAATCTAAGGTGTATCCGGAAGCACTTCTACATCCGGAAGTAAATACACTTGATGAGGGATTTAGTTCACCATGACTTGCTCTCGCTTAGTCTATTTCATTCCACCACTCAGCGCTAGTCACTGAGCTATCGGAAGCACTTTTACTTGACGTGGTGAATTCACTGACGCTTAGGGTGAAATCTATTCTATCAGTCTGCGCCAGTCAAGATCTAATAGGAAGCAACTTCACTTGATGTTGCATTTCCGCTGACGCTCGGGGTTATATCTAGTCTATCAACCTGCGCCAGTCTAAATCTAATAGGAAGTGCTTTCACTCGGCGAAGTAGACTTACTGACGCTTGGGGTACTAACTATTCTATTGCTCTGCGCCAGTCTAAGTCTAACAGGAAGCGCTTTCACTTGGGGAAGTAGACTTACTGACGCTTGGGGTACTAACTATTCTATTGCTCTGCGCCAGTCTAAGTCTAACAGGAAGCGCTTTCACTTGGGGAAGTAGGCTTACTGACGCTTGGGGTAATATCTATTCTGTCGCTCTGCGCCAGTCTAATTCTAACAGGAAGCAAACTCACTTCCGATTGAAACATAGCTTAGTCTTAAGGTTTTGTGTACCTAATTCTCATGGACTAAGTTAAATCCCTAGTGATTTACTTGCTGACGCTGGGGGATGAAAGCATTCATCCGCATGCGCAAGTCCTAATCTAACCGGAAGTGATCTTGCATTCTCAAGTGATCTAACTCAGGATTCTAACCATGTCATCTAACCATGTCATCTAATCCCTCCTAAGTGTTGATTATGTTCTCTTAAGTACTAGACCATATCATACCTTAGTCACCATCAAAACTTAAGATTCTAACATATATTGGTTTTATTCATTATTTTAAACTTAAACTCTTAATCTTTGTAATTTGTAGAATTTCTAGATTTGACTCTTGCTGATGTTGGTGCTTGCATTGAACTTGTCTATACTCCTGTACGTAAAGATGGAAGCAAAGGGGATATAAAGAGCATTGTATCTGATGTGATATCTCCTGGTAATATCAATTTAAATATTTGTGGAAATGCTGGTGTATGATTCTACTTTTTTTATTGAATGCAATGCAAAAGTTCAATATATCCAAGTACGATGGGTATCATATCCTAGCTATGACAAGGCCCGGTGGTCCAAGATAAGGCATCCCACATACTTATAAAAAGCTTCGCAACTATTCTGTTTCACTAATAACTTCAATATTTTCCTTACCAAAAAAAAAATAATTTCAATATTTTATATTGAGATTGTGTTGACCTAAATATCGGAGCAAATATACATGCCTATTTCAGAACTTTAATTAGTACCAATTACCATACTCCAATCATTATTACTAGAGAAGATTTATTCCACATTCAAAGCTACTACATTAATTTATGTTCCATCAAACTCAAGCTTGAAGTAAATTTCCATCATACCCAACTTGCCATTAAGGTGGTCAGAGTTCAGTGGAGGTGGACCCTTTACATAGTTAAAGAAGCAACTTAAACCATAAATTATAACATATAACCAATGTAATTACAGTATATGTTGGTTTATAACTAGAATAAACTAGTTTTGAGGATAAAAGATAATTTTAAACCATTTAAAATGATAAAGTTTGTAACTTCAACTTTTTAAAAAAAGTCAAAGTTGGCTTATAATTAGGAACGGAGGGAGTATTATACAATTCTAAATAATAGAATTGTCAAACTACACATGTTTACCTTAAATAATACTAAAATATACGTATCTTTTGAGTATCTTTAACTTTGTTCTAATATGAAATGTCTATCAATCTACACATGTTTAGATTTCATGTTGCATGGGAAATCCGTGCTAATTTATTTCTCATTAATGACCCAACAACCATAATTGTTGAATTATTCTCTAAGGCAATGCCCTTAACTTAGATTCGACACTGCCCTTTGATACAACCCTTTGTTTTGGACTCCTCCAAATGACTAGATTTCCCCATACAAAAGAGAAATAACTAGAGATTGATCGTCGATCAGGATGAGTTCCTCCCCAATATGCATTTGTGTACACTTTTACTGTTCTTCGTTCATGTTTTCAGAAGTATAGCCCTCTTTCAGGAGTATCTTTTGGGTATCATGAATTCCTATAGGTTGCTCCCATATGTTGATCCCATCATCATCATAATATCTATAGGATCTCCTTGATTGTGTATATGAGTTTGTTTATGCCGGGTAATTATTGAATGTTCCATCTATATTGTTCTGTTCATACTGTAATTAAACATAGCAATACAGTTTTGACCAAATCCTATACTCATACCAATCACTGACTCTTTAAGAATTGAATCAATGCTTAGCAATAGAATTCACTTTTTTCCTCTTGTGTACTTTTAATCAATGTGCTTATCAAGACAGTTTTATTTTGTATTATCAAACTGTCTCGGAAGAAACTTGTTGGTATGGTCATTATTCTTTGAGCTGTAGAGTCTTTACAATAGCATACTTCTGGTAAGTATCCGTCACTTGCCCCTAGGCTGTGGGACCCTGAAAAATTTCTTGAAAAATTTATGTTTCTGCCTCTTTTGGGGTTAATACACTTTCTTTTTATCAAGGTTAAATTATGAGATATAATTTTTATTTTCAAAGTTGATCAAAATGTACTTGTGCCCTACGTAATTTTGTTTGTTTCTGTTCTTTGAACAGCGGATCCCAAGGGAATAGACCTTTTGATTCCTGACTGCTGTGAGGACCGAGAGGTTGTTCCGAAAAAAACGTATTTTGGTGGACATGAAGGAATTGGAGAATATGTTTGGTATCGCACAAAGAATAAGCTCGAAGGATCTGCACTGCTACATATATCAAATTCTTGTGATGATGTAGTCATTTGTGGGACAGAGCCGTAAGTTTAAAGCTTATGCTCTGATTTTGAGAAAGATAGCTTCCAAAGTTAACTCTTTTTGTGGTTTTTTTTTTGTTGTGTCAGAACTTATAAACCATCACTTCATGATGTTGGAGCTTATTTAGCTTTGTGTTGGGTACCTATTCGTGCCGATGGAAAACGGGGGGAGCCATTGACTTCAATTTCCAGTTCCCCAGTGTCTCCTGGTATAAATCTCAGCAGTTCTTTTTTGAATTTTGTTTATGCTATGTTTATTGCATACTTGTTAATAGGCCAAAGATTTTTGTAGTCGTTTGTATCATGTGATTAGATTAGCCAATCCAAACTCAAGTGAATGGCACTTTAAAAATATTATTACAGGTTTATCATTTTTCAGAGACAATTGAATCCTACACCTTTCTGTCAGAAAAACAATTCTTGTAAAAATAAACACAGATGTTTTTCTTGAACAATTTAATATTAATTGCATGTTTAGCACAATTTTCCTACCTTGGCTTGGGCCAAAAATTAGGTTCTAGAAAACTTCAGCTAAACATTAAAAAGGTGAACCAATTTTGAGTTGGAAAGTTTTTCTTTAAGGTAAGATTCAAGTGCTGCTCTAAATTATTTATTATTGTTGTTGTTATTGTCGTTGTTGTTGTTGTTGTTTTAGATCTATTAGTTTGAATAAGTCAATCAATTAAATCTCCTTGTTTGCTATTTATTACTCCCTCCATTCCTAAATATAAGAGTAGTTGACTATTTTTGAGAATTCTAAGAAAGCTAAATGAGTTGATTGAAAATTTATCTTAATTTTTTCTCTAAACTAGTTTATTTGACTTATAAACTAATATATGATTTGATAATATACAAAATATTTTATGATTAAGTGGTTTCTTTTGTTTTCTTACGATCCTCCAAAAAAGTCAACTAGCTCTTATATTTAGAAACTAAGGGAGTATTTGTTTTATTTATCAATGTAATTTAATTCATATGTATAAGCCTATAAATAGGCTAGTTGTTATCAATAAAATCAAGTCAGTATTCTGGCTTTACTTCTTTTCTCCCCGGCACATTTCTATTTTTTTCCACATGGTATCAAAGCAAAGAGTACAATTCTTCAAATAAAGAACACACTTAAGCTAAGAATTTCGTTAAAGACGTCAACGGAGATCTTGATCTTGGGAATTTCAAAGATTAAGAATTTTAAGATGGGATGGTCATTCCTCATATATGAGCATGTTACAATAGGACAGTCATTACCCATGCTTAAGTTTGTTACGTTGGGATGGTCATTCTCCACAAATAAGCATGGTATGATGGGGCGGCCATTCTCCACGTACATGTATATGTATATTGTGATGGGACGTTCATTCCCCACGCATGAATATTTACAATGGGAAAGTGATTTTCCCACGTATGGATTTCTAAAGTTGGGTCTGTCATTCCCCACATATGAAGCCGCAATAATTGAAGGCCAGCATGCAGCTTTGAAGCATGGGGGATGTGGGAGTGTTGCTCTAAATTATTTATTGTTGTTGTTGTTGTTGTTGTTGTTGTTGCTGCTGTTGTTTTTACAGATCTTTCAGTTTGAATAAGTTTATCCAATTTAATCTCCTTGTTTGTTATTTATTATTTGTTTATTTATTAACATAATTTAATTCATATGTATAAGCATATAAATAGGCCAATTGTTATCGATAAATTCAAGTAAGTATTCTGGCTTCACTTCTTTTCTCCCTGGCGCCTTAAAGCCTAGGTTTGGATAAGGTAAAATTAGTATGCTCTGGCGCAATGTGCAATATGCGAGGTATAGAATATTGACATTACACAATTCAGATTAATCAACAAAAAATGCCGTTGTTCTCTCTCTTTCCTAACACATCAAACTTATCCTTTTTAATAATTTGTGCATAAAAAAGTCATTGTCATAACAAACATCTAAGTACTCATTTCATCAAAAGCCATTCTCTAACAAAATTTTTCTTCTTTCAAATTGATTTTCTAAAAATACTTTTATGGATTTTTTTGTAGAAGCTATTTTCCAAAAGCTAACCCAAACATGCTCTCTAAGCATATAATTAACTGTATATAAGTTTAGTGCTTTCCAATCATTCTGTTTGACGCGTTTCATTCCAAAGGTTGATATGTGACAGTTTAAATTTGTAGATCATATTCCCACTGATAAAACACGATGGTGTTGTATGATCTATGTAGCAAACCCCATGTAGTGGGTTAAGACTTTCTTGTTGTTGTTTGTTGTATTTCTCACGGTCAATTTCTATCTTTACAACTGATTTCCAAGCATACAATTATATGCATTGTTATCTTACACTGAGATGAAATTTACAGCTTCTCCAATGGTCTCAAATGTTCATGTTAAGAAGTTGGGGGCTGGAATTTATTCTGGAGAAGGTGAATATTTTGGGGGACATGAAGGTGGAAGCCTCCTTAGCTGGCACAGAGAAAGTAAGGAAGGAGCAATTGAATTGATTGATGGAACAGATTTCAAAACTTATGAAGTTTCTGATTCTGATTATAGTTGCCGTTTGTTATTTGGGTAATTATTTCAACTTACTTTCTTAAACTTGTATTATATTCCATCATTTTGAATAAAGTTTGTTGAACTGTTTGAGGATTCTATAATTCTACATTAACAAGATTGAGAGATATGCTATTAGTAGCTTGTGTTATAACAATAAAACATGATTGCAAGTTAGGCCACATTTGTTTCACTGAATATTACAAAATACAATTAAAAAAAATAACTTTTGGAATGCGTATGGCCTTAATAATCAACAGATGAAGTACTTTATCTTTCTAACCTTTCAAATTAAGATGCCTTTTCTATTTCTTATTTTTCCTCAGATACATGCCAGTTCGTTCAGATTCAGTTGTGGGAGAACTCAGGTTGTCTGAGCCAACTGATATTATTCTCCCAGGTAAATTTTGTTTGCAAGTTTCTATACTTTTTTAAGTTGTGTTTATGTTTCAAATGAGATTTTTTTCCTCTTAGGGCATTTATATGTCAATTTATTCATCGAACCTTGCAAATGAGTTGTAATTGTGGATTCTTCATCGTCCTATAGAGCTTCCAACTGTAGAGGTTCTTGCTCTTACTGGGAAAGCAGTTGAAGGTGATATGCTAACAGCTGTTGAAGTGATTCCAAAAAGTGAAATTCAGCATCAAGTTTGGAGCAAGTATATCAAAGAAGTAAAATATCAATGGTATAATTTTATGTATTGCATTGTTTCTACTTGCTACCAATTTTAGTAACATCCCAATTTTCTTGTGGATGTTCTGCAAGATTGCAGTAGGAAATTTCCTTTAAATTGATTTGCTTAGTAGCTCAAACTTCCCTTCCCCAACACTCTCACCAAGTGGGGACTAGAACTGGGTTGACCCTTTGTTTAGTAGCTCAAACATTGGAGTTTCTGTTGGGTTTTCATATAACTAATCTTTTGGAGAAAATTTTCTTGATCATTACTTTAAAATCTTTCCGGTAGGTAATTATATTTTCATACTACCCATCTTCCATGTGTCAATGGATATTCTTTGCAGGTTTCGGTCATCAGAAATGGGAGACAGATTGTCATATGATCCATTACCTTCTCAGTGCTCTTGTTCCTACAAGGTTCGCCTGGAGGACATTAGTTGTCGATTGAAATGTGAATGCATTGTGACTGACGTGTTTGAAAGATCTACTGAGGCAGTATTTGTAGAGACAACACCTGTGTTACCAGGTAAGTCTTTTGATTTCACAAGTTGTTAAAATGAGAGAAGAGATTTGGAAGAAGAAATGATTTCTCTTATTGATAGGTTGTACAATGGTGGTGAGACATTATATAGGAGAGGAGAGAATATAAAAAATGGAAAATACAATCAATCAAACATAAATGCATATCAAAGAGATTATGCATATCAAACAGATTCTTCAAACAATATCAAAGAGATTCTCTAACACTCCCCCTCAAGCTGGAGAGTATATGTCAAGCATTCCCAGCTTGCTTCGGAATCTCTCAAATGTAGGTCGGTCAAGTGGTTTAGTCATCATATCACCAATCTGCTCAGAAGAACGGACATACATCAATGTCATGATCCCCGCCTCTACTTTCTCTTTAATGTAATGTCTATCAATTTCGACATGTTTAGTTCGATCATGATAAACAGGATTCCTGGTCATTTCAATGCTGGACTTGTTATCACACCATATTTGCAGTGGGCCATCAAAAGGAATTCTCAATTCATGTAGTAATCTGATGATCCAGATTCCTTCGCATACACCAAGACATGCAGCTCTTAACTCAGCTTCACAACTACTTCGTGATACAATGGTCTGCTTCTTGCTTCTCCAAGTAATTAAGTTTCCCCAGAGATATGAGCAATAACCTGTGATAGATCTTCCAGTTTCTAGGTCTCTTGCAAGACTTGCATCAGTATAAATCTCCAAGTTTCTAGTTGTTCCTTTCTTAAAGAATATTCCTCTACCTGGATTTCCCTTCAAGTACCCAAGTATTCTCATAACCGCATCCATATGCTCCTTTTGTGGTTGGTGCATGAATTGACTTACCATTCCCACAGCAAAACTGATATCCGGACGTGTATGAGTCAAGTATATCAATTTCCCAACAAGTCTCCGATATCTCTCAGTGTTAGCAGGAACTCCCTTTTCCTTTATTTCTAGTTTGCATTGGTCATCCATAGGTGTCTCCTCCGGTTTTGCGCCTAGCATCCCGGTCTCATGTAGCAAGTCTAGTGTGTACTTGCGCTGGGACACATTAATGCCTTTCCTGCTTCTGGTTATCTCCATGCCAAGGAAGTATCTCATCTGACCAAGATCCTTCACTTGAAATTCACTTGCTAGAGCTTGTTTCAGCTGAACTATGGAGCTTTCATCGTTTCCTGTAATAACAATGTCATCAACATAAACAATTAAAATTGTCACTTTTTCACCATTATGTTTAGTGAACAAGGTGTGATCTGCTTGCCCCTGAACAAAGGTCATCTTCTTCAGCACTCTAGAGAATCTGTCAAACCAGGCTCTTGGAGACTGTTTCAATCCATACAAAGACTTCTTCAACCTGCACACAGTGTTATTAGGAGTTTTGACACCCTCTGGAACTTCCATGTACACTTCTTCCTCTAAGTCACCATTTAAAAAGGCATTTTTAATGTCTAATTGATGTAATGACCAATCCAGGTTGGCTGCAATAGAAAGAAGTATGTTGATGGTACTAAACTTGGCAACTGGAGCAAACGTCTCCTCGTAATCAATGTCATATGTCTGAGTGTACCCCTTTGCAACTAATTTGGCCTTATACTTGTCGATGCTCCCATCAGGATTAAATTTTGGAGTAAATATCCACCTGCATCCAACTGCCTTCTTCCCTCTCGGAAGATTTGTAATCTCCCATGTTTTATTCTCTTTGAGAGCCCTCAACTCCTCTTCTGTAGCTAATTTCCAATTAGGATCAGTCATAGCTTGCTGGAAAGTATGTGGGATTTTCACCTGAGCAGTGTTAATTACAAAGCTCTGCATCTTTGCAGACAAATTACCATAAGAAACAAATTTCTGAATAGGATGTTGAGTACAAGATCTTACCCCCTTTCGCAGAGCAATAGGTCAGCCCATCTCTTCAGGATCTATTCTCGAGTCAGATTCATGGTCATTCCTCGCGCCGCTGCTGTGGAGGCGCGTGGCAGCCACGCGCCGCTCGGAATTCCGCCGCGGAAGAGGTTCCGGCCGAACTTGGCCTTGCGAACACGGTGGTGGTGGCGGTGTCATCTCACTCGCCGCCAAATAGTCCAGATCTACTCTGGCCGAATCACTCTATTTCCTCTCTCTCTCTTCGCGATTCAAATCGAACGAACCATTCTCCTCAGTTTCGAACAAAGCTCTGGTACCATGTTAAAATGAGAGAAGAGATTTGGAAGAAGAAATGATTTCTCTTATTGATAGGTTGTACAATGGTGGTGAGACATTATATAGGAGAGGAGAGAATATAAAAAATGGAAAATACAATCAATCAAACATAAATGCATATCAAAGAGATTATGCATATCAAACAGATTCTTCAAACAATATCAAAGAGATTCTCTAACACAAGTATTCTTCCATTGTATTTATACCCATTTTTGACGCATTTCTTGGCAAAATAGCTAGGTAGCAGTTTATATCATTTCTCCATCAAAAACATAAATGCTCCAATTGAACCAAGATTTTATTAGTCACAGTTTTAAGTTCTACACTCTATACTTGCATTTCTTCCGTTTTGTTTACATATATCCTTTGTTTTTGTCATTTCAAATGCCCAGATCTCAAAAGGACAAAAGAGGGATTGTTCTTTATTTGGGATAAACACGCTACAAGCATAGATACTTGCTCTCCACGAGTAGTTACTTGCATTACTAGTGAAAAAACAGTAGTTAATAACGCCACGAGAGTGGCTATTAGCGTTTCTTGAGTACTCACTTGTGTTACTTTAGTAGTTAATGTAGTTTAAGAGAAACAAGCCCCATTCTAAATAGTTACAAAACAGTAGTTAAACGCGCTATAAAAATAGTTAATCGCGCTCCAGGAGTAGTTATTTGCGTTACTTAAGTAGTTAATATGATTTTATAGAAACAAGGCTCCTTCTAAGTAGTGATAAAAAAAGTAGTTAATCATGCCACGAGAGTGGTTATTCACGCTTCTTGCGTAGTTAACTACGTTAAACTTCTTAAGGAACAATCCCTCTTTTTCATTTTGCAAATTTGTGACTCCTTTTTGTCCTTTTGATATCAATTGTCATTTTATTAGAATTTTCCCTTCTGCAAATGCTCACTGGACAATCCTTTTGTGAGAATGTTTGCCAATTGACCTCTCAAAGGAACAAATGGAGTGCAATTATACCATTTTACGAATTTGGATATATTGTTGATCAATCTCAATATGTTTTGTCTGAGTGTGATGAAATAGATTATGAACAATATTGTTAGCTAATCTAGCCAAAGTAAAGCGTCATTAGACCTCCCAATTGATCTTTAGATCTGATAAAATAATTTTAATCTAGAACAATTCATAGATTCCTAGTGTCATAGATCAACTCGGCTTCAATACTAAATCTAACTACCTCAAATTTCTTCTCCATATGAGATTAGATTCGAGAAAAATATAGTTCCTACTGTAGATATCCTATCATCTGAATCTCTTCCATGATCTACATGAGTGCACTCGTCAATAAGTGACACAAACCACCGAGATCCAGAGTAATTACTCCTTTCTCTTTACCTTTCTTGGATCCTATCACATGATTAATAACACTGCCAATTATTTTTACTGAATCAAAGGAATCAGTCCAACTGGTGGAGGTCTGCACTGAAGGTATTCCCTAGTCACATTTCACATTAATATGAAATATTTAGAGCACAGCACAAACCCACTTGATTTTGATTAATCGTTGGGTTCATAGCTGAGGAAGATTACAACATACTTGCAACTGATGTTGTTTTTTGAAATTAATGTGTTGTTATTAAACATCTAAATCAGTCATTTGCTTTGACATTATTTGTATTTGCTGTTCTGTGTAATGAACAAACATGAAGGCAATAAAGCAAACCTATATATGTTGGTTCTACCTCATTTATTTGTCTTGCTATCTGTTTTATTTTCAACCTTTATGAGAGTTTTATTTAAATTCTTAGGAATTCCTAGAATTGACAAGCTGGAGATTGAAGGTAGGGGGTTTCATACCAATTTATATGCTGTTCGTGGCATTTATAGTGGAGGTAAGGAAGGAAAAAGTAGGATCCAGTGGCTTAGATCAATGGTTGGTAGTCCTGACCTTATCTCTATACCAGGTAAGCTGATCCTTAAATCTTTTATGTATTTCCAGTTGAATTTTAAACAATATTGTAGTTAGTTTCAATACAGAATCTTATTAGGGCAAAGGTGCAAAAATAGTCATCGTAAATTTAAAAAAGAGCACTTAAGACTTTGGTAAATTTAAGGGGGCAAAATCATACATTGTAAACCAAAATGGGGCAAATGTAACTTTCTCAAACAGATGTGTTAAGTTTGAACATTAATTGACTAGGAATTCTGATGGGACTTATTGACGTGGCAATATGTAACATTAGGTGTCAATTTTTTTGACGTGACATAAGCTGAAGGGGCATATTGAGACTTAAAACTAGCCCAACACAACACACGACATACAACACATTGAACCCATTCAGAGATCAAACCAACCTCATTTCGAACCCTAACCTTAGAACCCTCATCGAAATGAATTTTGGGTTTAGGGTTCATATGATTTGGGTGGATTTCATATGATTTGATGAAGGTATGAGTTTTAGTCGAAATAATTTGAGGGTTTAGGCTTCGTTTTAGATGATATAACGATGGATTTTGGAATTGACACGTCATTTACTGATGGTGGGGCCCACGTCTGGAAGGTTACATTTGCCCCATTTTAATTTACAGTGTATGGTTTTGCCCCCTTAAATTTACGAGAGTCTTAATTGCTCATTTTTAAATTTATGGTGGCTATTTTTGCACCTTTACCCATCTTATTAACTACTGGAATCTCATAATTTTTAGCTCGTCTTTCATTTCTTTATTATTTTGGACTTTATTCATTCCCTGATTGTTCTACATGAGTTCAGTTTGTTCAATTTTGTCTTGACCTTTGTTTTCCTCTTTGATTTGTAATCTTGTTTGACTTATTTCTAGACTCAACTACATTTATTTGTACTAATTAATAAAATTAATAATAAGATGATCATGAAGCTCTTCTGAATTTCAAAATTCTATAGTGTATTATAGCTGATGGGCTGAATTATTTGTTTAACCTAAATTTGCCAAGTTATGGCCGCCTAGATTGAGAAGGCATAACCCACTCATGAAGTTGTTGAACATACAAACAAAACAATCTCTTCTCGAACACTCAAAAGTGAGGCTTTAAATTTTACTTCCACCAGCAATGAGAAGGGAGCTATGTGACCCTTCACTATCCTTGAAAGATTCTAGTTGACCACACCATGAAGTCCAACTGTCACCAACCAGTGCAGGTGTCAATGTTCTCAGTTGTGATTTGTCTGTGGTAAAGGAAAATAGGTGGAAAAAAAGACTGGTTAACAAAAGACGAAGGTATCTTTTGCCAGTACAAGGAGTATATGTTCAAAATTAAAACCTTTGCTTCTACGTTGAGAAACTATAAAAATTCTATTTCCAAAAAGGGGAAGGAGTGGATGCTTAAAATGAAAGACCCTTGCTACAAAGTGAAGGGAGGATGGAAAATGGTCATATATACTAACATGAAGAATATTGACAGTATTATCCTGAAGCTATACTCAACATGAAAGGAAGTATTGGCATCTCATGATTATGTTATTGTGAGCTCTCATCTTCATCAACGTGTTTGTTTTCTTTTGGGCGAAGGCCCAAAAATGATGCACAACTATTGGCCAAGGAACAAAAATAATACATAACTATTTCAAGGTACAACAATGATACCCAACTTTTACATGAGATCAAAAATGATATTTTCACTAATATGACAATAAGATTACACATGAAAAGTCCAAAATGCCCTTATAAATTAAATAAATTTTCTTTTCTCCTTCTTCTTCACCCTCTCTTTCCTTCTTCCTTCTACCAAATCTCAAATCCTCCAAAACTTCCTCCACCATAATCGAACCTCACCACCACAACAGCCTTGCCGCCGATCCTACAACATTTTGGATTTGGAATGTGTACAGTTTACTCACTCACCATGGTTCAAGTTTTTCAATGCAACACAATCCCTCCACATGTCCATCTCCATTGTCGACGATGACCACTAAGGTGGCAGCGGCGAAGCCCTTTCAGTGGGTTTTGTCGAACACTACGCAGTGGCAGCGGTAACCGTAGCCGAACACTAAAGGTAGGGAATTGGGAAGCTAAGTGCGTCGTCGGACTCAATGGGCGTAGCCGCCGATCATCGAAAACGTAGACGTCACCGCCACCGCCACCATCTTCACCGGAGTGGTTGTGGTAGACTTGCCGGGTTTGGATTGTGGGGGTGTTGGAGCCGTGGAGGATGTTGGGGGATGAAGATTAAAAAAATTGTTCTCATTCAATTGATTAAATGGTTAAGAATTTTTCCTTATAAGCGATTCAGATTCCTTCATTAAATAAAATTGTGGCATTTTGGAGATGAGAAACTCATTTCTCATCGCAGTGCTGGGCCTGAAATGTACTCCCGCGAAGATTGAAGAGAAAAGACACTGGAGATGGTGATTGGTGAGGAAGAAGGGAAGGAAAAAAGTTTATTTAATTTATAAGGACATTTTGGACTTTTCATGTGTAATCTTATTGTCATATTAGTGAAAATATCATTTTTGATCTCATGTAAAAGTTGGGTATCATTGTTGTACCTTGAAATAGTTATTTATTATTTTTGTTCCTTAGCCAATAGTTGTGTATCATTTTTGGGCCTTCGCCCTTTTCTTTTTGTTTTCATGAATTATGCAATCATTTTCATATAGATGCATCCTACTTTTAACTAAACAAGGTTGATATGCATATCCCTCATAATATTCAATCTGTGACAGTAAATACTGACATGTAACAAAATTTGTTTCCTCTCATTTTTCATGTTTATGCTGCCCATCTTTGTGTTCAAGCAAGAACTCAAAAGATACTAGTGAAGGCCGTTTTTTCTCTTTGGAAGCAGGAAGTCATTACTTGATTGAAATAGTCCCTTTTACTACAGGAATAAATCCCACTTGTTGCTTTGCTTCTTTATTTTTCTCCTGCTATTAAACGTTTATTGGCCTTTTCTGGTGCCAATTGTTTAGCATCTTCGTAGTCCTACAACTTTTTCTCTGAATTTTTATATTCCAGGAGAAACTGGAAGAATGTATGAGGCAAATGTTGATGATGTTGGCTATGGTTTAGTGGCCGTCTATACTCCTGTAAGAGAGGATGGAGTAGAGGGGCAGCCAATCTCTGCATCAACAGAATCAATTATAGTTGGTAAGTTGAAAATCTATTGTGGGTTGCAGACACCTTAATGTTGGTGATATTAGCACAAGACATTTATTTGCACGTAATCAATATGATGGTTTAAAATGTTATTTGCTAATTTGTCGATCTATATGGCGGTACCAGATGCCTGGTCCCCTCCCTCCAAGATTTGTGATCAAGTGATTGCAAAACTCTCTTGTGTGATAATCCTTGTTGCTTCATCCACTTGGTTTTCATATAATTATCTCTGCTTTTGGTTTGCGGAGGCAATTACTTGGTTTCAATTCTGAAGAAGTTGTTCTTGTTATATTTGATTGTTAGGTCTCATATGAATTTACTTTGCAGAACCTGATATTCTTAGAGAAGTGAAGCAGAAGCTTGACCTTGGATCAGTTAAGTTTGAGGTAGGTCATATATCTCTTCCTTTTTGTTTTAATATTGTTACGTCGTTGAAGTAAAAACTAAATCACTTTGAAAGGCTCGAGTTGGGAGAAGTTTGAGTTTATGATGTTTGCAATTGTACCAAATTTATGTCTAAATTTTCTCCACATGAAAATGTGTTGAAATTATGCTTGTGTACGGCCGTCAAGCGATCCAGATGAATATGTTTTGTGGATTAGATTTTATATCCTTAGAGATTAATATGCTTATTTATAGAAGTACATAGATGGCATTAACCTCAAACAGTTAAATAAAGAGAATGAATGAGTGATGCAAATGTGATGGATGCTTCTAAGCTTCACGGAAGTTTTCTAGTTCAATGAGTGATTTTTTTGCAGATTTTCCAAGAATTGTCAGGTGTTAATGTCTAGTTTAAGCTTATAATCAAAGCTAAATTTGAAATCTGAAATCGGATATTTTTTGTTGTCCTTGGTTTGCTTGACTTCATGCATTTCTTTCTTTATGTCCTTTTAGTTTTTCTTCTTCATAAACTATGCTTTGATGACAGGTATTGTGTGACAAGTACCGGCCTCCAAAAAAGGTCTAGATATTGTCTCTCTGTCCCTTACTTTCAAAATTTAAATTTTTACTTTGAAATGATGAGAAAGTGTTAAATCTTTTTTCTGGTGCCACTATTCCTACAGATTCCTGCTGTGGGAAGTCTTGAGAGACGAATCTTAGAGATTAACAGGAAAAGGGTCAAGGTGGTAAAGCCAGCCTTCAAGGCTTCTTTTCCTACTACAGAAATTCGTGGGAGTTATGCTCCTCCTTTTCATGTAAGTTTGGGAAACTCAAAAATAATGGCTCTCTATTATCTACATCTGAATTTTCTGTAGCTGAAAATTGTTTGCTCCAAAATAAATAATGATTTTACGTGGAGCTTGGGAATAAGGGTTGCAATCGTGAATATGAGTAGTATTGATTCAACAAAAAAAAGTACGAGATATCAGTGAGTATATAATCTTAACTAATATCAAATTCAGACTTGAAATTTAGGGACTTGTTGCTTAATCCAAGGCATGTAGGCATTATATTGGTCTGAATTTTCCTTTCAAATGAAAACCTGTCATATGGGAATCTTGTTTTCTAGATTTCTCCCTTACCCGCATCATTGACACTTAATACCCAGGGATTAACATACCTCTCGAGTAAAGTAACATATAAAAGATTTTTTCCTCAAGTCCGGTGGTAATTCTAGTTCAAGCTACAAGACCCTTCCTATGCGGAGAGAAGTTTGTGTAAATTAGTTGTGAACTTTGTGAAAATTGTTTATTCATTGATCACTGCACAACAAAAAGAGAGCAAAATCAAAGCCTTAAGCTTCTAGCAATCCTCCTATGTTTGAAGTAGAATGATACGCATGCGTCACAAAGCATACAAATAATCAATAGGCATGTGACATGTATATTTCCAACTTGCAAATTAATCCAAAAGCATGTTGAGGCAGCCCTTTGGTGACAATATCAGCACACACTCTCTTGGTGGATAAAGTAATACTCCCTCTGATATTAAATATAAGATTATTTTGATTTTTTTTTTTTTTTGATGTTAAGGAAGCCAAAATGACCACTTAATTTTAATGTATTTTACATATAATTGATTTATGATAGTTTATAACGTAAATTAGTTTTGAGGAAGAGTTAATTAGAAATAGTTGAAAGTAATTGCTTTTACATCCTTGATTTCTCAAAGAAGAAAAAGTCAACTTAATTTTATAAAGGATTGGAGATAGTATATTAGTTGTTGGCTTGTTGCCTTGCCACATTAGAGAGTAATAGGGAGACCAATGCTTTGTTTAGCTCCATCGGATTATTTGAGGCTTTATGCTACGACAAGGATTTAAATGAAAAAGCTTGTACCCAAGCAGCAGTGAAGGCTGCAAATAATAAAACGCCTGGTGACTTAAAGGTCACAGCTAATGAAGGCCATAGAATGTAAACGCGCCGGTTATGGCATTTGCCATAAACAACCAAAAAATGCCTCGCGACAAAGGAAGGTGATAACTTGTTTGAATACTAGTGGTGGCTCTTCTCTAGGGTCAAACTACAATCGAGGACTTGTAAGGCTTATGAAAGCTGAAATCAGAAATATAAAAATGACAGTGTTTACAAGGATAATTGTTATAATACTTCTCACAATTTCTTACTCTAACCAGTTTACCTGTTTTGAACACCGTTCAATCAAATCCCCTATCGAATTTGCGGGGCAACAAATGTCAATTTTGTGCAATTTACAATTTGGTCGTAAATTAATTCTTGTAGAATAAATATTTATGGACACAGGCATTGAAAATTTTGGGATACACCCCCTTTGATAAATTTGTATCTGATGTCTGCACTGCTTGACTATAAACCTGTATCAAAAGGGTAACCTGGTATTCACAAGTACATGTGTAACAGGTGGAGCTCTTTAGGAATGATCAACACCGGCTGAGGATTGTTGTGGATAGTGAGAATGAAGTGGACTTGATGGTGCACTCCCGACACCTTCGAGATCTTATTGTTCTTGTGATTCGAGGATTCGCTCAACGGTTCAATAGCACTTCGCTCAATTCTCTCCTGAAGATAGAAACATAAATTCCTACATGCCTGGAAAACATGAAATTATGCATGTTGCCTATTCTTACTAATTTTAATTTTTTATGTCGTGAAATGTTATACAGGCGCCAGCTCCAATGGGAACCTTTTGTAGGATTAGTATAATATCAATATGGATTGGGTTATAAATTGTGACAAGTTATGTAATACTCCCTCCGGTCCTTATTATAAGTCGCCAACTACCTCTAATTTTTGGTCCTTAATATAAGTCACTAACCGTCACATTAAATGTATTTTTCCCACTTTACCCCTGTCATTAACAAAGATTCAAAATTGAAAATGTGAAATACATCATTTAATGAAGGGTGGAGTTGGAAAAAGTGGAAAAACAAACATGAATTTTAAGAGTCAACTACCATTTCTTAGTATGTGAGAAATGGGTAGTCGGTGACTTATAATTAGGATCGGAGGGAGTATATTTTTTTTGGTTGGAATGGATTTATTTATTATATTAGTGCGTGGAATATAACGCTTCCATTACATTGGAGGCAGAAAAACCTGCTATGGTTTACAAAAGGAAAGACAAATTGAGAATCACCAGTAACTATTCATGTATTGCTTGAGAATCACCAGTAACTACACTTGTAACAAATTCACACACAACATTCATTTAGGACAAATTGAGGGTTATCCCTTATTTATCCAAGTTGAAATTGGAGACCCCATTTTGTTCAACTCAAATTTTAGTATCAATTTTTTGTCATTCCCCCTACTACTTACTACTCTTTCGGGGTTATTCCTTGTAGAAATTCTTTAATTCTGAGGCATTATTTTTATGGAGTTGTGGTGGTTCTTTCACAACGAATTGAAATCCAATAAATATATTGATATGGTCAGCTAGATGGAAGGAAGAGATTCCATTGATTAAGGGAAGAAAGATTTTTGAGCCCTAACATCCATTTCTTTTGTTCTCTCGTTGTTGAGTGTTAAGAAAGAGATGCTTTTTTTTGTGAACAGATTCAAACATAGTTCAGATTATTAAACATTTTTCCTAAGTTGGAGGCAGAGAAAACTTTAGGAAAACCACATCTGAAGGGGAAGGGTTCAATTACAGAAAATAGAGTTATATTAGATAGATTATTTTTTTTATCAGAAATATTAGATAGATTATAAAGAGGCCAAAATTATCATTTGGGTTTGAAAGATAATAGAAGTAAGGTCCTTATAACCCTACTTTAATTTCACCATTTAATAATAAGGGAAAATGTCATTTAAATCCCTCCGAATATACAAAAGGACAATTCAGGAACTCAAACTTCCAAAAGGACCATGAAGGAACTAGGACCTAGTTGACATTTTAAAATTGTGTGAAAAGACAAAATTGCCCTAATCATAAAACAGAAATTACTAACCACCCTATTGAAAATGGTGGGTGTAAGGGTGGTTAGTAATTTCTGTTTTATGATTAGGGCAATTTTGTCTTTTCACACAATTTTAAAATGTCAACTAAGTCCTAGTTCCTTCATGGTCCTTTTGGAAGTTTCAGTTCCTGAATTGTCCTTTTGTATATTCGGAGGGATTTAAATGACATTTTCCCATTTAATAAGACTTTTATAATATTATGTCTACAGCCTAGGATCAAATTAATTCCCTCTAGGAATAATTCAATTGTTATGACTTTTTTTAAAGCAATAAATACAACTTATTAACGAAGATAATGCACTTTTCATGAAACATAATGCCTACTTATCCACATCACAATGCATGATTCACTTGTTCTAGAAGAATAAACCGCTTATTCATGAACTATCTTGCAATAAAGATTAATGATGGATAACTTTAAGTAATAAAGTTTGCTTGTTGCGTAGGAATATTTCTTTTTCTAAACTTTTACACCTATGCTAACACCCTCCCCTATTTATATTTATGGGTGTTAAGCACATGCAAGTGAAAGCTATTCATTCTTATTTGTCATAGCATTGTTAACCAATTAGTTGTTCTTGTTTAAGAATATGAGAGAGTTCTTCTTCTTATTGAGAACCCCACACAATTGGCCAGATGACATAATTTATAGTATAAATATAACCAATCATATGAGCTCATTAAGTATCATAAGGTATGAGGTGGAGTTTTTCAATTGGACACACCCTAACAAAATTAATTAGCAACATAAAAAAATTAAATGGCATAATTTCAAAGTTTTTATTTCACATGTTGAAAGAAAGCTATCAATTACCAACATAGGTTGATTCAGTTGGTAAAGGAGTTCGACTCATAACTATGTGGTTGTGAGTTCGAATCTCGCGGATGTGAGGACCTTGTTGGTGGGTGATTTGTAAGTACCTCTGTAAGCGCTCTATGAGCCCGGAGGCCTGCCTTGACAATGGTGACCCGCAGACCCAACTCACCTAACTTATTGTTATATAAAAAAAACTATCAATTGGTTGATTTATTTAGAGTTGATGGTGGAATTAAAAATTTCACATGAGAGCTCATAAGTTTAATTATGATTGGGGATATAACAAAATGATGCGGTGCAGATGAGGTGTAAAATGAAATGAAATTGGGCCGGTTTAAAGCAAAACGAGTTTAGTAAATAAAAGGGAGTGGACAGTAAAGAGTTAGTTTGAAAAATCAAAATGTTGAGGGGCGAATATTCACAGGCACAGCACAGATGAGACCGTGTTTGTCCGTGTTGACGTAATCGTTGCAAAGAAGCTCCAATTCCAATCTCATCCAACAAACCAAAGCAAACCAAAGCAAAGGAAGGGAGATTATATATCTTCGGCCCCTTTCGCTTCGCTTCTCCCTGCGACGTCGTTTCCTGCCCGCCGGAGTTTACACTTCGAATCCGCAATCTGCTCTGCCTTTACTTCCTTTCACAATTGTTCACTGGGGCCAAATTCAGGAATCGGAGGTAGTATTTTGAAACTTTCACTTCCATCAAATAATCACCACTTTGTTTACATGCTTTACTGCACATCTTTTCACGCCTTATCAATTAGAGATAGCCCGAGTTTCCTTATCAATTGGGGCGTGCTTGATAGATAGATAGATTGCTTAAATTGTTTAAATTCTGGGTTAACTCACCCCATATTCTTCTTGCAACTTGTAGAACAATTAGCACAGTTATAACATCCAACTTGAAAGCTTGCATATATAGTATAAACATTGCTACTTGCTTATCTACCAGCCAAAATAGAGCTAGAAATCAATTTCTTCCTTCATAGGTCATTCCATATTTCTCATCACATACTTGAACATATTGATGATTGGACCTTGTTCTTTTTGTTGAGTTCTTAATTGAATGGTTTCTTGCATTTTACCTGTGAAGCCATGCAGAGCCAGCTCGTGTGTAGTGGATGTAGGAGCATTTTGCTTTACCCTAGAGGGGCAACCAATGTTTGCTGTGCTTTATGCAACACAGTTACCTCGGTTCCTCCACCTGGCAAGCTCCTTTTCCTTCGTTGTTATTTCAAAGTTAGAAGTGTATACTCACCACTTTCTTACGAAGTGAAAACTGTAAAATAGTAGTAAGAACATGACTTGCATTTAGATATTAGCCATTGACCGCATATTTATGTTTATCTGATGACAAAAAAAAAGAGTATACTTTTATTGCCAAAATACTATTAAAAATAGTTGATGGAAAATCTCTCTAGACTTCTTACAGGGGAAATAATAAGGGATTGTTTGGTTACCATAAGGAGTGTTTATAGGATAGAATGGAATAATGCTTAAATTAGTAGGGTGTTTCATTGTTTCTATGACTTTGACGGTTATTTTTATGTTGGTTGGAGTTCTGCTTATGGTAATTTAGAGGGTCTTGGATTCTCTCTACTTCCCTTCTCCTCCAATTCCCATCTCAATTTTTATATCCAAATTTGGGCATTCCACATTCAGTATTTAATAAAATGTTAAATTATTAAAATAATTAAATAAGTTCAAACTGCTATTTTTTTAGCTTGTACTGTGTAAATCTGTAATAAGAGTACTCACAGAATTAACATTAAATATGGGCCCCTCAAATTTCAATCTAATAATTGAGATGGAAAGTGGAGGGGAAGAGAATCTAATTCCAATCTTAAGAGATTGTCATTTCAAAAGACACTAGGCTACTTCGCCACATTTATTTACTTGAATTTTTTAATAAACAAAGTTTCACACACTTCTCTTTGGATTTGGTGTTTTTGTGAGGATGTCTTACTTTCCTTTCTTCCAAATGAATTTTCTATTTTTCCCCCCTTCAGAATACATATTACCTAAAATATGCATCGTTCACTCTGGAATGCATGGAAGTGGAAATTGGAAATTCACTATGTAACCTGTTGCATTAACCATATAGATTTGGTCAGCCTCTGATTGGATGCATGCTTGAGTACTTGATTCTTGCAGGAATGGAAATGTCTCAGCTTTATTGTGGAGGTTGTCGGACATTGCTAATGTACACACGTGGAGCTCCTAGTGTGAGGTGTTCTTGCTGTCAAACTGTAAACCTTTCTCCAGGTGCAATACATTTGTATGTTGCTAGATGTGTTAAGCTTTTTTGCCTTTCATTGATTATGAAGGGCTGCCTTTTGTGTTTCATGACAGCAACATTTATATAGGAATCTCATACATGGGGTGATTTATTGTTTGTGTGCTTGATCATTGAAATTGCCAAAATTGATAATCTGTTGACTCTTTCAATTTGGCCTTGCCAGTTGCCTTTTGTTTAAATTATTGAAACGAATGATTTGAAATCATGAAGCCTTGAAAGCATGATTTTGATCTCATATTTAATTGGTGATCATAGAATTTTGATTCTACTAGCTGAGACTCATGCATAAGGGTCTATTAGGTATGAGGGATTTTGTCAGTCAAATATTTAAAAATTGAAGAAGTGGGGTTATGATTTTTTAAGAAAGATAAGATGTAAAATAAAAGAACAATAAATATATAATCTAGAGCTCTTAACCCCACTTCTGAAATTTTTGTCGCAAAACTTTTCCCTCCGCTATTTTTCCCTCCTCTCCGCTCCTCTCCCCTCATACCAAACAGGCCTTAAATGTTAAAAGACCACCATATCTTTTCTTTTTTTTTGGATTAGGCCATGGTACCATTTAGAAGTATTTATCATTCTATGTTTTATTCTTGCTACTTTGATTTTGGGAGAAATAAGGATCATGAAGCCCTTTGACTGGCTTGTGGTGTATATAGTTGGAATGGGAGGTAGAGTTTAGTCTAATGGATAATCTAAAAATATATCAAATATGTCATCATTTGATAACCTATTTCGCAACCTTAATCTCTCCAAAAAAAAAAGTCAATTAGGTCCTATATTTAGGACCGGAGGTAGTATCAGTTAAATATAATATTATATGCTTAACAGGCTAGCCTATCAGCCTTTTTCTGGGCCTGAGTTTGGCTTATTAAGCAAAACAGTCACTAAAAAATAGGTTGAACCTAAGCTTGACCTGAAAATAAATAGGATAGTCTTGGCTTTAGCAGGCCAGGCCACAGGCCCCTGGCAGGCCGGCTAGGCTATTACCATTTATAGTCTGAAAGATGTGTTTTGTATGATCATTTCCTGAGAAGAAAATGATCGGTTGCATGTATCATCGTGTTGGTCCTTGATGCCTTCTAGAGTCTAGAAAGATTCTTGGCTTGGTTTTGCTATTAGTCATTGACTCACTTTTAGTTAGGTGATATTTTACATGTATACATTCTTTTTCATGTATACATTCATTTCCTGAGAAGAAAATTATCGGTTGCATGTATACATTCTTTTTCACAAAAATTGTTTCTATATATCTATATTAATAATAATTTCAGTTTGATCATTAGAGTTAAAGGTAGGATATACATACTTTTCCCATAAGATCATTCAGCACCAAATGCTTTTTTTAAATCAAATGTACACAGGCTTTCATATTGGTTTCAAAAGTCACGTAATCTGATAACCAAATATAATGGTCGTTAATTTCTCTTTTTGGAAATTGCATTATGTGACTTTTGAACCCAATATGATAGCTTATGTATAGTTTTGGCTAAAAGAAAAGCATTTTGTGCTGGGCAATCTTTTGAGGAAAGCACATGTGTATTTATGACCATTTACCCTTAATAATATTTAGAGATTTTTACGTTCATATTCTAATGATTAGTTTTAGTTTAATTTAATAATTAATAAACATTAAAAATGTAAGTGTCATTCATTATGTTGTGAAGATATGGGAAGTGTGTCAAGAAAATTTAACTGCCTGTTGGTCTTTTTTTTTGGACAATGCTTATCATTTTAGTTTGTCAAGCCAAAATAGAAGAGTGCGATAAATCCCGTTCTCCATGCTCCAAGATTTTTGGTGCCGTTATCAATGTTAGCTTGGTTTAAGGTCAATTGTAATGTCATGTCATTTTAGATGAATTTCTTGTAATATTCAAATTATATTTGCATATACTCGTATATTTGAGTATAATTGGTTACTGATATACTTTTTATGTGTTTTGCTTCTGCATCCAAAGCTTCGAATCAACTCACTCATATACAACAACAACAACAACTCGCTCATATACATTGTGGAAATTGCCGAACTACACTCATGTATCCATTTGGTGCGCCATCAGTCAAATGTGCAGTTTGTCACTATATTACTAATGTCAGTGTAAGTATACATCAGTTGTTAGAAGCATATATCTTTGCATAGACTTTTTATTCTAAAATAGAAAAGCTCTAAAGAAGTCTGCATTGACTATACGAAATAGTAGAATCCAAAATAGCCAACAAAGCGTATCTTGAAGTTGGATATAAGATTCTAGGGTCCCTCAGGAAGAGTAGTGCTATTCAAGCAGTACAGAAGTGGAATTTAGGGAAGTATCCCAAGGAATCTGTGGGGTTCAATGGCTCTCAAGACTATAGGATGAATTATAGGTCGATGTTGCATCATACGTATAGTTGTACTGTGACAACAAGGGAGTTCTAAACATGATGGAACCATTCGTGTCAAAGTGGATAGATATTTCATCAGTTAAAAGACTGGGGCTGGAAGTGTTTGCTTGGTCTACATTACTTCTAAAGACCAACCTGTTGCTGGAATCCTTGGTTTGTATTTGCATAAATATCTATAGCTGGTACAGACTGAAAAGTATCAATGAATTTGGCCAATTAGCCCAAAATCTTTCAAATTTTCTTTCCCTTCTTTCAGCCAATTTAAGATGATAAAAGGTCATTTCACAAAGGTTTTTAATGTTTTTACCCACCTTAAAATCATGGACTCATTCTATCTATATTGTCGACCACTTAGTGTGATAAACTATAAAGCATTTTTGTTTTATTTATGTGCTATTTTCATTTTGGAAATAAATCAAAAGGAAAGGAATCTTATGGACATGAGATCATAATTTGAATTTCCTTTACCTTTTCTTTTTAATACCTCAACCCAATTATAGTTAGGGTCTGTTGTCCTAAAAAAACATTGGTTAGGGATTCTTACATGAAGGATGGGTATGGCTCTATTCCTGAATTCTGTTTATTATCAGGATTTGAATTTCCTTTACCTTTTCTTTTTAATACCTCAACCCAATCATAGTTAGGGTCTGTTGTCCTAAAAAAACATTGGTTAGGGATTCTTACATGAAGGATGGGTATGGCTCTATTCCTGAATTCTGTTTATGATCAGGATTTTCAGAAACTGAATCTGTGGTGCTGTGTTATGTCATTAATATTTAAAATAAAATAGTTAATTTAGTTGATTGATTTGGTCAATTAGCAAATAGTTATTTTGCTAACATGCTTGGATTTCTGAAGACATTTATTTTCCTTTTGATGTTTCAAGCTTGAGATTAAATATTTTAGATATGTTAATGGCTTAGAATTTATATGTTAATTATGATTTTCGAACCATTTATTCATTTCATCTCCTTCCTCTTTGTAGATGAGCAATGGAAGGATTCCAATTCCTGTCCACAGACCAAATGGAACAACCAACTCTGGAACATCGTCTTCTACTCTGACTGTATGCTTTATTTTTTCAATTGTGATTATTCGTAGAACGGATTGTCTGTTTTGTATTCTGTTTTTTAATGAATTTGCATTACAGAGCCAAACTGTCCTGGTTGAAAATCCTATGTCTGTTGATGCAAGTGGAAAACTGGTAAATATTCTTCTCATCCTTTTACTCCTCAAGTCCTAATTATAAGAGCTAGTTTAGAGGGCAGTCTTGGTCATAAATTTAAGATCTTACTCCTGTCTCTTTAATACTCCCTCGAGTCCCTAATATAAGAGTCAGCCGCAAAAAAAAAACGTTTCTTAAGAACATGTGAATATTAGTTGGGTGTCTGAAGTTAATGCTTCTTTCCAATATGGCCCATATTTATTGTGATACTTTTAAGAAAGAGAAATACATAAACATTAATAAATATGAAAGAGAGTTAGGGGGCAAAGTTGGGAAAAACGCATAAATGAGAAGAGAATGTGAGATGAGTTCTTATATTAGGGACCAAAATCATTCAAATTTTGGGCTCTTATATTAGGGACCGGAGGGATTATTTATCATTTTTCTCCAAACTAATTTACTCAGCTTATAAACTAATGTATTATACCAGGGTATTATATCAGATTTGTTCAAATCAAGTAATTTATCTATCTTCCTTATTTTACTCAAATTATTGAAATAGCTATCATATAAGGAATGGACGAGTTCTTTTAACCTCATGTGCATTCAGAAAAATTGATTTTCCTTTTAGCGAAAGAATGTTTACTATGAAGAATTCAATTTGTTACAGGTGAGCAATGTTGTTGTCGGCATTACAGCAGACAAGAAATGATATTTGCAGCATATCTTGTTATGTTTTGTGAGGTTCACAGTTTGAGTCATTTTCATGGTGTCAAGTACATGAATATAGATATTCTCTGTGTATATGATATTTGCTCGCTGAAGTGGTTAAAGAAATCCGAAACCAACTTATATATGGTTTAGATTCGTTTCAAGTATATGTATTTATGTATGTATATCAGAACTACCGATGTGAAAGGGGCATCAAATTTCTGAGGGTTCTCAGGTTCACTCTGTTACTGCCTTAGCATCGATAGCCTAATGATTTGGTTCATTCGATTATATTGAGAGGTCTTGGGTGTTTTTAGTCATATGGTAACTATAATATCAAGTAACCCCAAATTAAATTAGACTGAGCTCAATTTGGGGGAGTTTTCTTGTGTGGACTTTTCTACCCATAAAATTCAAATTTAATATAACTTTTTGTAAGGGGTACCGAGCTTTTACCATTCAAATCTACCATTATGAACTCGTAAATATGCGTTTTGCTATAGTGTCTGGAAACTAAGACAACTACTTGAGTTTCTTGATGATCAGTCAGTCCATGACAATTTCTAGTATTGGTTTCGACCATGATGCGTTGTCAACCATGATACTATGCTAGCATTGCATTGTAAAAGAGCTGCGATTAAGTTTTTTTTTTTTAGTGTCTTGTGAAATTGTAACAACTATCCCACTGTATATGGTCGATTACATAAGGATACTATTTGATCATCAATGGTATGGCTCTATTGTTCTTTTCTTTCTTTCGTTACACTATTATCACATTCTTCACAAGGCTCGGACCACATTGCAACACATTCTCAGGGTTAGACGGCGATAAAGAAGCTACTTGCAAGAAGAATCTTCAAGACTTTCAAGAATTTTCAAGGCCAATAGGCTTTGATTATCACAAGATTTTTCAAGAACTAGTTTGGGATGGAGGCTGGAAAGAGCGAAGGAGGGAGTGATGGTGAGCTATCAGAGCAATTGGGAGAGAGAAAACAGGAGGGGATGCTTAAAAGAGGTTTAAATGTCTCTTTTAAGGATAAGTTGCTGCAAGTGGAGGGCTCAAGTTTCTCAGTTGATTCTTGTGGTAGTGGTGTGTTTGAGGATGCATGGCGTGAATATCTAGATAACTTGAAAGGTTTCTTTAGATGGGGAAAATTCTGGTGTAAGGAGTGAAAAAGAAGATGATTCTTTGCCTACTTTGACATTTTCTAGGGAGAAATATGAAAGATGGTGTGTTCCTTGGCGAAAGTCTTTGATTGTTAGATTGTTGGGGAAATCTATGTCTTTGTGGAATATGCAATTCAGACTTCTTAGGTTTTGGAAGACGAAGGAGAAATTCACGGTGCGAGATATTGGGAACGATTGCTTTGTGGTTTCTTTCTTATGTGAAGAAGACATGAAATATGTGTATATGGAGGGGCCTTGGATGTTGGCCGATCACTATTTGGTGGTACAGAGATGGCAACCAAATTTTGATCCTTTAGATGAGAATTATCATCGCAAGATAGCAGCCTGGATTCGTATTCCTGTCCTTCCTTTAGAATTTTTTAATGCAGAGAGCCTCCATATGATTGGAAATCTAGTGGGTAAAACTTTGAAGGTGGATTCTAGAACTTATCTTACTGAAAGAGGTAAGTTTGCTAGAATTTGCATTGAATTGGATTTGGATAAGAAGCTTTGGCCAGCGATTCGTATTTTCGGGAAAGAACGTATAGTGGAATATGAAGTGTTGCATAAAATTTGCTTTTGTTGTGGTAAATATGGTCATTGTAGGGAGGTTTGTCCGGAAAAAGATTTGAGCATGACCTCTGGTGTCTTTGATAATAATGATGAGGTTAAACTTTCATCGCTTATGGAGATAGTGAAGAATGAAAGTATAAAGGGGTTAGGAGGTCATTTGAATGTGGTGGAGAATCATTCGGAGCGCGTGTATGTGGGGGCCGGCGAAGGGGAGACTCACCAGTCGCAGAGGTTAGGGGAATGGAACTTAGTTAGAAAGTCAACGAAAAAGAGGAAGAATGTTCAGCCGAAAGTTACGGATAAGAAGAGATCTGCGTCGATTGTTATAGATAGAGCGAAGATAATGGGTTCAGTTAGAAATTGGAGAGCTAATGATGGGGAGAATATTCCTATTTCTCAGAGAAGGAATAATTTGAAATCTGATGGCAATAATGGGCGTTTAAGGGAGTCAGTGATTGATTTACAAATACTTGACTCTTCAACCACCAATCCCGTTAAAAATGCTAAAGGATTAAATGATAAAAAAGAGTGGGTCCCAAGATCATATAGTGAAAGAAAGGAGGAATGGAGGCATGTGTATAAGAGAAAATTATGTTCTTTGCCTTGTAAGAAGATAAATTCAACATCTAATTTAGTGGTCACTAATGATATGAATGAGTTCAAGAATGCTTTTGGAGTTTTAATGGATTTGGAGGAATCGAATAATGAGGGAGAATGATTCATATTATTGTCTCGTAATGAGAGTTTGTTGCCTTCATCTTCTAATGTTGATGATAATCTACATGCTCAGGTGAGTGGTTCTTTACAAAATGTTAATGGTGGTTGTAAGAACCACAATCTCAATTCAATGATTCCCCAATGAATGTTATTTTCTGGAATTGTAGAGGGGTGGAAGCAAGAACTTTCCCAGGATTAATAAGAGAATTATAGTATAAGTATAAAGTAGACATTGTTTTATTGTTTGAGACTCGATGTGAAGGTATATGAAAGCAAAGAAGATAATCTCTAAGATGGGATTTAATGGCTCATATGTGGTTGACGCTCAAGGGTTTAGTGGAGGTCTGTGGGTGTTATGGCGTGATAAATTGATTAAATTGCTATAAATATAGTAGGAAAAAGCTAGGATGTTACATTTGGTATCAGAGCAAAGTTTCTGGCATAGTTTAGCTGGAATACTTTGCTCTGAAGTTAAGTTAGATATATTTAGATACTATTAGAACACCTTTAGTAAACCTTAGTAACCACTATAATAGTAATCGATAGAGAGGAAATATAAGTTCATTAGTGAAAACCCAAATGACTAAGTGTTAGGTGAAGTTGATAGGATATAGAATTATGAGGTTGCAAGGGCCTAGAAACATTCTCATAAAATGATTCAAAAATAAATGCTTAAAATTTTGGTAATAGGTAGCCTTGTAAAAGGTTATTGAGATAAAAGTTGTGGCATTCATTTTGTATGATGCCAAAAGACATTAATAAAACAGTTATTAAGTAAAGCCTAAACTATAGACAAAGTTTGACAAATTATAAGTAATTATTGAGAGGATTGACGAAATAAGGATTTTCCCTTGGGGGCTCGAATATAATTATGGTCCGGAACATAATCATAGTCGAGGCATCATTGAAAACCTTATGGATTAAGGGGAATATAGACACTTTGAAAATGATAAGAGATAGTAAATGTAAATTGAAGTAGGAAAACATTAAGTTATTTGCACTAATTATTTTCTTTTACTATTATATGTTTGTTTAAGTAATTGATTGTTTGTTTTATAATGCTCAATATGTTTATAGTTTGAATTGAGAATTAGTTGTCCCACAGCCAGTAATGGTTGGAGTTTGTTAATGTTCCTTTTCTTCCCCTATATGTATGTTTAGGAGTCTATGTATACATGTGATTAAAGATTAACTGTCATTTAAGGTTAAGACTAACTATAAATAAATCATTGTTCAAACATTCTTAGGTTGTTATTTAAGTGGCTGCTAGTAGTTATTTGGGTGTGACATGTGCTTGCACTGTTTTGCAAATGTAATTTCCTTATTAAATTATGATTTTGTGAGCTGGTTAATGAAAAGTTTCCTGTGATGATGTATGATATTGTTGAACTGTCAATGAGTGTGATTTGTTGGCTATGATTGAATTGATTTTGTTGAGTATTGTGAAGTAAATGTATATGTACATTGTTTATTATTAGGATGTTTGAATTAAGAATTTATAGCAAGAGCTTTAGTAGCAAGACAAATTCTCTTAATTTCGAGGACAAAATTATTTTAGGGGGAGAGAATTGTAACACCCCAAATTTTAAAAATAGAATAAATAAGGGAATATTTAGAATCTTGATGTATTATTTAGTATTTAGAAATTTTCAGAAATAAATTTAGAAATTAAAAGATACCTAGATAAATTATATTGGGACTCATAATATCTCTAAATTTATCTCATTCTCACTAACTCTATCCTCTCCCAAAATATCTTGCCCCAAAATTAACCTCACCCATTCATTTAATCATCCTTATCCCTCATAATTCCTAAATCCATCACCACCACACATTATTTATTTAATTAATACTCTCTCCTCCACCGTGATTATCATCACTGCCTCACTTTCACTTCCACACCATTCTCTTCTCTCCATTCACTTCTCTGCCTCACTCCCTATCATCAACATCATCACTCACTCTTTTTCTCTCATCATCATCATCATCGAGCAACTCTCTCTGCCTCTCTTCTTACCACACACAATAATCATCTTTACTAACTATTTCCCATCATCTTCTTCACTTTCTCTTCACTCTCCATTTAAATCTTCATTGATTTTCTCTCTCGGTTCTCTTTTGTCTCTGCCCCGTGACCAGCAGCGGCAGGTGGTGGCCAAAAACGATGGAGATGTATGGCTGCCCTTGGGTGAGCTCATTCTTTCCCTTCTTATTCCCTTGTTTCTTCGTTTCACACCTTCTTGAGTGAGGAATTCGAATGGGATATGGTTTTAAGTTGTATTAATCCAATTAAATGAAGCTAGATATTTGAGTTGAGTAATTTCTAAAAGAATATGAGCTTTATTTGATGTTTTGATCTTTTTGCTTGAATTTTATGTCCTCTCACATTTCACCAACGTTTTCTGTAATTCTTCTTCTGAAAGTGAAATCAATTAGTTTATAAATGGTATTAAAAGTTGATTCAAGTTACTTTTGAGGTTTAATTGAAGATTTGCTAGAGATTTTCTACTCACACATACACACATATTATATGCTTCGGTTGAGAGAAGGATAATTTGGGATTCTTTGAATCTCACTGTTTTTTTAATAAAACTTTTACAGATAAGTAGAGAGAAGATAGTTGAGAATAGGGAGGATGCTCGATAGGCCCGAAGAAGTTGAGGGAAATATTTTGTATTATAAAAGCTCATCACTTGTGATTTATTAGGTAAAGTCTATCCCTGTGATAGGCAAATTATATTTAGACAGAATTGTAATAGTTAGATTTAAATATGATAGGTTTGTAGGTACATTAGATTGTTCAGATGTAGAGTTAGCTATTTAATGAATTTATAAACCGCTGTGGATTTCATGGAACAAATATATTTTTAAAGTTGCGTAGAAGCCCAAGTTTACGCAGGAAAATATTTTATCCAGGTTTCAAAGAGAAAAGATTTTAATTTATTCGTATTTTTGGGCTTCTAACATTATAAAGTGGTTATATATTGATTAAATTGCTATAAATATAGTAGGAAAAAGCTAGGATGTTACAGCAGAGGCTATGGGTATTGTTTGTTGTATGTTGAGAGCAAAGAAATTTATTGGTGGTCATGGAAGTTTTCTAATGAATGGTAGGTTAAGCCAAGTTGTTGAGTCAGGTGTGAAAGTTTTTGTTGATGGTGCGTTCTCTTTAGGCTCATCAGTTGTTGGTTGTGGAGGTGTGGTTCGTGACTTAGAGGGGAATGTTTTAGAAGCCTTCATGTATTCAGTTTATGGATCTTCAAGCGTTGAGGCAGAGTTATGGGGTTGCTTATGGGGGTTGAGGCGAACATGAGATTCAGGATTCCGACATGTATTTTTATTTTGTGATGTTGTTTCGGTGATGGAGGGGTTGCAGCATGGCGTATCTGACTTGCATGAGTATGCCGACTTGTTTCCTATGGTGGGTGAATTACTGCGGCAGCAGTGGATCATAGAGCTTTGGGTGATTAGTCGGGAAGATAATGTAGCTGCAGATTTTTTAGCAATGAACAGCTTCAACTATGGCTTAGGCATTCACGTGGTGTCCAAAGCTGATGCGGTGCATCTTCTCAAGGATGTAGTTGGTTCTTAGTATTTTTTTTAGTCTTATTTTCTTTTTATATCAAAAAAAAAGGTATGGCTCTATTGTGCTCTTTTAAAAATCAAATCTTTGAGTGAAGTATTGAGATATTCTGGTCAATTACATCGACTGTTCTTTATTATCTACTTTTTATTATGCTATTGTTTGATCAACATTTTTTACTAGTGCATCTAATGACTTGAACCACTAAAAGAAATTTTTACTGTTTCACCCTAATAAATGTTACTCCAACTCTTTTGTATATATATATATGTTGTGGACCTTATCTCTACTACGCTTTATACTCTGATGTGTTTTCAAAGCACAACATTACAAGAGATTTGCTAGTTTTATAGTAGAGTGATAAAACTTCGGTTTTTTCCAGTTAAACCGATCTACTTGCATTTAAAGATTGATATCAATAATAATTTCACAATATCTTTGTAAATTTATTTCAAATATAGGTTAAGGGTTATAATTACCCCTGAAATGTGCCTAGAGGGTCAAATCTGCTCCTTAAGCTATTTTTTGCCCATATATGTTCATTCGTGTATAATTTAGAGGCAAATATGACCCTCCATGCAGACTTCCGGGGCATATATGACCTTTCACGTATACTTCAAGAGCAAATGTGATCCTTTTTGCACATTTCTGAGGTAAATTAGAGTCAAAAATATTTAAGGGGCATATGATCTTCTCTGCATACTTGAGGGGTAAATATGATCTTTAACCCTTCAAATATTTGAAATTTTCAACTTGAAATATGTAACATCCCAGCGCCTCGCTCTCGAAATTGTCCGCTTTGGGGAATTCTCACCCTTCAAATATAGCACATTTCGTTCTCCTCCCCAGCCGATGTGAAACTTTACAAAATACGTTTTAATCTACTAATAATTTAACTTCAAAGAACTTTTCACATGTATCTTATTAAAACAACCATGTAATTACTCTGTATGGCTTCTATTTAAACATAAATGTGTTGACTTTGGGGCCTTCATGACTCCAGTTAAGAGTTGATCTCTTCACAAGACTCACCGAAATTAGCAAAAAGTATGAAGTTAGGGATTTTTTTCTTTAGACATTCGATTAAAACGTTTAAAGCTATATTAAACAAATTCAAGCCAAAGACGGACGGCGATACAATTCATCAGTTCTTTTATAAAAGTCTTTTGTTTCTCTTATAGGTGTTCTTTTCTTTTCTTTTTTGCCAACACTTATAGGTGTTCTATCACAAGTTGTTACACCCTCATACATGTATGGAATGTGTAAGATGTGAGCAACAAAAACATTTGTTTTTCACAGCTTTCTGAAGTATTTTACTAGGCATGTGGTGCTAAGTTTTTATTTTTCAAGTTAATAAAAACCGTATGTGAATGACTTATTTCCCTTTGATTCCTTTATATTAAGCCTTTTAATAAATTGAATTGCCTCTGTACTGGACCATCAGCATTAACTCACATTTCTATATAGAACTACAAGTTTCCAATTTTAGCATGTGTTTAATTACCTTTTCGATATGAATATATACGAGAACAACTTGGAATGACTCTCATTACTGAGAAAATGGTAGAAAATCATTTGAAGTGATTTAGACATATCTAAAGAAAACCAATAGATACGCCAGTGAGGATAGTAGACCAAATAATTTGGAGGGATTAAAGTCCACCCTTAGTGGGTTAGACTCAAACCCAATTAATTTGAGGTCATTATGTAAATATAGAAACTTATGGGCGAAACTATTAATTTTTCCAATATATTTTTATGCAAAAATTGTGACTTTCCCATGAGTTATAACTTTTCAGTAGGTAGTTTATAAATGAAAGATTAGTGAGGGAAAAGTCAACGTTTTTTTCATTTCACAAGAAAATTCCTATTGTCTCTTCTCTTCCCTTCTCAAGGTGCATTTGTCGTATATTGTAGTAGGATTTCAATTGGTGATTCAATTTTATGTGGGTACCCAGTCAAGTTCATGGCTAAATCAGGCACACCTAAAAGTCCATAGAGTCCAATTAAAAAAAGGAAGAAAGAGACCAAGACGAACGGAAACTTTATAACTTGACTTTTTGGTGAATAATATACACAAAGAGTTGATTATAATATAGCACAATGACGTTGTATGGTATATGTAATCGACGTCACGTAGTGACAGTTGTTGATAAAGACGTAGATGACTAACATAAAAAAGATGGGATAAAAGCCAAAAATACCCGAAAGTTTCCACCAAGGGGCACTGAGTATATGGAAGTTTTAAAAGGGGCAAAAATGCTATGGAAGTTGTAAAAATAGAGCAGTTTTTGCCCCTACCGTTAGATAAAACTGCTCTATTTTTACAACTTCCATAGCATTTTTATCTAACGGCAGGGGCAAAAACTGCTCTATTTTTACAACTTCCATAGCATTTTTGCCCCTTTTAAAACTTTCATATACTCAGTGCCCCTTGGTGTAAACTTCCGGGGTGATTTTGCCCTTTATCCCTTTTTTAAATAACAGCTTGAAATTCGTGTCGGGTCGGGCTGGTCTGCTTCTAATGCGGGTTGGGTCGGGTTTTGATATTTCCAAATCCGCATATAACGGATCGGGTCGGGTCGGACTTACCCGCTTAAAGCGGGCTAGCCTGTTTCCCCGGCTCTAGCTGAGGTCATGGATATATGTTTTTACATATGAGGTTTTCCACTAAGGGGCACTGAGTATATGGAAGTTTTAAAAGGGGTAAAAATGTCATGAAAGTTGTAAAAATAGACATTTTTGCCCCTGTCGTTATTGCATTTTTGCCCCTTTTAAAAATTCTATATGCTCAGTGCCCCTTGGTGGAAACTTCCAGGTTAATTTTGCCCTTTATCCCAAAAAGATAAAAAGATTAATCTAGTTGCAAGCATTATTCGCGAGGGTACGGTTTCTTGAATAACGCCTCCTCATTTCCAACAATTAGTAGTTTTGAGACGTAGTTCTCCCATACTCCTCTTCGATCCACAAATATATGTGTAGATGACAATTATTTTTAGTTGAAGATAAGTAAAAAACGGTGTTGACGGCTAAGCGCTTTTATAATCTTGCAAATTGACCCTATCTAGTTTAAATTGCAACTCCAAATTTATCTAGTTTAAATTGCAACTCCAAATTTATCTAGTTTAAATTGCAACTCCAAATTGCATGTGCACTTGGAGGGCCTTCTTTGACAGCAATGCTTGGGTTCCCTTGAAAACACGCGATATATATATGCTCCTCTATCCCCCACACACATATAAGGTCCTTTTTTATAATAGTGGTTTATCCTTTTATAATATGTGTGTGTTTGGGGGAAGTGGTGGAGAAATGATTTTTTTTTCAATATGGTTTTTTAAAAGTTGTTTTGGGTAAAAGTTGGTTTACAAGAAATGATTTATGTTTGGTTTCGTAGTTGTAGAAGTGTTTTTCTTCAAACTAACTTTTATAAACATGTTTCGATGGTTATTTTGAGAAACCAGTTTAGATGGAAAAATGATATTTATTGAATAATATACAATTAAAATATTCATATATTTTCAATAATTTAAAATTACAAAATTTTAATAGATTAAAATAAGGTTTCCAATAATTGAAAATAAGAAACAATTAATACATTAAATGCATTTAAATTAGAGGTCATGTCTATCTACATTACATTTGGATGATTGAATTACATTAATTAGTTGTGTAATTCAATTATCGTTATTATAAGTCACTAACTACCAATTTTTCTTGATCCATTTTATAAGTCACTTCATGATTATGATGACAATTATTTTCATCTATCAAACTTCCATTTTCTTCGGCTTCTTTAAAATGAGTGTCAAATCAAGAATTTCTTCTAATAAAGTTGTGTATAACCATTATTACACAAACCAATCGAACCTGTGTTGAAAATTTATAGTTAACATTTTGTATAAGATTTCAAATCTATCTTTCCGCACACCAAAAGTTCTCTGCATACTCCACCTCAAACTTGAATGGTAAAAGTTAAATGTCTCTTTGTTATTTTCAAATAATTCTTGCAATACTCTATTACTCCCTCCTATCCTTATTATAAGTCACCAATTATCAACTTTTCTTGGTCCATTTTATACATGGTATCCAATGTGCATTAATTATATTTCCATATATACTCATATTTAATAGGGGTAGTATGAGAGAGTAATAGTTAATAGTTTTGGAAATAAGTGTAATTATAGGGGGTAGTATTGGAAATTACTCACACGGATGCAGGGCGGCAGGCCAATGCAGGGTCGGGATTCTCTCAGAATCTCACCCCTCAGAATCTCTCATAATCACTACTATCTATGGGTCTCATTTTGTCCATTAAAATTCATCTAAGGGATCATAATTTGCCACTTGTACTATTAAAAATAAAAAAAAATTGTATTATAATATAAAATAAATAAAGAACTTAATTTTTTTATTTTTGAAAATTTTTTAGCATAAAAATTTCAACTATCTAGACCTATTTCATTTCAAAGTCTATATCTCTTATGGATCTTTGTGTTGAAATGAAATAGGTCTAGATAGTTGAAATTAATAGGTCTAGATAATTGAAATTTTTTATACTAAAAAATAATTTATATTATAATACAGTTTTTTTATTTTTAATAGGAGAAGTGACGAATGAATGAGCTCTCAGATGGGATCTCAATGGCCAAAATGAGGCCCCCACATCGATTATGAGGGATTATGAAGGGGGTGGGATTCTCTCAATGCATGGGCATCAAGTAATTTTTACGGCTTGCACACAGCCATAAGTGCGCTTGGAACTTCCAGACAAGCCTGACTACTGTTATGAACAGTAATCTAAGCCTATAATTGATCTGGAACCACTAAATATCCATCAAATAACTAGGTGGATTATGTTTTATCTTTAAAATTTATTCCATGTCCATCAATCAAATTTCTTGCTTTTATATAACAAACAATATTATTCACCATGCAATTTATGAGAGTGGATTCAATTTTATGAAACAATTCAAGTCAACAAAGTCGGCACATGATCTGCCTTCTACAACGTTTCAAAAGGGGCAATAACTAAGAAAAACATCAACACAACAATATTGTTTAACCTTCCACTTACGATCAAGAAGGAAAATTCGTCCTTAATTATCATCATATTACTCTTTTTTTTATCAGGAATTATCATCATATTACTCTCATTGACCAATTCCATATCGCGTTGAATTCAACAATTTTATTCATTATGAAAGAAATACATAGTACTCTCTTCACCTCACAATATAAGCTAATGTTTACTAAATCATTATCTGATCTTCGAGAAAACTGTTATGAGTTGTAGAAAGTAATAAATATGTTTGGAAAAAATTACAATGAATGTTCAAACGAAAAGTAACATTAGTTTATACTCCCTCCGGTCTGTAATATAAGAGTTTAGCAGTCAAAAAGATTTCTTAATAAAACATGCAAAGGTTAGTTGGGTATATGAAGTTAATGACTTTTTTGCAATATTGTCCATATTTATTATGATATATACTTTTAAGAGAGATAAATATATAAACATTAGTAAATATGAAAGAAAGAGTTAGGGGCAAAGTAGGAAAAATGCATTAAATGAAGAGAGAATGTTAGATAAGCTTTTATATTTTGGATTAAAATCATTCAAATTTTGGACTTTTATATTATAGACCAACGGGAGTATTATAGGGCAAACTCTATACACCGGTAACATTAGCTTATATTGTTGGACGGAGGGAGTATACTCTTTTAATTTTTCCTGACAGTAGTATAGAGATTTCTTAAGCGCTAACCTTGGAAGAGCCAACGATGAAATTAGTCAACTTTTCAGTTATTAGAGAAGGTTTAATTTGCAAACCAGACAACTTCAATAATTGGACCAAATATTAATAATTATAAACATGGCCACTCAAGTTTACACTGCAGTGATAGATGATAACTGTATATTGTAAAAAAAATGTTTCTGTCAGTTAATATATTATATAGGTCCATCTCATCCTCAAGTTAAAAGGAATTTTTGTCTCTATTTAATAAACAACATGAGAGCATTAATTAGAGATTCATGGAAGAAAAATAATAAAAAAGATGATGAGTTTTTTTTATCATAATTCAGATAAGGTCCCATGATTTGTAAAAATTGTAGCCTTTTAACTTTACAATAATAATTTTTGACCTAGTAATTACAACTTGTGTGACTTCATTTTAATTATGTTTCTTTTATGAGATCTCTAATTAACTTTTTGCCAACAATCAATAAATTGCTATTCCATTTGTATGGAAAAAATAAAACATACTACCTCCGGTCCTAAATATAGGACCTAGATAACTTTTTTTTGGAGAGATTAAGGTTGCGAAATATGTTATTAAATGATGACATATTTAATATATTTTTAGATAAATCATTAGTTTATAGGTTAAATAAACTAGTTTAAGGGAAAAAATTAGGTAAATCAATTTATAATTAACTTATTTTTCTTTTTTTTAGGATTTTTCAAAAAAGTCATCCAGGTTTTATATTTAGGACCGGAGGGAGTAAATTACACTCCCTCAGTTCCTATACATAGAAATATTCGTGGAAAGTGTATTTGTTTCTAAATATGATATCTCTTTCATGAGAGGGAGGTATGAAAAAATGAATGTGATTAGAGTGTTTCAATAATATGATATTAAATGACTTACACAAAAAAAAATCTTGGACGATAAAGTATTAAACATAGAGGATATGTGGAACTCATATGAGCAATTATTGATAGACAAATATACTCTGACAAAAAAAAGATAGAAAATATACTTGTACGCACTACGCAGCATGGGGCAACATTAACATCAAAAGACGACTTCTTCACCATATTTGCTTGGATTCGTTTTGTTATTGCAGTCGCAAATTATATAAGAAATAAAACCCCAAAACATGAAAGCCAATAAATAAAATAATGCATTAAGAGTTTGTCGAACATATATAGTGTTTACTAGTGCTTTGGGGAACACTTTTTATCAGACTCTGAGGGCCACACACGACGATGTTTTTGTTGAAAGCTGCGCCCGGCCTTGGATGTGTGTGTATGTGTGATATATGTATTTACAACTATCATTCACCCGTCTGTCCCAAAAGATTTTGCATCATATCCATATCACCAACTCATCAGCTATATGAGATGAACTTTATTACTTTTAAAAAAGGGAAAAAGTGCTGATCTAACAATTAACTATTTCAGAAAGGGCAAATTTAATAAATGACTGTTTCGAGGTGCAAAAACAATAATGAACTTTGTGACCCGGTGCAAATATGACAAACCCGGTGACGGTGGGTTAACTGCCGTTTGTTTTTGCCACATGTCCGCTACGTAGGCAAGAGAAGTCGGACGTGACACTCTAAGTTTTGGCCACATGGATTTAAAAAGTGGCCCAAGTGAGAATAAATCCGAGCCCTCCACATGGATGAAAAAAATTCCCAACAATCTGAGCCGTCTATTCCCTAAACTGATCTGAACCCTCCACAAATACTAAATCGATCTCAACCCTTCATTTGAAAAGCTGCTCTCTGGCCAGATATAAGGTAATTAGGGTTCGATGAAAGAGGAGGGAAAAAAACCCTAACTTTGAAATCGAACGAGCCACAGATCCTGACAGAGGCGCGATGGAAGACATGGGTTAGGGTTAGGGAAAGGGTTATGCGAAATCTTAATGTATAAAGCTAGTTTGTTGGGCATTTGAGTGGATTGAAAAAAGTGACCAAGCATTTGAGATTTGAGTGGGTTTTGACACTCGGCAGTGGTGGACCACACCCCCACATGCACTGTTGAAGATTCCATTACAAGTACAAAGAAAAGGAGAAAAGAAAGATTCGCACGGAGGTAAGCTTCGATCCATGTGAGGTGATTTTTTTTCTTTTAATAGTGTAAGATTCCTTCGAGTATTGTGTAATTAGTAGTTAAAATATTTCAGAACATGACTTCAAACAAAGAGGGAGGGGACCACAATGACAGGGGCGAAGTAGGTGAGGAACGGTTGTTGGGGGCATTAAACAAAGTTAATTTGCTATGCAATCAGTCTTTGAGCCTTACAAAAGAGAGTGGAAATGACGCAAAAGTCCCTAATGAGCTGGCAACTAAAGATAAAGGGAACAGTGGTGCGCCCAACGTGGTGACTGACTCTAGGGTTGAAGGAGACGAAGATGATGTAACTTACAATGTAGAGGGGAATGTGGAGTTGTTTGAAGGGCTTTCAGATTTCAGTTGGAGTGACCAAGGTTACTAATTCATTTCTGTTGAGTTATTTATTTGTTAGTTTATTTAGGACTGTTGAGTTTATTTGTTAGTTTATTTAGGACTGTTGAGTTTATTTGTTAGTTTATTTGTTAGACTATGGCCTATATCTGCTAGAAAATGTTAGTTTATTTGTTAGTTTATTTGAAGGCTTCCAGTTGAGTTAATTGGCCTTTGATGTTTAATTGATGCAGAAAATAGTGGTGAAGATGTGCCTATTGAAGAGGGAGCTGCTGATGAGGACTCAAATAATGATGATTCTGACTATGTTGCAGGGAGTGAGCCACCAGATTCAGTGGAGAGTCTGGAGGAAGAGTCTGGAAATATTGGTGACAATGAGGGGCATGGTGGTGATGAAAATGGAGAGGAACATGGTGGTGATGAAAATGGGGAGGATCACAGTGACAATGAGGATCCGTTTGGTGTGGAGGTGCCTGAAGAGATGAGGGATGGTGTTAATACAAATAGGTCGTATTTTGAAGTAGGGATGGTCTTTGCAACTAAGGAAAAATTCTATGCACAACTTGATAGGTATGCAATGCTTAATGGGGTGAACCTGAAAGTTGGAGCCAGTAACAAAACTTCTGCAGTGATTAATTGTGAAGAGGGATGCCCCTTCAGACTGTATGTTGCAAGTGATGATGCAGACTCAGGGTTCATGGTTAGGACAATCAAGCGGGAGCATAAGTGTGCTAGGGCCTTCAGTCTAAGAAGGGCATCCCACAATTGGATTGCAGGCATGTATAAAGATCGAGTTCAGGATAACCCATTGATGAAGAGAAGTGAATTAAGGGAGGAGGTGAAAAGGGAATGGAATGTTTCTGTTAGCCTGCACAAGTGTAAGAGGGCAAAGAAGATTATAATGGGGAACCTCGATGGCAGTTATGTCGATGACTTCTCAAAACTTGAAGCATATTGCAATGAACTGAGATTGTCTGATCCTGGGACAGATGCATGGGTTCAACTGAGTCAGGAAGAATTGGCTAAGAAGAGAAGGGTGTTCAAGCGGATGTATGTTTGCTTCAATGCTGCAAAGGTGATTAGAGTAACTATTTTTTTCACATTAGTCTCATGTTTTTAGTAACTATTGTTTTCACATTAGAGTAACTAACAGGACGTCTTAACTACTTCAGGTTGGTTGGAAGGCTGGAATTAGGCCTTTAATAGGTGTTGATGGCACCTTTTTGAAGGGAAAAGCAAGAGGAGTTGTGTTGACTGCACTTAGCATGGATGCAGACCAGTCCCTGTATCCAATAGCCTTTGCTTTGGTTGACAAGGAGAATGGTCACAACTGGAGATGGTTCATGACTTGCCTAGAAGGTTCCCTTGAGCTTGGAGACGGTGGGAAAGTAACAATGATCTCAGACATGCAGAAGGTATGTATATTGTTTATATTTGTGGCTGAAGTTTGTATACTGTGATTGTGTATACTTGTGGCTAAATGTGAGTGTGTAAATTGGCACAGGGTCTCCAACAAGCTGTGAGAATAGTTCTACCAGAAGCGGAGCACCGTTTTTGTGCCAGGCACATTTATGCGAATTGGGGGAAGAAGTACACAGGTGCTGTAATGCGAGAGCTTTTCTGGGATTGTGCTTGGAGTACTTTTGAAGAGCGGTTCAATGATCATTTGTTGCTAATGAAGAATCAGAATGAAGAAGCTGCAAAAGCATTGGTGTCATACCCAGTGAAAGCGTGGGTTAGAGCCTTTTTCTCAAACCGCTGCCTGCATCAAATGGTGGACAACAATATGGCCGAGAGTTTGAACCACTGGATTGATGAATTTAGGTATGTACCAGTGCTTAGGATGTTTGATGGAATTCGAGAGAAACTGATGGAAAAGTGGAGTCGTAGTGAAGCTAAGGCAAATCGATGGAGAGGAGACTACAGCCCTTGGTGTTTGGAAATGTTTGATGTAAATAGAGGGTTGGCTACAAGATGTAAGGTCATATTTAATGGAGATGATGGATATGAAATACGTGAGGGGCGCAATAGGCACAGTGTTTTGTTGGCCAAGAAGATGTGCACTTGCAGGTTCTGGGATTTAACTGGTATTCCCTGCCAACATAGCATTAGTGCAATGTGGCATGCAAGAATTGACCCAATTTCTGAGATTTCCAGTTACTACCACAAGGATACGTACCTCAGCACATATGAGACTAAGTTTCAGCCAATCAGAGGTGAGGCATTCTGGGGTATTGCAACGTATGAGCCTATGTTACCTCCACCAGAAGTGGTTTTACCTGGCAGACCAACAGTCAAGAGGAAGAGGTCAGCAGGAGAGTCTTCACGGAGGGTCAAGGCTGTGTTGTATCCCTCCCGCAGTGAACAAGCAGATGAATCTATAAATGTTGAGAGGTTGAGCAGAGCTGGGAGGCCTCTTAAGTGTACTCATTGCAAGAAGGGGGGACATAACAGAAGCACCTGCAAAGAGGTACAACTCTATCATTATATTTGTTCATTATAATGGTTTGATGGACATAAAATTTGATGGTTTCATTAGGCACCTCCATCCACCAACAGGCGGCCTGGCCGCCCAAGCAAGGGAGCACCACCACCAACCCAGCCAACAAAAGCGCAAGGCCCCAAAAGAAGGCCTGGACGCCCCAAAAAGTGTGCTGAATCTGCCCAGACCCAGCCAACACCAGCAGCTGCCCAAACCCTCCCAACACCAGCAACACCAACACCTCCTCCCCTCACCCAGCCAACACCAACACCTCCTCCCCTCACCCAGCCAACACCAACACCTCCTCTTCCTCCACCAAACAGCCACCCAACAACAACCACTCACCGAGGCCAAGCAAGTACACTGTCTAAAGCCCCAAATTGTTACGATGGAGTTAGAGCAAAAGCCGTTGCTAGAAAATCAAAGGCAAGTACTGTTGAGGGCTTTGGGGTATTTGTGAGCTGGACAGGAAAAGCAACAGCCGATGTAAGTTTATTGTTGTCAAATTTGTTTAAGGCAAGTTATGTTGATGTTACCTTTGAATAAATGCTGTGCGTTGTTGTTTGCTTTACAGCCTGGACTACCATCGGCGCAGCATGTGAGAGACGGGACTGCTGCACAATATATGCATCAATACTCGGACCCTCAGAAGACCTTCCCAATACCTAATGAGAAAAAAAAGAGGATGGCAGTGGCTGAATCATCCACCTCATCTGGGTCTCCAAGGAAGATAGCATTCAAGGGTTCTGACCCAACAGTTGGCCGATTGCCAGTGAAGCCACCAGGCCCAACTTGGAACGGGAGACCATGTATTACGAGGTCTCAGCTAGAAGCCCATGGTCGCAAGATGATTACAAGGAGTATGGAGAAAGGGAAAAAATCTGCCAAATAGTTGATTTTCATGTGTATTTTGGCTGTGTAACCAACTTGTTATTTTGGTTGGGTAACAAACATGTATTTTTGGTGCCGTTTGTTAGGCTGTACGTATTCTGTCTGTGTCCAAGTTGGTTGTATGTTTTTTGGCTGTATGTTTTTTGGCTGTATGCATTGTGGCTGTGTGCATTTCAAACTCTGGTCAAGCACATGTATTTAGGTGTATCGCAAGAAACACAACTTGTGTGACTTTCTGGATATGTATTCTTGCTATTTTAACATCTTCATGATGTGGTTAATATCATTTGGCAGGGTGTGTTCTTTCTGGATATGTATTCTTGCTGTTTTAGCATCTTAATGATGTGGTTAACATATAAAGCTTCAAGTGTGTTTTATCACCACTTGTGTTATTTTTTTCTTTTACTATCAAAATCATCTTGCAATAGGTCATACAGGTTGTATAAAAGTTCCATACAAGTTTTATATGTTTTATATAGGTTTCATCTTGCAAATTAAAACACAGTACATCAAGCACAACTTCTACAAACTTCTACATACAACTTCAACAAATACCACTAAGTGGTTTACATCAACTAAGCACAAATTCCCTAGTACATCCTAAACATCAACTACTACAAACAAACCACTTATGCCTAGTAGATGACCATAAGTCAAGTTCCCTTAGTACATCTTATACAACAATTTCAACAAAGACCACTAAGTGGTCTACATTACAAAGATGCCCTAGTACATCTTCAAAACCAACACAGCCACAACCACAATGAACAAAATCCATGAAAGTAGCATTCTTCCCCTCAAAGTCATGTACTTCATCCTCCACTTGTTAGCTTCATTGTCATCAAACTTTTGCCGGCGCTTCAACCCTCTAAGTTCACCACGGATAGCCTCTAGCTCTTCATCGAACCTCTGCCTCTCGTCTCCACCATGAGGTTGTTGATTATATCGGTTAACTCCTCTGCTTCTCAAACTAACATTTTCATCATATAATTCATCGATATCATCCAACAGCTCCCCAATAACCTCATAAGCTCTTGGGCAAAACCTTGCATCATGCCAGTCAAAAAAGCCACAATCTCGCTGCAAACACAACATTTTGTATTTAATCTACACTAAACACAACAACAAACCCGTAGCCCCCCAACACAAAAGTAAGGTTTCTTGTTAGGAAAAGATCCCACCAACACAAAACATTTTGTAGCCCCACAAGCAAAAAAAGTAAGGTTTCTTGTTACCTTGTCATAGTAGTATCGGCAACCGTAGAACCTCCGGCCGGGATTCTCGTCTGTCCACGACGTCCACCGTGGTGCAACCCCGTGCCGACAATACCTCGGCTCACCCTCGTACTTGAGTTCCCTGCTAGAAGATCTCAGCAGTGTCACCCTTCGCCTCTCTCTCCCCCCTTCGGTTCGCCTCTCCACTTCGTTCCTTGAACTCGCAGCTGAAGACATCCTCTCTCTCCCCCTTGCGGCTGCGACGACTTTGACAAGGGTATGGGGGAGGAAAGGTATGTATCAATAAATTTGGGTGAAGGGTAAGTGGGTTGCTGACATGTATGTACAATCACATGTAACATAAACGCTGACCTGTCAACACCATGTGGCAAAAACAAACGGCAGTTAACCCACCGTCACCGGGTTTGTCATATTTGCACCGGGTCACAAAGTTCATTATTGTTTTTGCACCTCGAAACAGTCATTTATTAAATTTGCCCTTTCTGAAATAGTTAATTGTTAGATCAGCACTTTTTCCCTTTAAAAAAAGATCAGATATCTTGGGAAATTAATTATAAGTCCCTAGTAAGGGACTTAATACTGGAAAAGTCCCAAAAACTTAAATAATTAAGGTAGAGTCCCAGTTTTGCAAAATAATTAAGGTAGAGTCCCAAGGGACTCTACTTCCAAGGGACTCTACTTTAATTATTTTGGAAATGTGGACCTCACAGTTAATAATATTATATTTCCTCTCTCCTCTCTCCCCTCCCCCTTCTTCCTCTTTCTCTTCTTCTTCATCACAACCACCCACCTCCTCCCTCTGCCGCCGCCGCCGCACTCGCCGTAGTCCTCCGCCGCACTTCGCCGCCGCCGCACTCGCCTCCGCCGTATTCCGCCGCCCTCCCGCCGTCGGAAATACATATATGATTTTCGGCGCTGCGACGATGGCGGAGTGCGGCGGCGGCGAAGTGCGGCGGAGTGCAGCGGCAGCGGAGGGAGGAGGTGGGTGGTTGTGATGAAGAAGAAGAGAAAGAGGAAGAAGGGGGATGGGAGATAGGAGAGAAGAGAGAGGGAATATAATATTATTAACTGTGGGGCCCACATTTCCAAAATAATTAAAGTAGAGTCCCTTGAGACTCTACTTTAATTATTTTGCAAAACTGGGACTCTACCTTAATTATTTAAGTTTTTGGGACTTTTCCAATATTAAGTCCCTTACCAGGGACTTATAATTAATTTTCCCAAATATCTTTTTACTCAATTTGACAATTAATCAAATATTCATTCACATAATAAACAATACAAAGTATCTACAACTAGATGACAACTCACCGCATCCTTAGTGATACTAATGTCTTATAAAGTTATTTCACGACCACTGACAAATTTAGAAGTAACTACAACTCCTAGGGTTAAACAGATTCCTCTTGTAAAAGTAAGGAAACATAACAATAAACTTGAGTAAAAGAATATATGAGAAGGAAAGGAAGAGTTTAGCAACTCAAACTCCTACAGGCACTGCCTTTTATAGGCATAAAATTCAGAGACCTTAGGCACAAATTAATCACCACGTTAAATGCCATAAGCATCATTATAATGTCCATTAATTTGTGGGTTCTTCATGTGAATGTTGAAAAGATAATTAATTAAAGGGAATCAAAGGGGGAAAAATAATGTAAATATTAGGGCCTTTTATATACATGTAATCGAAAATTTAAGTGCATTCAAAATTAAGAACCTGTAGCAAGCAATGAAAAGCCCCCATAGCTTATAACTGGAGTTGTGAAAAGGCTATGATTAGCTTCAGGTGAGTTGGGAAATCAAGTTGTAATTGCCTTGAGTTTCAAATTAAAGGTGGTAACTCAAGATCGATAAGGCACATATATAATTTTTCCAATTTAACATGCGCAAAAGGGGAGGTGAAAGTCTTGATGCGCTTCTCCTCAAACTTATTTACTTGGGCTAGAATAAAGGTTTCCATTGCCCCAAATTTCCTGGTTGCGGGAGGCCTACTTCTCCTCAAGTTCATTTAAGCTAGGACATAATGTCTATACCATTGTCTACTCTTAAACTCAAGTATTGTGAGACTTCTTTATTTGACACACTCACATGTATTTCATAGAAAATTCTAACATTTACCATGTTGCGTCATTGGCCAACACCATCAGATTCTACCTAATTGCCGTCATATAGTAGCCACGTATGTAAAGTCATTGATCAATCTAAATTTGACGGTATTTACTAAAATGATACATTTAAGTTGTTTGTTAGTACACTAGGTACTTTTTATATTTTTTTTTATTGTGACAATTCATGCTTGATTTGGTGAATGTTCATTGCCAAAAATAGTATTTCACCATATAAAATGTTGGATAATGTCCCTATTTCGCTCTTCAAGTAACCCCTAGACCACTGGACACCCTAAATTAATATTAGGTACAATTTTACCCTTTGATGAATGTAATGTTGACACGTGGACAACACGTGTAAACATTACATTGGCCAGAGGGAAAATTAGACCATTTTAATTATTTCAATGGTAAAATTGTACCAGATGTTAATTTAGGCTGCTCAGCGATCCATGATGGTTACTTGAAGGGTAAAATAGGGTCGTTGCCCAAAAATATATTTTTGGATAGAAGATAGAGTCATCATAAAAATATGAATTTACCCCCTATTATTGTTAGAAGAAAAGGGCAATTAAGTAATCCTAGCCAGGTGGAAAATTATGCACGAACCACAAAAAGTTTTGACAAATATGGGCAAACAGGTAATGATTAATGTAGGTGAGATAATTATGGACACACACATGCTAGCAGTTTTTGAAGAGAGGATGGTGAGAAAATAATTAGTTTTGAAAAATAAATAAAGCTTGTATGTATCGGGTAGGTGGTGGCTTGGCGATTAGACAGCAGAAATGTGGGCAAGTGAGCATGGAAGGTGTATGATGGATGGGTTGAAGGGGGAGCAGAAATGACATGTGTGGAATAAGTTAGAGTAAAAGAGGCCAGCCAAAATCTGGAACCAGATTTGAATCACAAATGAGGCCACTTCAATGTTTTCACTTTATACAACAATCATCAATATTTCATCTTCACTCTCCATTCATGTTGTTGTACTATATATATATATATATATATATATATATATATATATATATATACCCACACACACATAATTTTCTCTTCTCTCCATGATCATGAGGGCCCTTACCATGTCGCAACCATTCGTTCATTCCCTCTCACTCTATATAGATACAGACGCACATAGTGTATAGGTAAACCTCCATTCACCACATATATATAATCCATACATGGACTCAGCCTTTGTGATCTATATTTGTTAGACAAGACTGCGTCTTGATCCGCTAAATCGGAATCAACCAGCCTATTAATCAAGGCCACATGCGCTATGCTTAGGGAAAAAAGGAACTCATTATCTGTTCACATGAGGTAATGAATGCCATGTAGACTTTTTCGACACCCTGTATTGGTGTTTGTCAATCAAGTCATCATGAAAATTGGAGATGGGGAAATGAGAGTAATGGCTGGCTCAGGCAGGGATTGTGATTTGTGAGCAAACAAAGGAAGAAGCAAAAGAATCGGGCTCTGACATGGTAAAGAGAGTGAGTTAATGTGTCGTGTCTGGCATCGAGAGAGGGGGTAATAATAGTGTATATGACAGTAAAGGGGGCAGTAAGCTTTAGAAAGGGCGAAGGAATGCTTACCAAAAATAGAAAAGCAAGTACATTTGTGGCGTATATGGACAGAGGTACAATATAATACAAACCGCCGTGTATGTTTTGTCGTTTTGTTTGGCCCCATATGAGGAAAAACATGAAATAATGTTGTCACGCTCAACGCATAACATTTTCAATTCATTCGTATATAGCTATTAAGCTATATCAAGTTGTGAAATAAACTCGCCTGTATTAGAGACTAGAGTTAGAGGTTGGCCAAAAAAAAATAACAGAGACTAGAGTATCAGGAGGAGTACGTACGACTAGTGTAGAAGGGTATTATGAATAAAAGATGAGGTGTGTGGAAGTTATGATGTAGAATGGAATAGATAAATATGGGGGGGGGGGGGGGGGGGGAGAGTGGAGCGACAAAGGGAACAGGGAATAGGATGCTGTTGGCGGAAGTAGAGGACAAAAGGCATATAAGAAGGCCGGCCAAGGCTTGCCTTCATCGCTCTCATCATATTATACCCTCAGCTCACTCACTGTAGTCTCACTCTCTCTCTCCCCCCAAAACCATACAAACTGAAAGAAAGAGAATCTGTGTGTGAGTTGAGTTAGGGAATGATGTGGGTGTTGGCTGCGGTGGTTGGGGCCATCTTGCTCTGGAGGAGGAGGCTGATAAGGGCGGTGAACGGGTGGCTGTATGAATCAGGCCTCCCTCCCCACCTCCTCTCCTCCCTCCCCCCCGGCGACTACGGCCTCCCCTTCATCGGCAACATGTGGTCCTTCCTCTCCTCTTTCAAGTCCTCTGATCCTGACTCCTTCCTCTCCTCCTTCCTCTCCAGGTAATTGGTAATTGCTAATTAATTAATACACACTCATATCATCTTCAACAACGTAACTACTGTATATACTCTCTCTCATTCATGCATAGCCATAGCCATAGCCATAAGCTCCTAGCTCTGTTTTCTTCCTCCTGCTGCATTCACAAAACCTCTGTACGTACATGAGTGTCTCTAGCTCACAATTGTCTTTGCCAAAAGTGACGAGTTTGTGGCGTAACGCAGATACGGACGTACCGGAATATACAAGGCGTTGATGTTTGGGAGTCCGAGTGTGATAGTGACGAGCCCAGAAACATGCAGGCGAGTTTTGACGGATGATGAGAATTTCACGGTGGGTTGGCCCCGTTCCTCTGTGGAACTCATTGGCAAGAAATCCTTCATTGGCATTTCTTACGAAGAGCACAGGCGTCTCAGGCGCTTGACTTCTTCCTCCATCAACGGCGCCGAAGCTCTCTCCCTGTACCTCACCTATATTGAACAAAATGTGAGGACTTCCCTGGAGAGATGGTCCCGTATGGGACAGATCGAGTTCCTCACTCACCTCCGCAAGCTCACTTTCAAGATCATCATGCACATCTTCCTTAGTGCCGAGAGTGAGCCCGTCATGGAGGCTCTGGAGAGGGAATATACAACGCTTAACTTTGGAGTTAGAGCCATGGGAATCAATCTTCCTGGATTCGCATACCACAGAGCACTCAAGGTAAGTTCAAAACAATCTTCATTCTCATTAATATTCTATTCTCCCAGACTAAACAACGAGTTGGGTGTGGAATTTCAGGCCAGGAAGAATCTGGTGGCCACCTTTCAGTCGATAGTGGACGAGAGAAGAAGGCAGAGGAGGGAGAATTCACGCAAAGAAGCTAGAGACATGATGGACGTTCTGATGGATGCTGAAGATGAGAGCGGGAGAAAGCTGAGCGATGAGGAAATGATCGATGTGATGATGATGTACTTGAACGCAGGCCATGAATCGTCGGGGCATATCACCATGTGGGCCACCGTGATGCTTCAGAAGCATCCAGAGTATTTACAGAGGGCAAAGGCCGAGCAAGAGGAAATCATCAAGAGAAGGCCAGCCACTCAGACAGGGTTGACTCTTAAGGAGATACGCCAGATGGAGTATCTTTCCAAGGTATAAAGTTAGTTACGTTGTTGATGGTCCACACAGTACAATACAATACATGTACACCTCCAATCTCATCCGATCCTTGTTTATTATTTTTGCATAGGTAATTGATGAAACACTGCGCCTCATTACATTCTCCTTGGTCGTGTTTAGGGAGGCCAAATCAGATGTCGAAATCAATGGTCTAGCTCGATCACTCTCTGTTACTCTCTTTTATTCTTCTATCAGTATCTTGCATTACTGACTAGATATGGATGGTTCAGGTTACACCATCCCAAAAGGTTGGAAAATTCTTGTATGGTTCAGGACTGTTCATCTCGATCCTGAAATATATCCCAATCCCAAGGAATTTGATCCCGCTAGATGGGACGTAAGTTTCCTACCTTCTTGTTTTTTGCTAAACTAATGACTCGCGTTATCTGAATGTGTTATATAAGCAATGTTTTTTTTCCAAAAAAAAAATATACAAACCGAAGAGCACGGCACACAAGGCTGGAGAATTCCTTCCCTTCGGTGCTGGTACCAGGATGTGTCCGGGAAATGACCTAGCTAAGATGGAAATTGCAGTTTTTCTTCATCATTTTCTTCTCAATTACAGGCGAGTCCTCATCTCATGTTTTCAACAACATTCCTGTCCTTTGCTTATACTCAAGTATAGACAATTATTGATGTTTTTTACTATTGATGTGCAGGCTTGAACAGGCCAATCCTAAATGCCCTGTGAGATACCTGCCTCACACCAGGCCTACCGACAATTGCCTGGCAACTGTCAAGAAACTTTCATTTACACCAAACTCTGATGCATGAGACTTCCTACATCAGTCCCCCAATAACAAGATTTCTTATCAGTCATGTCTGTCCTATTATATATATATATATATATATATATATAACCATTGAGGGTCTTGTCTAGCTAAGTTTGTATCTCAAATGTACCACTGTGGAGTTATTCAACAAAGTGCCTCAACTTAATCTTGGAAATGAGCAGAAGTGTGCCCCGTCCTACATTTCCTATCAAAGAAAACTGATATGTAGTAACCAAAAACAAAAACAAAAAAGAAAACTGATATGTAGGGGTAAACGCAGACATATGTACACTCAAGGGAGTATTTGATTTCTCCAAAGCTTTACCAGGAAATTAACGGATAAATTGAGCCCGAAAGCAACGAAACTTAACCAAGGCAATTGGAGGTTGTGTTTCATCGTATAATAAGCTAAGGTAGCATGAAAGGCTCACTTGAGTGATACAATGAACGCGAACTGGAGTATACTCCTTGTCACTGCACTACTTTTATTGTGTAACATAATTTTTTTTTTTGGTCGAGATATTGTGTAACATAATGAGTGTGCATTATATTATCAAACGACCGGCCTATATATTCTTTAATCTAATCAGCAAACTATATATTTTTTTAGGGCGAAAGCCCAAAAATGATACTCCCTCCGGTCCTAAATATAAGACCTAATTGACTTTTTCTAAAAAATCCTTAAAAAGCAAAATAAGTTAATTATAAATTGATTTACCTAATTTTTCCCTTAAATTAGTTTATTTTACCTATAAACTAATGGATAATTTAAAAATATATCAAATATGTCATCATTTAATAACCTATTTTGCAACCTTAATCTCTCCAAAAAAAAGTCAATTAGGTCCTATATTTAGGACCGGAGGTAGTACATAAATATTGGTCAAGGAACAAAAATAATATATAACTATTGCAAGGTACACAAATGATATCCAACTTTAAACATGTGATCAAAAATAATATTTTCGCTAATATGAAAATAATAGTAGATATGAAAAGTTCAAAATGCTTTTTTAAATTAATCGCCGGCCCTGTAAAAGTTTATTTAATTATAAGGGTATTTTGGACATTTCATGTCTAAACATTATTGTCATATTAGTGAAAATATCACTTTTGATCACACTGTAAAAGTTGGGTATCATTTTTGTACTTAGAATAGTTATGTACTATTTTTGTTCCTTGGTCAATAGTTATGTATCATTTTTGGGTCTTCGCCCTATTTTTTAATCTCTAACTTTGTCTTTTTGTGGCTACCCAACAACAAAACTAGAAGTGTCTATAACATATTAGAATGTCAAAGAACTTTTTGCACTCCTTTTTCAATCCTGTAACCTCATATGTAGGTGACATCAGCGATAATTTCTTCCTCATATGCTTAATATATATCTAAACTCATATTTAAGTCACACACACTTCAAAACAAAAATCTGAAGGCTCACACACTTCAAAACAAAACCTAAAAACAAATTCAAATTGAAAATGAAAAGAAAGAAGAAGACGTGAAAGAATGGAAGAAGGAAGATAAGTTTTAGAAGAAAAGACAGATAATTGTTTTTTTAAAAGTTAAGCGAGATGATAGGTTAGCCCGACTCAGCCTGACATAATTGGGCTAGTGGGTTGACCCGTGTAACATCCTGAAAATTTAATACAGGATTAAAGAGTGTTTTGGAAATGATAAATGGAGAAATTAGGAATTTTGGGAATTTTTAGGAATTTTTGGTGATTTTTGGGAATATTTTGGAAATTTTGAGTAATTAATGTGCATATAATTACTAAAGAAATGAAAAGTTTGAAATATGAGGGAGTGGTAGAGCTAAAAATATTTTGAAGTTTAAGAAGATTGGAGGCTGGTTTAAGTGGTTTTAAATCAAAATGAGTACACTATAGCAAGTTTAGGCTTTAAATAACCAAAATCATCCTTATTTCCCTTAAAACGAACACGGCCTCCCCCTTCCTTATCAATAAAACCGCCTCCCTCCTCCTGCCTCTCACCCGAAACCTCTCTCCCCTCCTTCCTCTTCATCTTAGATCTCCGCCCCTCTCCCTGCGTGCTCGCCGTCCGGATTCCGGCGAGCTTCCGGCAGCACACGGCGGCGTCGACCGCCGAGGTTTGACCCTGAGACCTCCCTCCTTCCTTCTTCAACCATCCGATTTCTCCCACTCTTTCCTTTCTTCTCGCAATTTCACCTCCCTCAACCCTCTCATGATTTTTCCTTCACTCATCCACCTTCATCTTCCATCTGAAGCTTCAAAATCAAGTGGGATGTTCAGTTATTGATGGTGCTTGGCCGATCTTCACGCGCTAACAGCTCTTTACTCCGATTTTTCTTTTGTTTTCCGGCGGGTGTGGGCGGTAAACGACGGCGGTGAAGGTGAGCTACAATATTTTCTTGTTCTTCAAGTAATTTTCCCTTTTTACTTCGTTTTCTTATGTTTCTTTCTGTTTTCCTATAAATCTCGGCCAGCCACCTTAGTGGCCATTTTCCGGTGAGTTCCAACGGCGGTTCATGGCAGAATCCGGCGGCACTGAGCTCAGGTAGTTATAATCTTTCCATTTTGTTTTCTTTTTTCACTATACCGGGTGAGATTTGAGTGGAGGTTGAACTGATTGAGGGGTTCTGAAGTTTGAATCAAATAATAAGCTAGAATAATATTAAACTTTATATTTTTGTGTGTTTTGAGACAGATTTGGTAGTAGATTAAGAATTTGATGGTTCCTATGAAAACCCTAAGATTGGACAGCCCTAGTCTGTCCATGTGTAAGAGGACTTCAGGTCCAAAAATTTCTAAATTGCTAGTTTAGGATTCTGTTGTGATGTTGTTATGATTATGGGATTGATGTTAGGATGGTTACATGTACGTGTGAGGGTGTTGATTTTATTCTTTGCCCTCTCCTCTGTCAAATGGATTTGGTTTTATGTGGTATACTGAAATTTATGTGTGTGTATTTATATAAGGAATTATGTTGGTTGGTTATGCATGAATGATTTTTGTTTGTGGTGGGTAGTGTTCAGATTTTTGCAATTAATTCATCTTCCAAGTATAAGTTGAATTTATTGGAAGATTAATGAATTGGGTTATGAATTTGAAGCTTTAAGGCTTAATAAATTGGTTAAAGTGAACCTGAACTTTCTTTGTCTAACTAGGAGGGGAAATATGTATAAACTTGTATGTGTTTATAGTCTGAGTTGTCTTAACATACCTAAAGGATGTATATTATATTTTTGAGGATCTAAGAAATATTAGCATTATTCTTATTGTTGTTGTTGAGTTGTGAGTAAATAAATTATTGTGGGACTGGTGTTGGTGGGACTAAGAAGTTGTAGGATTCTATTTGAATTTTAATCTTGCTGTGCAGGGTGACATAAGCTGAGTAGGATGAGTTCATAAGTTCTGGTTTATCTCTGTTTGGTTGTTTTAATGATGTTTTGAGAGGATTATAATGAAGTTGATTAGATGGGATAATATTGTATTGCAAGATGATTGATGGGCACAGTGGCTGATTTGTATACATATATGCATTGTGAAGATTGTAGCTATAATTTAGTTTTGACATGAAGAGTTATAAATGGACTTGAAGACTATTATGAAGATGCAAAGTTTCTTATTTTTCTTATGAGTATGTATGTTCGGTCAAGCAGGGAAAAGATGCTTCAAATGTCAAAGTATGCTTATTTGGATTTTCATGTGCAGAATGAGATTTATTTGGTTTATGGTTGAAGAAAGTGAAATAAGATGTGTTTTTGATTGGTGCTAGCTGAAGTTAAGAAATTCAGTTATTGTTGGCTTTATTTTGTTTTCTTGTTGATTGTGACGGCTTTTATAAGTTTAAATCTGATTTTCACATTTCGTCTTTTGTGTCGGATCCGAAAGGATGTTTGGAAGTATTAATTGTTGTTTGAACTTGTTGAAATTGCTTGATTGCTTGCATATGTGAGATTATATATGGTTGTAGGTTTGGATGTTGGTTTGAGAAGTTTTTGTTTAGACTGGACACATGAATAAAAGATTTAGAAACATTCTTATGGTGATAAAAGAATATAAAGCTGATTTATTTGTTGAATGCTTGTATGTTTATATGAGAATCTAATGGAGCGTGATGACTATTGAAGTTTCAGATTTTGTTATTGGCTTTGTTTGGTTGTTCTTTGATGAAGAAAGATTTAATTATTGATTAATGACTGAATGTATATGCTTTATTGTGATGTTACAAGATTTCTATACATCATTAGAAAATATTAGACTCTTACCTAGTTAAACAATGAGGATTTGAATAAATAAGAGAATTGGAATTAAGAAGGGGAAACTGGGTAGTCATATAGACACAAGAGAGAGACGTTGAAGTATTATGAAGTGAAAATGATATTAATTTATCATTTTGCTCTCTATATTATTATAGGAATGGGAGCATGCATGTTTTCTTGGCATCAAATAAGAAAGGGTGAAAAATCGCGTAAAGTGCTAAAGGGCGACAGGTAATCACACTTACCTTACTATAACAGTGAGGGTGATGTTAGCTAGGATTTTGTAAAATCCTTTCTCACCCTCTATATATATATATATACATTTTATCTTTGAAAGGTTATTTTTATACAAAACAGGCTATCGGGTGCCTTTTAAACACGATTATTTCTGTATAAAAGATTTTTACACATTATATATACTATTATCCTGCCTGGTGGTGGCCATTGATCTGGAATGGCGTGGAATGTATACAGGGATAGTGATATTTAGTTTGATGGAAGGAGTGGAATTGTTGTGATGAAGATATTGGATGAAATTGAGAAGTTGATGGAAATTGTGATTTAGATATTGAATATTGTGGAAGTGATATTGATAGGATATTGATAGGTTATAGTGAGCATTGCATGACACTGATAGTACCGTCGGCCGATGTAACCTATCGATCTGCGCAATCGATAGGTTAATAGTACAGGTTCCTCGGATTTTAAAGGAACCAGGGACGTTTTCACTTTTAAAAGTGCTCTCCAGGGACGTTTTCACTTTTAAAAGTGCTCCCCAGGGACGTTTTCACTTTTAAAGTGCTCCCCAGGGACGTTTTCACTTTTAAAGTGCTCCTCAGAGACATTTTCACTATTTAAAAGTGCTCCCTTTTTATGCTTTCAGATTTGAGACTGGGCACAGTGTCAATCACGTTTATTTTTGTTGTTGAGTTTGAGATAGTGGTGAGTTAGGTTGTGGGGAAATCATTTGATATTGTTGATTAAAGTATTGATAAGTGATGTGGAATTGATGGAGGAATTTGAGAGATGAATGGAAGAAGAATTGACACGGATATATATATATATATATATTACTGGTTTTAAAATGAGGTACCCTTTAGACGCCCTCGCTACCGCACATCTCACTGTTATAGTGAGTTAAGCGGTGATTACTGGGACAAATTGTCTCATCCCACGATTACTGACATTTTTGCAGGTATTCATGCACTGATGCAAGCAGCAGGAAAGGGAATTAGGTAGTAGGAGCTATATAGGCTATTTAAATTGTATATTGCCAATTTGTATAGGCCTGCATACGTTTCCGCATATATTTATATGTATTTGATATTATTGAACATTAGGTTGTTTATTTTTCTAACCATGTTAGGTGATTCTTTTCTAACATGGTTAGCTATTAATTATCCATGATAGTATCCAGGTTGTATTAGTTTATTCTTTCCTATCATGGATAAATTATAAAAGGATTAGAATAATCTTTTCTAACTATGATAGAGATATTAATATTATGGAAATTCTTTTTCTATCATAGTTAGTAAAGAGCTTAATGAATTGAAATAAATATTATTGGTTAATTAGGTAATTAGTAACACAATGTTACAACCCGACACGATAGAAGCGGACTCCAATTTCGTCGGCGCAACTCACTTTTTTAAAGCATGTTGGGTTGAACCCGGCGGGCCGGGTTGTAAAGTCTCAACTCTAGGTTGGGCTGGCCTGTTGAAATTGGACATGTCTGAAATCCCAGTTATATATGTAATATTTTGATATGCATGGATATTTATTTGTCCATTCTCTCATTAACCTTGAATTAACAAATTGGGGGGAGGATTTCATGGTCATATTTTTTGTCTACAGATCTCATTATCTCGTCACTACTATTAGATTACTAATCATCAATATATAACATAAAACTCTTCCACCAAAATCTCTGTTCATAAGCACTGTTCATGAACAGTGATTTTGGTGGAATATTATATATTTTTTTTTGCCTTTTTTTTAAAAAAAATTACTTTTTTTTTAAAAAAAATTTAGTTATTATATGATTTTTTCACCTGATATTTTAGTTAAAAAAATTTGTCGTATATTTTTTTAGTGCAAATTTGTTAAAAAAAAAGTTAAAAAAATTTATTTTGGTAACGTATTCTTTACTTTCTTGGGATAATTTATTTGGGTCACATATTTTTTTTTTGTCTAAATTTGCCTTAAAGATTTATATCTTTAGTGTTGCCATTATGATGATCTCTTTTACCTAATATATATCTGCAAATGTTTTATTGTGTCTTTTTTTTTGACCTAATAAACCTTGGAACTTTAGTAAGACATAACTCAAATGAATAGGAAATCCAAAATGTTTAAAGGAGAAAACCAACAGCTTTCTTTGGCAAAAGGTCACATATTTTTTTTTTGTAAATTTGCCTTAAAGATTTATATCTTTAGTCTCACCATTATGATGATCTTTTTGACCTAATATATATCTGCAAATGTTTTATTGTGTCTTTTTATTTGCCTATCTTTCCTTCATGAACAGAGATTTGGTGGAATATAATATATTATTTTTTTTTGCTTTTTAAAAAAAAAAATGCTTAAAATTAGTTATTATATGATTTTTTTCACCCGATATTTTAGTTAAAAAAATTTGTCATATATTTTTTAGTGCAAATTTGTTAAAAAAAAGTTAAAAAAAATTTAAAAAAATTGTTCATGAGCAAATTTTTAGTGCAGTGATTGACATTCTTTATTACTATTGTATGTGATTGTTTTCTTGTGCGAATTTATTTTGGCTATGTATTCTTTACTTTATTGGGCTAATTTATTTGGGTCACATATTCTTTTTGTCTGAATTTGCCTTAAAGATTTATATCTTTAGTGTTGTCATTATGATGATCTTTTTGACCTAATATATATCTGCAAATGTTTTATTGTGTCTTTTTATTTGCCTATTTATTTGGGCTACGTATTCTTTACTTTCTTGGGCTAATTTATTTGGGTCACATATTTTTTTTTGTGAATTTGCCTTAAAAATAATATAGTATATTATTTTTTTTTCCTTTTTTTAATAAAATTAGTTATTATATGATTTTTTTCACACGATATTTTAGTTAAAAAAATTTGTTCCATGTAGATATAGAACACAAAAAGAAGAGTTGTTTCTTCACATAGGGAAGATGTGTTCAGTTAGATTTAATTTCGATTTTCATTATAACTTACAGAAAAATGGTCATTTGATAATGTAAACTAAAAGTTGTCACTGAAATTTTCTTCTTTCTAAGGTTAAGGTTAGATAATAGTTTTTTTGGTTAATGCTAATTTTTAAACAAAACTGCGCGGAGCGCGGGACACCCCCGTGCAATGCACGGGAGATACTGCTAGTTACTATTAATAATAATAATAAACGGTAAAGATTGAATAGGATCAGTTTTAATGTTTTTTTTATCTTTATTCTATATTACTGTGCAGTAATTAGTAAATTATGTAGATTAATTTATCAAAAAAATAAGTAGATTAAGTGGTGGTAGTTTTAATTGTGATAGAGTGTTTATATTAATGTGAGTCATCCATTTTTAAGCCTGAATGGGTAAAAGTAAAAGGGGGAAAAGATGAGAGAAGCCGAAAGCGGCAGAAAATGCATATCAGAAAATGCATATGATATAGGAGTATATTACAATTTACAACATACAAATAGATAGAAAGTGAATAGTGAATAGTGAATAGAAGAGGAATGGGGAAATTATCGATGGGTGGGGAGGAGGATGGGGAGGGGTCCAGCAACCGCACCCAAAAGCGACGAAGGGTTGGGGTTGGGGTTGGTGGTAGCATCGGAGTTGACCAAATAGAAGACGCTGCCGCTGAGCCTGTGCAGGAACAGGAAGAAGAGGAAGAAGAAGAAGATGATGATTCGGGCAATCGCTCTGTTTGCGTGACCCTGAGCGACCCCGATGTGCTTGACTGCTTCGTCTGCTGTGAGCCCTTGACCATCCCTGTCTTCCAGGTCATTTCTTTATCCTTTTTTCCCTCCTTACTTCCTTTTCCCTCTAAAACATTTATCTGCTTGCACTACCTTTTCTTCGGATGTATAGCTGTTTATACACTGGCCATATATCAATTAGCGCTTTCATTTTGTTTTACTGTTCATTGACATCACAGTACATTTACTTTTTAACTTGATTCAATCGTTGAAATAATGAATCCCGGTGATGGATGCGTAGATAGAATATTATCTGTTGAATTTTGTACTCTATTAATTATCTATCATGTTTTTCTGTTTTTAATTTTGATGTGTTCAAATGAACAATGTTCATGTTGGTTTTGGCTATATATTGCCATATTATCTTTAAGCTCCCAAACTACCGATACTTCCATAGAGATAGAGAGCACACCAATTTTAACGTTGTGTGCTGTTTGAAAATAAAATAAACCATAACATTATATGGCTTCATTATTGACTACTCCCTCCATTCCTAAATATAATATCACTTTGGAGAGTTGAGTTTGTTTCTAATTATAACATCACTTTCTATTTTTTTTTTCTCAAAATTTTCCCAAATTACCCCTATAACACGTTCACAAGCAAATTACTCCCTCTCTATAACCACCTGATCTCCCACATACTCTTCACTTTCTCCTCACTCAGCTTCTTCCTCAACTGAGTAATTCACAGCTTCGTTATCATAATCTTCCACCATAAATCACACACTCACACATAACAAAACGAAAAAATCCATTGCATTATCATTGTTTAATTAAACAAAATGAGATTCCTGGAATGTTGCCAAGCCTTTAATTTTCTCAAACGGCATTCTCATAATTCTTCGTCGCTGATCCCTCCTTTGTTTCCAGAACCAGCCAGTAATTGATATCAGCAATAACCTGAAACTCTCCCCCTTCAGAACCTTCTCCAATTGTAAAGTCACTCTGCTTTGCTTGTCGAACCTTCTCAAGGACAATGCCGTTGGTGACAGCGAAGAAAGCGAGGACGTGCGTGATGAAGTGTTTTTCAGTGATGGCGAGGGAATCCTAATCGCAAAGGTCCTGTGAGAGATCGCCCTCTTCGGTAGTCTGCATCGGCTTTCTTTTAATGGAGATATAGTCCAAATTTGTCTTTTAAATTTAACTTGGGGGTATTATGAGAAGATTATGTAATTCTAAATAATTTAAATGTCTTCCTTAATCTCTCCAAATTAGCTAAAGTGATCTTATATTTAGGAACGGAGGGAGTATTAAATTATACCTTCTATAGAAATAAAGTGTTGGTTTCTTTCCCTGAGGGGCACTATGTATAGCTGAAACAAGAAACAACCAAGCATTTCATTCTTTTTGTTTTTTGCCAGAAAGCATTTCATTCTTGTTTAACCATAAATGACATGACTTTGTAAGATTATTTTACATAGGACCAACCTAGTTTTAGTCCCCATTTGTTGAGGGTGTTGGGGAAGGGAATATACTAGGCAGTCTTACCCTTTGCAGAGAGATTGATTCAATCTCATGACCTCATGACCTTGTAAAATTATTTTACTTTGGTAAAACTGATCTTTTAGTCCTTCAACTTTTAACTCATGACTCGGTTCATCAGCTGACTAACTGCGACTTCATCTCTTGTCTTCTTGTATTATTAGTGGAGCCGATTTATTTTACAAAAGGTTCCTCCAACTCAGATTCTCTTGTTTTTTTAGTAATTTTTTATTTTTCAAAAAAAAGGACTTGAGAGGACTCATACTGATTGATGTTATTTTCCATAGGCTGTTTCAAGCAAGATTTTTTCCCTTTTTTTGTTCTTGTGTTTGTTATCTGTTTAAGTTGCTGTGCAAACAGAAAAAAGAAATAAATTGATTGAACTACAAGGTTTTTTATGATTATCCCTCTTTTGTTTGTCGATAGCTGAAATATAATTTCACACATTACTTTTGATTTCAGTGTGAGAATGGACATATTGCTTGCAATTCTTGTTGTGAGAAAATTTGGAACAAGTGTCCCATGTGCTCTATGCCCATTGGCTATAACCGTTGCCGAGCCATTGAGAAGGTGCTGGAATGTCTGAAATCATCTTGCCTAAATGCACAATATGGTTGTAGAGAAATAATAACTTACAATAGGAAAAATGACCATGAAAAGCAATGCATTTATGCACCTTGTTCATGTCCACAATCAGGTTGCAACTTTGTTGCCCCTTCTAAGGAGTTGTCACGCCACATTCTCTCGAAACACCATGTTTCGGTCAGAAACTTTACCTATAATCGCTTCTTCTCTATGATCGTGAGGGTCAATGATGATGTTATTGTTCTTCAAGAACAGAATGGTGCTGATCTATTCATACTCAAGAACAAAGTGGGGCATCTGGGGAATATAGTCAATGTCAGTTGCATTTGTCCCAATTTATTTGAAAAGGCTTGCCATTATGATATTTCCGCCAGATCCCAGGGATGCTGTCTGAAAATAGATAGTTTAGTGGAGAACGTTCATGGTCACGAGGCTAACAATACTGCTCCAACGAGGTTTCTTTTGATCCCTTCTTGTTTTTTTGGTTCTTCTGGAATGCTCAAACTGGAGATTAGCATCAAGTGTGACTAGTGACAACACTCATCATGCAGATGTGTGGAGATCGTAGTGTTTTATATTTGTATAATGAATGTTTTATCTGTTTTTTTTTTTGGCCAGAGAATGGTTTATCTGTTACCATTGTAAAAGTAAGGTGATTATGCCAAACAGATCAAAATAACTTGTTCTATGTGGCCACAGCTGACCTTGTTACAATTTCTTGCATGAATACAATCGCTGTATTGGCAATTTGGCAGGAATGTGACATTCTATTGGCGTTGTATGGTTGAGATTAGTTGAACTGATTTTTTTTTTAAAAAAAAAAAAAAAAACTAACCTTGTTTAAAACGTGAGGATCCATCTGATTATGAATTTTTCAGGTAATTATCAAGTAATGTAATGATATTATGATACTAGAATATGTGAAGAGTTTGCATCCAAAAAATAAAGAATAATACTCTCTCCTTCTCCAAATATGAGATCACTTTAGGGAGGAGAGCTTGTTCCTAAATATGAGATCACTTTCTAATTTGACTCAAGTTTTCCCCAAATTACCCTTATACTCCCTTCACCCCTAAAAATAGTGGTTTGAAGAAGGTGATATTTTTAAAATTTGATTGAGGGGTATTTTGGAAATTTCATGTAATCCTAACTCATTAGAATGTCTTTTTTAATCTCTCCAAATTTGCTTAAGTGATCTTATATTTAGGAACGGAGGGAGTATCAAGAGAATTTGATTCAAGAGAAAAAAGCTAACTCAATTTGAGTTTCCACTTGATGGGAGTGTGTTAAGTGAGCTTATCATTGAGTTAAGCCGGGTTTTTCATTTGATTCAAGAGAAAAAGAGAATATAAAGATTAAAAATATCTATTATCTATCATTCATCCATAAGGGAAAATTAATAAAATAAAGTAGTTGTTGTAATTTGAGTTCTTAATTGGATTCTTATACTTCTAAAATGTATAAATAGCTCCTTCTAATGCAAGGTTATCTAAGTTTCATTGATGTTGTGAAAACCGGATTTAGTTAGCGAACTTAAAATGAAGGAGCTATTGATCGTCTTGTTGAAATACAAGAATAAAAGGTAACATTGGTTAAGATCTAATCAAAACTAATAAAGTTGAGAAAATGACTGCAAACAAGGTTTATTGATTCAAAGCAATAAGAAGGAAGAAAAATAGAAAATCCAATTAGAAGAAAGAGCAGGGAAAGGACTAACATGAAGATTCCTTATAGATGAAAGCAAAGAATGACTATGGGGAAATGGGGGCTACTAAAGGATATCTTTGATTTTGCTCATTTAGAATAATTAGGAAATAGATAGGAATTAGTAAATATTGTTATACTTGGTTAGGAAATATTATATCTATCAATCCCTATTAAATGAGATATTAGGGATATTAGTTTATATGTTATTGTAGGTAATTTGTTTAAATTGTTATATTCTCTTCTTGTTGTGAAAACTTTATTTCATGGATATGTTCATATTTTTTGTTTGGAAGGAGATTGGGAATGAAGAAGAGGGGTACCAAGTCTCGAACTTGTAACCATATACACTGTAAGCATACATGATCTCATGGGTGAATCCATGAGGCTACAAGGGAGACTGATTGAATATGTTCATATTAAACAAAAATAGAGTAAAAAAAATGTAAAATAAAAGTTAAAACCAAGGTTTTAAAACCCGAGCCGGACGTCGAGCCGGAAAACTGAGCGGGTCATGGTTGAAACGGTTGAAACGGTTGGACCGTTCGGTCGAACCGGTGACGTAATAATTTAATGAAAATTAAATATATAAATATTGTTAATACTTAATAACTTAATATAATTAGGATGAAGATATTTTTTTAATCAAGTTCATTTTTTTTCTGTTGATATATTTTTTTCTGCAGTTGTCAATTTCTGGCCGGGTCAAAAGCGGGCCAACAACGGTTCAACCCGGGTCAACCCCGGGTCAACAGCGGTCAACCCGGGTCACCTCCGGGTCAAAACGGGTTGCACAGTAAAACGGCCCAATAGAGGTAATCGGGCCGTTTTAACCACCGGTCGGACCGTCCGGCTCGGTCCGGGTTTAAAAAGCTTGTTTAAAACATGTTAATAGCTTATGAGCTATGAGATATAGGAGGTTTAGCTATAAATTTGGATTCTTATTCGGTATTCATATGGCTCATCACCACAAAATGGGGCCACCATGTGCCTATTTATTTTATTTTAGGGTTAAGGTGCAAATTTACCAACAGACTATTTGCAGAAGTGCACTCAGCACAATTGACTAATAAAATGTGCAAATTTACTAATAGACTATTACTATAAGTGCACTGAGCACAATTGATTAATAAAAGGTGCAAATTTACTAATAGACTATTACTATAAGTGCACTTAGCACAATTGATTAATAAAAGGTGCATATTTATCAACAGACTATTACCAAAAGTGTAACCAGCAAAATTGAATAAAAGAAATGTGTAGATCTTCCAACCAACACTTTATGTAAGGGTAAATTTATCAATATCATCTATTTTACATATATTGACTATCAAAATTTAAATGACATGGAGAGTTGACCCATTTATTAATGTCTATATACATATTAATAATAAATAAAAGTAACAATAACATTTTTAAAACTAACTAACAAATACTTTTAAGTCCCAAAATCAGAAAGACAAATGAACTTTTGAGCTCTAATCTATGAATCAAAGTGCATGATGGTTCGTTCATGAGAGCAGGTAAACCCCAAGCTAAACTCGACACCATATACGAAAGAGGAGAATTTAAGGACGGTGGTTCATACAAAATGTGGGGTGTGTTTGGTGTGTGGACACAGCCAACAGATGCTACCTCAAAATAGACGGTATTGGTCAATCTGCCATTACATAACTTTTTGGTTGGCTGATCTACAGCATTTTTTAGTCAATTATGCTGGTTGTACTCTTGGTAATAGTATGTTGGTAAATATGCACATTTTAATAATCAGTTATGCTAGATGCACTTCTGGTAATAGTCTCTTGGTAAATTTACACCTTATATTAGTCAATTGTGCTAGATGCACTCTTGGTATAGTATGTGGGAAAATATGCACATTTTATTAGTCAATTGTGCCAAATGCACTTCTGGTAATTGTCTCTTGGTAAATTTACATCTTTTATTAGTCAATTATGCTGAGTACACTTGGTAATAGTCTATTGGTAAATTTGCATATTTTATTAGTCAAATGTGCTGAGTGCACTTCTGATAATAGCAATGTTCAAAAAACAGGATCGGACCGGGAGGTCCAACCGATGTCAAGACCGGTCCGATATGAGCATCAACTTGCGCAATTTTGACCCGGTATTAAACTGGTTTGACTCGTTAAAACCGTCCCTAACCCGCTGAACCGAGAAAAATCGATTTGACCCTTAGAAAAAAAAAAATTCGGCCAGCAAAAAGGAAAACTAAAAAGATGAGATGAAGACATATTCCTTTCAAACTGATTTTTGCAAATCAAGAAGCAAAAAGAAGAGCAGTGGCAACGATTAGAGAAAAGGAGTAGTGGCAGTAGCAGCGTTGGTGTGCTGGGTATGTATATGTTGCAAAGAAGCAAAAAGCTCATCAAGAGCCGCCTTCCGCTTCTTCACTTATATTTTTCGTTTCTTTTTAAGTTTTAGGTTTTCGTCCTTTTATGCACAATTGGGCCCTCTCTTTTTCTAATTGATTATAGGCTCTTTAAACCCAAAACATATAGCAGCTTCTCACTTTCGTTTGTTTTTTGTTAGATTCTCATTTTCCATTTATTCTTGACCTTGCTTTTTCATTTTCCTTCCTTTAATTCCCCTTTTACTTATTTGAATCTTCATAATAATGTCATAAAAGAGAGAAAGAAAATTGGTTATATTTTGACTATTTTTTATTTGATTGTTTCTACCATTTAGCATTTATCTTGTTTATGTATTTTCTTGCATTTGACAATTAAATATTATTATTTTATTATTTCTGGGTTGACCCGGTTCAACCATGGTTGAACCAATAACCTTTGAACCAGTAGCTTGATCAGTTGGATGTCCGGTCCGGTTTTTTGAACCTTAAATAATAGTGTGTTGCTAAGTTTGCACATTTTATTAGTCACCTGTGTTGGGTACACTTCTGCTTATAGTTTATTGGTGAATTTATGAAAATTGGAAGGGTTGATAAAAAAAGTGATGGGATATCCAATATCATATGATGCCACCACGTTCAACCCCGGCAAGGTGTTGTGATGTGTAGTTGGGAGTGGGAAGCAGAGCTGGCTTGTCAGTGGAGGAGAAGTTACGAGATGAGATGAGATAGGTGTGAAAGAAAGTGAAGATGCCAATACTTCACAACCACTTCTTATGTCGTGCTTTCACCAAACTCCCTCTCGCCTCCACAGCCTCGCTTTCGCCCCCAGCACCGTCATCATCATCATCATCATCATCATCATCTATACTCTGCCTTTTCTCTCTTTCCCTTCCTCATGCTAACAGCGTTCCCAGCTCCCCAGGTAACTCTTATCTCATTCCTTCTTCAGCTGAGTTCATATAATATAATACTAGTATAATATAATCCATCCCTTCCCTTTGGCCTTCTCTGACCTCATTGCTTCCGCTTTGTGAAGATGACGCTGCTATGCCCAGAGTGGACATATTGAAGCAGAAAATGCAACTTCTTGGCATAGGCTTGGATCATTCTTGTTTGCCTGCACACTTCCACAATCTGTTCTGTCCTAAGGTAAGCTTTCTCATGTTCCTATCATCTACTGTCTCCACCTAGTGCTTGCTTTCCTCCCTCAAAATGTGCTTTGCTTCTGTCTGTCTTCTGTGTCCATTCTCGATGCTGTTCCAGTGCAAAGGCGGACCTTTGGAGGAGAGAAGCTTGTCCTTCCACATCATTCAAGATGGGTAAGCTTCTTCTACTTCATTTCACCTGTGCTCATAATTACCTCATTTTGCAATCTCTCTGAATGGCCGCTGGGTGTCTTAGTGAATTTGCCATGTGGAGGTGTTTCCGAACTTCATGCGGGTGGGCTGGTCAGGTACATGCAACAATGTCCTCCTCTCTTTTCTCACTCTTAAATGTTAAACTTCTGAATTTGCCATACTTCTGCATCATTCGTTGGTTACAGGCTTTTGCAGATGCCAATGAGTTGTACCGCAGGATTGGTCCAAAGTCTTACGCAACAATGACTGAGGAGAGTTTAGGATTAGAGCCTCTTGGTCCAGAGGTATTCAGCTTACCTTATAACTTGCTCCAGGGTAACCCAACAGATGACAACCACTATCTCTTCTGAAATTTTCTTTCATGAGAGGTCTTTCATAGGTCTCTTCTGATTAAATGGTCAAAAATGTCATTATGTTCAATTAAGAAACCTGTTTTCTTTATACTCTAAAAGTTGATTCCTCTTACAAATAATGTGGCTGGTAGGCAGCGGTCATGATTCCTCAATGTGTTTTCAGTTTAGACTATCCTTTAAGCTTTTGCCATTCCTTTTCCCATTCTCAGTTGCTAGTGTCTCAAGCAGCGGATCCAAGTGAAGCTTTTAGTAAAGTCAGCAGCACACATTGAATGATTTCCTTTTTCACATTTTCTTTTCCCTTGTCAATCCGTGTTGAATTTCTCTTTGATATTTGTTTTTTTCCTATTGGCCCTTTGTTGCTACAATGGAAACATATCAATGACTCAGTATTACATTTTTACCCTTTATGGCCATAAGCAACAATACCAAGTTTTTCTGGCAAATTATGTGCCTAAAGATATTTTAAATTATCAAACATTATTGTGTACCTGTACAGTGTGTTCAAACCAATGGTTTGGTTTGAAGAGATCTAACACAATCAAATTACCAGGTGATGCTGGTCAATAACTTCATACATATCCAAGTAAGAGAAAAGAAGATCAAACTGGCGTCTTAAATGCCTATCAATGTATTCGTGAATTAGAAATAAGCTCTCTAGAGATCATCTGTGCGCCAAAATTTTTTTTCCAATTTACTGTATATCATTTAGTCTGATTGTTCACATATATTGGTTCTACTTTCCCATTCTAGCTTATTACATACTTCAAGGAGAGATTGATATCAGAGAAAACTCTGAGCAGAAATGCTGTGATGCAAATGTCTGAGGACAAGGTATTTTAAATTATGCTAATATGCTAATATAAAACCTCTGATTGTTTTTCGTGTGAAAACTTTGTCCTTATTGGTTTCTATTTACATTTCTTTACGAAGCTAAAGATTACAAATGACCTTAAATAACTTTCTATCATTTTCTCTTTCATTGATGGCACACCAACTTGTGTATAATAATTATAAATCTTGTTTCTTTTACCATGCATCCATCTCAAATATCCTCACTTCTGCCACTATGACCCTGATTTTTTTCTCCCTTTGTCATTTTAACATCAAACATCCTTTTATCTTAATATGTACTGTATAGACATAAAACGTCCTTTTAACATCAAGCTTAATATGTACTTTACCGATGATGCTTTTTCCCTTTCAACTACCCAACTTTTATCTTATGCAACATCTCCATCCACTTTGCTGCCATCTTATAATGTTTAAACTTTGACACTTGTAATATAAGTTGATATTCTGTTTTTAACTCCATATTATCATTGTATTGTGAAGTGTATGCAACTTTTGCTTTCAAAAACTGTAGACAAGACCGACCAATGTCTTTGTATTCAAGGATTTACAATTGTATGCTCATGATTTGAAGTAATTAGATTCGGATATTTTCTACTTCAAAGTTTAACCATGAAAATTTGTGAAAATGTAGTCACAAATAAAAAAATTCTGATGACTTTTAAGTTTTCTGCAGAATGTGATTGCTTTTACTTACAAAAGGAATGGATTTCTTGTTGGTTGCAAATACCGAACTATGGAGAAAAGATTTTGGCAGGTAACTTTGAACTTGTTTTTAGTCTCCATTTAGTGTTATTTGTCTAACCGTGTCTTTTCATTCTCACTATGGGTGTCCCTAAATGATATGGTGAACTTTCTGAGCTTATCATTTTAGATTTAGATTACTTCATTCCTCTGGTGGGTACTTCTTGTAGTGGCTGTTTCATACTTCAGAAACAAACAAACTCACATTGTTAACCAGAAAAAAATGGTATCACTTGTAGAGTGTTTGTTGAAAACACATTTCAAGCATAAATCTTTACAGTGATTATGTGATAAGATTGACAAATCTGAATTTTATGTACAGGGAAAAGGTACTGACAAGATGTTGTATGGACTTGATGACATCAGTGATGCAATTGAAGTTATCGTTGTAAATTCCATCTGCCCATTTAGTCCATCTCTACATAGCTTATGACTTTCACATATTTAGATATTGTCACTCCCCAAGATGAAATAATAATATAAATGAAATAGATGAATATTTTGATACAATTTTGTGGTGAATTTAGGTTGAAGGGGAAATAGACAAGCTTTCATTAGAGGAGGCTGGCTTCCAAAATTGTGTAAGTGTCCCTGGAGGAGCACCATCAAAGGTTTCATCAAAAGATTTGCCTCCTATAGAAAAGGTTTGATTTCATATTTGAACTTGTCGGGACTTGGAATACGATGCTGACTTTAGTTTTGGAAGGCAATGATATTTACAAGCTCATGCATAGGAAGAAGACATGAATTTGACTTGTGCTTGTGGAGACTTGAGAGTTTACGATTATATTATATTCCAACAAATATATAGATGATGAGCATGTGCTTCTTTTGTTTTCACCATCTTTTGTGCATTTCAATAACCTTATGCACAAACTTGATTATCTGGTTCAAAAAAAATCTGTGTTCCAAATGAAATGCACTTCCCTATGCCTTTTCTTTTGTTTTCTTTTTTTATCTAGGGTAAATGAAGAACTCATTTAGATAAAAAAAAAAATGAAGAACTCATTTACGGATGTCTTTGTGCAAATTGTACATGTCTATCCGATCTATGACCCTGATGAAAAGGGACTATTGACCCTTTTATGATTTTATACAAAATAGTGTTTTTTTGAGAACCTCAATGCCTGTGAAATCATACACATTGATACAAAAGTGCAGAACATAATCTGCCCAATAAGTAGCACTTTTCAGGACATACTTTCTCATTCCATATCTATCTTTTGACACTATCCTTTGAAGTTTTATATTTTCTGTTTCTTTTCATTGAATATTTAATGAATCGTTGATTAATTTGTGTAGTTACTACTGTATTCAATCTATTTATTTGTTTGCCAATGCCTTTATGATGTCAGGATACTGGATATCAATACCTATGGAACTGCAAAGAGCACTTGGATAAGGTAAATGATGTAGCGTCTTCCCGTCCAATGTTATCTGGAGACAGAATTGAACACATTAAGTAGTTTCTCTTCCTCTTTGTTCTTATAGGTAGAGCGCATCATCTTGGCAACTGATAGTGACCAACCAGGGCAAGCTTTAGCGGAAGAGATAGCACGTAGGCTTGGGAAAGAAAGGTTATTCAATTGCAGCAATTTATTTTTCATGCTATAATGAGGATGTATGTAGGCTTTGTAGATTTCTCCCCTAACGCACAGCTTGGCTACTGAAGCTCAAAAGAGTTAAAGACAACTAGTTGGCTTTCACGTATTTGATGCTCCCTTTAGTTCATGTTTATCTAAACTTTTGTGTTTATTCCTAAACTCCAGGTGTTGGCAGGTACATTGGCCAAAGAAAGATGATCAGAGCTTTTTCAAAGATGCTAACGATGTAAAACTCTGTTTTCTTGTCTATTTCCATTTTCCCCTATATGATAGTTGTTTTTGTTTTTTGTCAATTGTTATGGTATAGGATGGAGACAACTGACTAAATATGCAGGAATAAATTAGTCCCTTTGTATGGTCTAGGAAGCCAAGTGTCAGCTTACTAATGGCCTTTTGAGCATCTTAGAAAACGAATCTTTGAGGAGCCAATTTTATTGAATATAACGCTGATGCTTTTTGCGTGTTGATTGCAAACGCGAGATATAGTTGTGTAGAGGATATGCTGATTGCATTTTGTGGGTGATGGACGTAGGTTTTGAAATGCGAGGGAGCCGATGCTTTGAAGAGAATAATTGGAAATGCAAAGCCATATGATGGGTAGCCTAGTATTATTAGAGGGCATCGCTATTGTTTTTAGTTACTGATGACTGCTAATAACTGTTGTAGGTGGCGTTTTTAACATTATGTAAATAATAATGTTGTTTTTCATTTTGTTGAATGCACATTTATCTATGACTGGACTATATATAGTTAGTTAATCCATATACTATTTGAAAGTGCACGTCATTGTAAATATAGAATCACAATTGCCTGCAAGTGGGCGGTGTAAGGTAGAAGAGTTGAGAAAAGGATGGAAAGTGGGGGTTGTGATATAAATGCCATGAAAGAAGGGGTGGGGGTGAAGTGATAAGCATGAGTTAAGTCAATCCAGAAGCAGTAAGTGCCTGCAGCCGAATGGAGGAAAGAACAAGTGGCAAGCTCAAATGGGCTGGGGGAAAGGTGGGATCATGAGCACACCGCCACAAGACAAAATATATAGCAGAGAGGCAGAAGAAAGAAGAGAGGAAATTAATTAAAATAAATTAAAATGGAGAGAGGAATGGGAGAGGAGTGGTGGATAAAAGCACCACCGGCGCAGGTGGTGGCGGTAGCAGGAGTAGTCAGCTTCTGGCTGTGGTTGCTGGGCAGCGGAAGCATATACGTGAAGATATTGGTGCCTCTCTTGTTGATGTCCATGGCTTACTCTGTTCTCAGATATGGCCGCCTTCTTCTTCCTCTAGGCGTTGAGGCTGAGCCCCCCAAGGCCGCCCACTCATCACCTTGGCCCGTTGCTTTCTTCCTTCTCTTGCTTCTCCTTCTCGTGTCATACCACCCCAACTGGTGGTAGCCTACTGCCCAATCAGTTGGATTGATTTCCCTCTTTTTTTTCTCAATTTCTGTATACAAATAAACAAGTAAAAGGAAAACTCTGGTTTCTGTACATATCCCAAGCTACGTGCGATATACATTAATAAATGTATTCATCATATCTAGGGGGGAGGATGAGGTGTGATGTTGAGGTGGAAAGATAAGGATATATGTGGCTGTCATGTGTCAAAAAAGGGTGACATTGCTCCAATATTTAAACTTCAAGCGCTTAATCGCTTCAAAATAAAACTTCAGAGGCTTAATTGCTCCTACAAAAACTTCCAGGGTAGGGGCCCTCCTCTGACAAAACTTCCAAGGGGCATTTGATATTTAACCCTTCTTTTTACTTGTTAAGTTCAAAGTTCATTCTTTTTCCTGTACTAATAATGTATCTGATGATCATATTTGAAGTGTTGAATCTTTATTTTGAGGCTCTGTTAATAGAACAATTATATTATATTTGAGAATCCATAAAATCATCCTCCTGGTTTCATTGAGAATCCATAAAATCATCCTCCTGGTTTCAGACAGAAGCCAGTTACGGGAATAATCAAAATGATAGGTAGAAAGTGTTGTAAAGCTTGTTATCTAACTATTATAAACATCTATGGACTAGTGATCAATAGAGCCAACATGCAATTTAATGCACTCTCTGTTTCTAGTGGTTGGATATCAAAGAAGGAATGCTTTGCTCGTTCCTGAAGAAGTTGAGAGGATCAACCATAGTCTTCACGTAAGCCAATCTCTTGAAGTTGTTTTTGAAATACTTGGAACCCCAAACACTGGCTTCCTCATAACTAATATAACCATTGTTGTCATTTACCCCTAAATCAAGATCTCTGTAATTGAGATATGCAGCTCTGGGAGACATGGAAACAAAAGGTTCCATATAAGCATATAATCTTCTAATCCAACGAATATGTTTTTCTTCTGCTTCCCTCCCTTCCTCCATCCAGTAAACCACATGTTGAATTTTGTACAAGTTCCCAATTCTGTGTGGGAATGGAATTTCATTCTCTGCAATCTCATCCATTCGTCCTCCATAAGGATTCAGTATCATGCCAGCAAAATCTGCTTCTGGTTCACCAAACATTGTCCATATCCCTTCCAAGCCATTCTCTGGTACCGGTTCTCTCACATAATCCGATTTCCCCTTGAAAAACAGGCCATTAGTTATATCAGTCCTGTTGAGCAGAGCTTCAAGAGGTGAGCCACTAGAGAAACCGCCAAAGTAAAGGGTTGACTCAATCCAGCTCATCTCAGTACAATCTTGTCTCACCAAACCCAGTTCGGGGAATATCTCCTGCATCAAAGGAAGCAGCTTTTTTACACTTCCCAGAAACATGGATTCAAATGTAGCTTGTACAGTTGTTGTCTTGTTGTTCACATTCACCCTCTGCAACATGACCCTGATGAACAGGTCCTTATCAATCTTGCTTCCCACATATTGCCACGCATGGACAATCTGTGTCGCGTTTTGTTCCAATGTCCTGGCAACTCTGAAAACCGTCACTCTTGGTGGTACAGACACCAACCTTATCTTCCAAGCTATAATAACTCCGAAGCTGGCTCCACCTCCTCCCCTGATGGCCCAAAACAGCTCCTCACCCATGGACTGTCTATCAAGAAGCCTTCCTTTTGCATCAATGATGTGGGCATCAATGACATTATCAGCAGAGAGACCATATTTTCGCATCAAGAAGCCATAACCACCGCCACTAAAGTGACCACCTACCCCCATGGTGGTACACACACCAGCAGGGAAGGCCAGTGTTTTGGATTTCTGGGCAATTTGGTAGTAAAGCTGACCAATAGTGGCCCCAGATTGGACCCATGCAGTGGAAGTGTGATGGTCCACGTGGACCGAGCGGAGGTTGATGAGATCGAGGAGGATGAAGGGAAGGTGGTGGGACACATAGGAGAGGCCCTCGTAGTCATGGCCCCCACTTCTGGTTCGAATCTCAAGTCCGTGAAGTTGGGAGCAAAAGATGGTAGCTTGAACATGAGATGGTTGGAGAGGTGTGACTATGACAAGGGGTTCGGGAGTTGTGTTGGATGAGAATCTGAGATTGTGAATCGAAAAGTGTAATGTGGATGAGTACGAGGAGTTGGTTTTTGTGAAGATGAGCTTAGATAATGAGGTGGCGTTTGGGATACGAAGGTAAAGACACTGAAGGAAGTCTTCATGAGAGGATGAAGATGATGAGGCCACCCCAAACGAAATTAAAACTAAAACAGCGACAAAAACGTGTGAGCTTGGCGGCTTCATTTTAATTTGAATTTGGTTCACATATGAGATCTTACCAACTCTGTAATATAGAAATCGGATATGCTTACCAATGTTGTTTGGAAGAATATTCTTGCTAGCGTGCTTAAATGGTAAAAGCTGACTTGGACCTATGGAAGATTGTTCAATGCACGTACTCATGAAGAGAAATTTCAAGGCAACAACTCAAACCCAAAAGCTCAAAGTTTCAATTTTACAGTTACATTCTGATGATTAGTAGTCTAGAATTGAGGCGAGAGTTTGGTAGCGCGCAAATTTGAAAGCATGAGAAATTACAGACGTGTCATTTTGAAGTACACAAGATCAGATATACATGGAGAAATGAATAAGAGACGTGTGTGCTTTTGACATTTTGGTTCGGGTGGGCAGTGAAAATATGATTAGAGGATTCGGCCGTTTAATTCCTTGCAACTGTTTCAAAAGGATAGTTCTCATTTGACCATGATTTCGCTATTTCTAGTTAGCAGTATTTACAATGGCAAAAAGATTAGTAGTAATTAGGTTGTTCAGACAGAAAAAAAATAATTACTTGTGGTTATGCAGTCCGTATTTAGTTATATGGTAGATCTGCACGCTAGATACTATTTGCAAAATCCAATAACAAAATAAGAAGCATTCTTTTCTTTATTACATAGCATTCCTAGAGTCAAAAGAAAACAGAAATTTCAAGTCTGGAAAAAGCCATATGTAAGCATTCACATTTATTTAGCTTATACCATGAAAAATAATCAAACATGTCGTCTCTGATTATGCACATGAGGAAATTAAAAATGGAGAAAACTTGGAAGAGCCATTTATAATACTCCCTCTGATCCTAAATATAAGACCTAATTGACCTTTTTAAAAAATTCTATAAAAAAGCAAAATAAGTTAATTATAAATTGATTTACCTAATTTTTTTCCCTTAAACTAGTTTATTTTACCTATAAACTAATGTATAATCTAAAAATATATCAAATATGTCATGATTTAATAGTCTATTTCGCAATCTTAACCTCTCCAAAAAAAAGTCAATTAAGTCTTATATTTAGGATCGGAGGTAGTATATGACTACAATTTGAATTCCCTCACCAAGAACGCCAAATTTGATCATTCCATCAAAATAATTGAAAACACGCAAGTATGACTACAATTTTAATTTAAAATCAATACTTCTTATATACTTAAATATATATATATATATATATATATATATATATATATATATATATATATATATATATAACACCTTTTTTTTGGAAGTTAAGGGAGTAAATTAGTGCCCTAAATTGTATAACATGCCACACGTAATTATATTATAAATTAGTAGTTTATAAGTAGAATAAATTATGTTTTTTATCAGAAATAAATTAATTTTAAGGAAAAGGTGATGATCATAGTATTTTAAAGTAATTAATATTACATCTTTAATTTCTCCAATAGCTTATAGATCAAATAAACTGTTTTAGAGAAAAATTTTGACTAATCAATTTAGAAATAATTTAGTTTTCTTAAGATTTTTAAAAAAACTAAATTAGAATTAGAAATTATATTTAATAACGTAGAGAGAGTATACTTGTATGTCGATTCAGAAGAAATGCACATATGGCATATGTCCCTAGACAACAGTTTTGGTAGAGACACTAACTTGAACTCCTTAGCTTGAATCTTAATTAATAAGCCTTGTCAGTTGTCAATTGAGTTTGTTAATGATTTCGCTTTTTTATACGGTTTGTTAATGACTTTTGTTAATTAGCTAATAAATGTTTCTATTATTGGGCTATATGAGTTGAATGCTGAAGTTCAAGGCTTCAAGCCCGATGAAAAAGTCAGAGTTAATTAGGTGAACGGGCCAAGAGATCAGTCTACCAATTACTTGTACGGAATGACTGCGTGGTCAAAACTGAAACTCAGAGAATGAGAGTTGAAACAAAGACATACATATACACGTACATACGTATGGTGAGAATGGTATTGTAATATCATCTTATTTTAGCTAATATAATCAACATTTTTAATCGAAATGAATTTAGTAAATATATTATATTTAAGGCTGTTAGAGTATATTTCTTAATCCCTCTGCCAATTCCAGTATTTTGCATGCCTTTATAAATGTGTTTAACAACCCCTTGCATAAAATAAAATAATTTTTTGAAGAAATAGAATTCTGAAATTTTTTGTCTTTTTAGTTTTGCTTTAATTTTACGTACTTTGGCACAGTCAAAAAACATACAATAAATTCTGCCAATCGCTAGCCCAAAAAAAATCCCTTTTTAAGAAAATAGCTTTAAATCTAGGAGGTAGACAGTACAAAGTTCAAATCATCAATGATCAAATTCTATATTTAACATGAAAAATGAAAGTACATGGAATGAATGGATTGAAAGAAAACTTCAAGTTTCTAGATATTCCGCATATAATCAAGAAAGCCGGCCAAAAATTAATGAAAATGACTGAAGGAATTAGATATATATGTCCATTATCCACTCCGAAAGACCGAACGGATGAGTTTATTTGTAGTGGGGAATTTATTTTTAAGTTGACCTATTTTTGAGTAAATTTGAAAATAAGCCAGATTATATAATAAGATTTCTGTTTGGATTAGCTATGAGAGAAGATGACTTTTTTTATAGATAAAATGACTTGTTTTCTATAAGTCATATATTGTATGTATAATAAAATAAGTTAGAATCCGTGGGGTCTACATCACAAGCAAATTATAAGTTGAGAATGAACTACTTTTTTTTATTTATGAAATAAGCTATTTATTAATTTTAAATAAAGTAATTTAGAAAATATTCAGTCAAACATCCTAAAAACACAATCTCCTTTAAAATAAATTATTTTTTAACAAAAATAAGTAGCTTATTTAGGCAAAATAAGTCCAACCAAATAAACTAATTTTGAAAGTGACAAGTTCTTCTTTATCTATAATGACGCAGCTAATGATGAAAAGATCAATTTAAATATTTATAGCGTGTGTATGTATGTTTGGAAGGCGATAGAGCCCTATACTCAATACATTTCAGAATGAAAGATGACGGATCAATTAAAAATATGCCAATCAACGATGATGTTACACATTCTTTTCTATTGAATACTTTAATGTAATTGTATTAGACATTCAGGATAATAACGTTTACTTAAACACGTAGTCTTAAATATGTGCCCCAGATATGAACTAAGCTAATACTCATGCATTATATATTCAACCATCCTTTAGATGGTGATTGGCAACTAAATCATATACACACACACACACACACAAACTAACACTATCTCAACCATCCTTAGATGAAAACTAACACACACACACACACGTATATGTAATATGTATCCATTTCTAGTTGTATATACCTAGACCATTGAATCTCACTTGTAAACTATCTAAATATGATTTAGATTATGTATTTGTTTTAAAAGAGATGCAATTTAAAACAAGCAAATGCATAGGACCGACTATGTCTTAGACTAAATCCTATATGGTACTGCATTAGAGTCCTATTTATAAGAAATTTAATTTTTCATTTAGTTGGTCCTATGCATATAAACTATTTGACATTATTGTTTCAAAATTGAAAAATGTGTGTTTTATTGCTTTCAATTACTTTAAACTGACAACTCATTATAGCTATTTATTTAATTTCAAAAGTTATGTTGTTGCTTAACATTACAGAAAATGAGAAATATGTTATCTTAATAAATACTCCCTCCGGTCCTAAATATAAGACCTAATTGACTTTTTTGAAAAATCCTAAAAAAAGCAAAATCAGTTAATTATAAATTGATTTACCTATTTTTTTCCCTTAAACTAGTTTATTTTACTTATAAACTAATGGATAATCTAAAAATATATTAAATATGTCATGATTTAATAGACTATTTTGCAACCTTAACTTCTCCAAAAAAAAGTTATCTAAGTCCTATATTTAGGACCAGAGGTAGTATTATATTGCATCCTACCTTTTATATGAGACTTCAGGACCGTGAATGATTAGTGTCACTTAACATGTGGGAATGCCCTTAAAAAATAAACAGTGCATCCTGATTTGGCCATATATATGATGTAATAAAAGCCTGTGAATGTAGTAATTGAATATACTTATTTAAAGTTGATCATGCACTCATATTTTTATGTTTTTGTTTTTATAAAGGCCGTCCTCCGAAAAATGCATAGAGACGGCGCCCTGGAGGAGCTGGCCTGGCGCTGTTTTCACGGGGAAAGATTTTTTTAACTGAATGGAAAGATGAAAAAGGGCTATCTAGAGTTTTTCTCCTGTAAACACTGCCATAATTGAAAAAGGAAAAAAAAAGGTGTTGCTATTAGACACGATGAAATCACTGTTGCTTATAATCATTACTGAATATAATTAATAATTTAGAGATATATTATCACAAAAAAATGTCCTACCATTATTATATACTCCTCCCGTTTCTTTTAGTATATAAGTTATAATTGAACTTTAAAAAACTTATAACAAAGATAAATAAGCTACTTATAAATTGATGATTTAACTGTTTTTGTCAAACTAATTTATTCAATTTGTAAGCTAACATATAATCGAATACGCCTTTTGTCCTAATTATGAGACCCCTTTGAATTTTTGTGGAAGTTAATAAAATAAATTATATAACTAAATTATGGCATATGTCTCATGTCATTATATTATAAGTTGGTTTATAAGTGGAACATATTAGTTTTGAGGGAAAAGAATAATTATCAACATTTCAAAATGGTTAATTTTACACTCTTAATTTCTCTAAAAAAGTTAAAGTGATCTTATAATTAGGATCGAAGAGAGTAATATACAACATACGATTAGTGCAATATTCCCCTTTTATAAAAAAGAAAGAAAGGTTTGTGCATTCTCCAAGGACCAAGAGTGAGTATTGATGTTTTTCTATCTTCGTATGTATTCCTCCCTGTCCTCATATTATCAGCAAATGATTTAATTCATGCAAGCAAAGTTGATTAAGAGTAAAATAGGAAAACTTGTATTGAAAAAGATGAGACAATTTGAGGTAGACTCTTATGTTTTGCACTAAAATCATTAAAATTTTAGACTCTTATAATATGGTGGGGAAGGAACATTATACACGTGTAATTATGAGACGGGAAAGATAAGGGAGGAAAGAGAGAATTGACCAAAGAATTGCAGGGTCGGAGAGGCAAATCTTATAGTCGAGGTAAATAATCCGTAGTCTTTTTGTTTGTGGCCGTGAATGAAAAAGTCACTATTACTGCCAAATCTGAAACTCTTGGTTTGCTTTCTATACATAAATAGTAGTCTCACCATAGGGTTAAGATAGGGTAAATTATTTTTAAGAAATATATACACACAAATAGTAAGAGAATCCGAATGATTTAGTATAGAATCACATATAATCAAATATGTTAACTATTATATTGGAGAGGTCAATGAGCGATGGAGTTACGTTATCTGTTGTTAGTCAAATTGGGATTGCTTACAAATAATCTTCTCATTTTCATATTACCATATGATCACCCACAAATCTTTCTATAAATTCCAACACAGACCCAGCTTTCCCCATAGAGCCAGCTCAGTACCCCAATACGAACAAGATGGTGCGTGGTTCAACAACATTACCTCTACTCTCATTAGTACTTACTATTCTCGTCCTTCTTTCCCTCCCTTCTCCCTCTTCTTCTTCTTCCTCGTCACCTTCCTCTCACAATACTTTCATCCGTTGCCTGGTAAACCATTCGGAACCATCTCACCCCATAACATCAGCGATTTTCATCCCAAGCAATGCCTCATTCTCCTCAGTATTGGAAGCATACATCAGAAACCTTCGCTTCAATAACTCCTACACCCGAAAACCATACCTTATCCTCACCGCCTTGCATGTGTCCCACGTGCAGGCTGCCGTTATCTGTGCTCAAAAGCACAACCTCCTCATGAAAATCCGAAGTGGAGGTCACGACTATGAGGGGGTCTCTTACAGAGCAGAACTCCCCTTCTTCATCCTCGACATGTTTAATCTCCGAACCGTAGAGGTTGACATAGCCAATGAGACGGCTTTTGTGCAAGCCGGTGCCATTCTCGGCGAAGTTTACTACAGAATAGCTGAAAAGAGCAAAACACATGCCTTCCCAGCTGGTGTTTGTCCCACAGTTGGTGTGGGAGGACACATAAGTGGTGGTGGGTACGGCAACATGATGAGAAAATATGGTCTATCTGTTGATAACGTCATTGATGCACAAATAGTGGACGTTCATGGGAGATTACTGGATAGAAAATCTATGACTGAGGATCTCTTTTGGGCCATTACAGGTGGTGGTGGAGCTAGCTTCGGAGTTGTTGTATCCTACACACTGAAGCTGGTTCGAGTCCCTGAGGTGGTCACGGTGTTCCAAGTTGCTAGGACCTTGGAGCAAAATGCTACAGATATATTATACAAATGGCAGCATGTTGCTCCTAACATTGATAATGACCTTTTCATTAGGGTCATTATTGACGTGGTCAATGGTACTCAAAATGGGACAAGAACCGTGAGGGTGACCTTCATAGCCATGTTCCTCGGCGATTCCAAAAGGCTTCTTTCTATTATGAATGAGAGCTTTCCTGAATTGGGCTTGAAGCAATCTGACTGTATAGAAACAAGCTGGCTTCGATCCGTTTTGTTTTGGACAAATATTGACATTACAAAACCTGTTGAGATCTTACTTGATAGGACCCCTCAGTCGCTGAATTACTTGAAAAGGAAGTCTGACTATGTGAAGGAACCTATTCCAAAAGAAGATTTGGAAGGCATATGGAAGAAGATGATCGAACTAAAAGACACCATTCTCTACTTCAATCCTTATGGCGGACGAATGGCCGAGGTTCCAGCTAATGCAACTCCTTTCCCTCATCGTGCTGGGAATCTGTGGAAGGTATAGATATTCATTTTATAAATTAATTTTGAAATTTTTGTATATAAAGTGGGGGAGCCAAGTTTAAATAAAATAACACTTTTTTACAACACTGAAGAGAAAGTTATAAAAAAAAAAAGAAGATCAGAGGTATATATATCCCAATAATTTACACAAAAACAACCTTAATCGGCATTAGTCAGTTTCTTAAATACTTGGTATTCAAATCCAAAAGGTCAGATATTGGGTGGGTCAAAGAGTTATAAAATACTCCCTCCAATCCTAAATATAAGACCTAATTGACTTTTTCAAGAAAATCCTTAAAAAAGTAAAATAAGTTAATTATGAATTGATTTACCTAATTTTTTCCCTTAAACTAGTTTATTTTACCTATGAACTAATGGATAATCTAAAAATATATCAAATATGTCATCATTTAATAACCTATTTCGCAACCTTAATCTCTCCAAAAAAAGTCAATTAGGTCCTATATTTAGGACCGGAGGTAGTATATAACTACGCTGTGTAATCTCAAACATGTTTTTCTTATTTCAATGATAGGTCCAATATCAGGCAAATTGGAAAGAAGCGGGCAAAGAGTTAGCAGATCACTACATAGAGCTGACAAGAAAACTACACAAGTACATGACACCATATGTGTCAAAGAGCCCTAGAGAAGCATTCTTCAACTACAAGGATCTGGACCTGGGCATCAACCACAACGGTAAGAACAGCTGCCAAGAAGGTACAGTTTACGGGGTTGAGTACTTCAAGGACAACTTCGACAGGTTGGTTCTGATTAAGGCCCGCGTCGATCCTTCCAACTTCTTTAGAAACGAACAAAGCATCCCTACCTGCTCTTCCCCAAATAGCAAGCCATAGAATATTATTGGACTGTTTTATTTGTTTGGATTATTGATGGTCTTCTTTAGATTAGATATGAATAAATATAATAATTACGTCAACAGTTTGTTACCTATGCCTTGTATGTTCAGATTTTCATTTTCTACTATCCGTTTGTTGTGTATACATGTATGTCTTTAATTAAAAACCAATTATTATCATACCTTCTATTCTTCTGTAGATGATTCTATCTCCAATCAGAATATAATTTTACGCGTGGAATTATACATAACTTGGTCATTAACATGTCATAACGGTGCTATAGCTTAATGCTAAATGAACTTTAAAATCAAACATAACCAGAACCACTGAAAAATCTAGAATTCTTGTCGAGTGCTTATCGCAGTGATAAAAAATTACTTCTCATTATTGAGATGAAATTTGAACCATCCAAAATTTCATTTGAATACATGGTCTAAATTTAAAGTTTTTGAATGGCCATTTTTTAAAATATAAAATTAATTTTTAAATATATTGAAGTCATGAAATTAGTTTTATTTTTGCTTTTGTATGAATTAAAATAAAAATTTATTATAAATTTTAAATAAATTTAAATGAATCTGTACTGTTAAAATAAATCTGATATAGATTGATATGAGAAAACATTCTTCTCATCTTTGTGATGAGCATTTACTGTGAACCCTTATCGAACACAATGTTGCCCAGCGAGTATCTAGCTAATTAATTTAGTGCGAGTGTGACTGAATTATTTTATTAGATTTGAACTTTATTTTTTTTATAATTATTTTTAATTTAATTTACTCTGGTTTAATTTGTAAGTGGAGTAAACTAATAAAGTGCAGTGTGAATCAATTATGTGCCTCATTAGTGGATCATAGTGGGCTCGTTTTGATTTTTTGTTTGTTTTCTCATGAGCGCCGCGAGCCCATGAATGCCACACGCAACCGTTTATACCTTCATGTCTTAAAGCTTAGAGATAGACAAAATGTTAACAACTTCACATGATAAGTTACTCCCTCGTAATATAAGAACTAAAAATTTGAATGATTTTATCTGAAATATATAAGTTAACTTTACCTTCTCTTTTAATTTAATGTATTTTTTCTACTTTAATTTGCCCTTAATTCTCTTATATATATTTATTAGTGTTTCTATATTTCTATCTCTTAATAATACTCCCTCCGGTCCCTAATATAAGAGCTAGCCGTCGAAAAACACTTTTTAAGAAAACATGTGAATGTTAGTTGGGTGTCTAAAGTTAATGCTTCTTTTCCAATATTGCTCATATTTATTATGATACTTTTAAGAGAGAGAAATACATAAGCATTAATAAATATGAAAAAAAAATTGAGGGCAAAGTAGGAAAAAATGCATTAAATGAGAAGAAAATGTGAGATGAACTCTAATATTAGGGACCAAAATCATTCAAATTTTGGGCTCTTATATTAGGAGTATCATGATAAATAATATCATGAAAAATACACGGGAAATATTGGAAGAAAGTAATTTCAGATAACCAACTAACTTTTACAGCTTTTTAAAGAAAAATATATTTTGGTGGTTGCGCTTTTATATTTCGGACCAGAGGGAGCATTTATTTGTGAATATGGAAACTGGTTTCTAAAAAATACTATATTTATTTATGGGGTTGACATAGGAATAATTTGGGGAAAAATTATAATTATAAATTTAAAACACAAGTGATTTAAGGTTGTATATTTATTAGGAGAAAATGATGAACATTATAGTTAGTTCTATATATTGCGCTTCTTAATTATTGGATCTATTGGGGAAATGATTGTATTCTTAAATATAATATATTTTTTTAAAATGTTTTTCACCATTTCTCCATAATAAAATATAAATATAATTTTTGATCTATCGTTGATCAAATCAAATTAATTAGGTAAATAAATCTTATATTTAGGAAGAGACAAAATGTTTTATTCGATGATAGCTAGTCAAACAAGATATTGCTAAGTGGACTTCAATTTTGTAAGGATGAGAACATACATGCGTGTTCAAATACCAGGAAGTGCTCTCATTAAGAGATAGGACAATCTTGTCTAGTGGACAACACTCCAATCCCTCGAGTCAGTATTAGTTGGTTTCAATAGTCACCAGATTACCGGGCGTTGTTTGAAATATAGATGATTGCAGCGTTGGGGATCGGAGCTATAATTTTCCTGATTTTCTCCCAGAACCTATTCAAATATTGCTGTTACAATCCTTATAAAATCATTTCATAAAGCCGACTTTACTGAAAGGTTGCAATTCCGATCCTCTCCCGTCTTTACTTCACCTCGTTAGTCTCCAGGTTCAAGCTTATACCTTGCTGCACCTTGGCCATGTTTTCTTTATATCCTCTAACAACCCAATAAATTCACACACACACACACACAGTATTTTAATGATAATATCCAACTCCCATCTAATAGGATATCGTATATATCAAACTCTTAAATAGTATATTTTGAATTTTGCTAGAATAACTGTATAGAGGATCGAAGATCCACAAGATATTTTAGCTCTAAATATTAAATTAATTATAATTATAATTAATAAATCTCACACATATATCAGCAGCCTATCTATCTAGTTTATTTTAAATATAATGTGTGGTTAATATTTTGTTTTACAACACAAACTTTATTCATATACCTATTCTTTTCTTTATAGTTATGGGAAGCCAAAATTTAACGTCATCTTCATAAACCTCAATACATAGGGCTTTCCTATATATATCTTTCTTAGGCTATTTCATGATCAAAGGTGATACTTGTAGGACTTAAGGGGTGGTCATTCTAGTGTGGAAAAAAATGGGGTCTTACGATCGATTCCAATTAGGTGAGGTTTAGTTACTAATAAGGTGGCAGTTTTCTTTTTCCACCTCTGCTGCATGTGTTTTATTAGTTAAATATTTTGTTGGAAACAAATTTCTGAATTAATTTACATCTTGTAGATTTTGCTAAAGCGAATGGATGCCATGTTAAACCCTTTTTGTTTAATTATAGAGATCTTTTTTTGTGAATCCTTAATGGATGGTTTTCTTTTTGGAATGGGTATGTACATAATGGCACAAAAATATGTTATGTATGTGTATTACGATGGGAGGGTTACTCTCATATAAGAGAATATTGCAATAGGATGGTATTTCCTATGCATGAGTATATATTACGATGGGATATTTCCCACGTTTGAGAATATTGGGATAGGATGATTATTTCCTATGCATGAGTGTATTACGATTGATTATTTCTCACGTATGAGAATATTGTGAGAGGATGATTATTTCCTATGTATGAATGTATTATGATGGGTTATATTGGAAAGGGATGGTAATTTCCCGTTGGGATGGTTCTTTTCCAAGTATGAGTATATTACATGGGGTGTTATTCCCCATGTATGAGATATTAAGTGGGTACTTTCTTTCATCCTAAATATAAAATTTAATTGATTTTTTTTTTGAAAATTCTAAAAAAACAAAATAAGTCACTTATAAATTCATTTACCTATTTTTCCTTGAACTAGTTTATTTGACCTATAAATTAATAGGTACTAAAAAAATCAGATATATTGAAATTACCAACCTATTTTGTTTCCTTACTTTCTAAAAAAAAAAGTCAATTAAATATTTTATTTAAGACAAAAAGGAAGTACATAATACTACAGTGTGATGGTTTCACGTCCTAAGAATGAGTAGGTGAATATATGGTTGTTACATCTGAGTCACTGAGTCAAACACTAAGAATGGTTTCACGTCCTACCCACTGAGTCAAAGTTAGATTCACCTGTCTTTGTAACATTTTTCAATGTGATTAATTACTAGTGTTTGAAGGTTACATGATATCATGAGTCATGACTACTATGGCAAATGTCAAGTTCTTGGTGTGAATCCCACAATGTTATACTCTCTCCCTCTAATCCTTAATATAAGAGCTCAAAATTTGAATTTTTTTGTTCAAAATATAAGAGCTCATTTTATATTCTCTCCTCATTTAATGTGTTTTTCTTACTTTACCCCTAACTCTCTTCAATATTTATTAATGCTTAAATATTTTTTTCTCTTAAAAGTATTAAAATAAATGTGGACAATATTGAAAAAAATATTATCTTAGACATGGGCAAAGGGACATATATAACCCGAAAGTTTTCCTATATGGGCACTGAGCACCCTAAAGTTTCTATGGGGGCAAAAATAACCCAAAAGTTTTACTATAGGAGCACTAGGCACGCCGCACGCTGGATGACATGTGGCATGACACGTGGGATAAAATAAAAAGAGGAATTGTACTTAGTCCTAAGGAAGGAATTTTATTAACTTAAAATCCCTAAGAATCTCATAATTATGAGTGAGTTGCAAGAGACCTAATAGTAATATAATCAAGTTATCAAAAAGACTTTCTACCCCTCATTTAAACAAAATATTGTGGGTAAAAAAATACTCTTCATCCTCACAAAATATATCAGCTCCATTTTGTTTTGTAAATTATTGTTACAATATTTTAATTTTCTTAACAATTTACTTATTTATTTACAAATATTTCTGAAAACAAAAAATTAAATGCCGAAATTGACCCTATGGAGGCTGCCTTAAACGGAAATGTATTAATTCCAATGCAAGATTCCAATGATATTGCGTGTTTCAATTTTGGCCTTCATCCTTTCGTGTTAACCAAATTACAATTTATACAGGCATCAATGGCCACCAGAAACTGAAGTCTACTATTTTTTTGTTAAAAAAAGTCTACTATTTAAAAAGCACAGAGATGCCATCAAAAGTGTGCGAGCCCCTTTATCTTCTTCAGCTTCTGGTTCCAGCTGTCCCGTCATTGAAATGGTCAGCACTTCACTTCTTCTCTCTAATCAATCTTCGTATGCTAAAGTATTATATGATATGTATATAATCCATCTTTAGCTATGAACGTTATACCATTTTTCCCAAATGTCTTTGTTCGCAAATATTACAAGCAAGAAGAAGACGATCGATCAGTGTTAGTAGAAAATGAGAGATTAATATATGGAAATAAAGTTGCATGAAAGAAGCCAAGACGAACTTAATATGATATTGACCCAATATGATGATAAAAAAGCATAGGCAAACATGCTAGTGTCGTGTTGTGATGCACGTATCTGACAGTGTAAATGAACTCAGACGATTGAAAGAGTGCGATTAAAATTGTACACACTAGTATACATCCCAAAACTACGAGATTCCGATCCCATATGGGCTATATATAATCCAAACTGAAAGAAACTAATAAAACTAACAACTGCAACCTATATCAATCAGGTTAATTATTTGGGATTACAAACTGTAGAATATACATATATAAAGGTTAAGCAGGTTACGTTGGTTATTAGCTAGATGGTGTCGTAAACAAGTAAGCTGTGGGAGGACGATGAGGAAGGTATGGTAATTAGAGTGGATCCAGTTGATGCGTAGTCATCAGCAGTAGTCAAAATGTGGTGGGCTTCAAATGATCCACCGAACTCAATTTCCTCATAATCTTGCTGCCCTGTGTTCGACATGGACATCCTTCTCAGCCTCTGGATCCTTTCAAGCTCCATTGTAACTTCCCTCATGCTAGGCCTATTCCTCCCATTAAGGCTCAAGCACCTTCTCGCCAGGTTGGCCACTCCAATCACATCTTCTTTGGCACCCTCCCGGATCCTCTGGTCCACAATATCATCAAAACGACCTTCCTCCATACTCATCATGAAATAGGAGGCCAAACTCTGAGTTTCCGCAGGCCTCCCCGTTGATATAGCAACTTCCCCAGTGAGCAGCTCAACAAGAACAACCCCAAAGCTGTACACATCACTCTTGTCAGTGAACTGGCTCGTCTGAAAATACTCGGGATCCAAGTACCCGAATGTCCCCTGAACCTTTGTGGTGAGGTGTGTCTTGTCCATGGACACCATTCTGGACGTCCCAAAATCAGCCACCTTTGCTCTCAGCTTCTCATCCAGCAGAATGTTGGTAGACTTTATGTCCCTGTGGTAAATGGGCCGAGAAGCCGCGGAGTGCAAGTAAAACAGTGCTCCCGCGACCTCTCCGGCTATTCTCAAACGGGCCTCCCACGTCATTGATATCTCCTCGTTTTGCTCATGCAAGTGCTCGTAGAGGTTGCCATTCGGGATGAACTCGTAAACAAGCAAGGGCAGTTGAGTCTCGAGGCAGAACCCCAAGAGCTTCACAACATTTCTGTGGTTGATCTGGGAGAGAATGACAACTTCGTTGATGAAGTCTTCCACGTTGCCTTGGAGAGTGAGTTTCTTGACGGCCACGATCTGACCGTCGGAGAGCATGCCCTTGTAGACGGTGCCTTGGCCTCCCTTTCCGAGGACTCTATTTTGGTTGAAGCGGTCGGTGGCCTTTTCAAGGTCCCTTGAGCTGAACAGTTTTGTTTTGTCGAAGCTCACTTCTCTTCTTTGCAGCAGCAGGCCACCGTTTTGTCTGAAGTATTTCTCTTTCCGCTTGTTTATCCTGCTTTTCCTGAATATTTTGTACTGAATCCATAACCCAACCAGGAATACAATGGATACCAGGCTCGAGAACACCACCCCTGCATTCAATTATTCCAAAACCAAACAATCTAAGATGGACTCCATCCCACTTGCTAAATTCTCTTAGGACGAAACGAACTCCAATAAACAATTTGGCTGATGACTTTAATTTATTGAAATAAATCATGAATTATTATTATTTTCAGCTGTTAAGAATCAGGTTCTGTAAATCAAAAAATCAAAGCCATGCATGAAAGAATTTTAGGGAGAATGACATTGATTTGGTATATTTGATTACACAAAGTAACATAACTATTTGAGATCATATAATGACTATGATGTGCTATTCTAACAAGTTTTTTTAAATTAAAACCTCTCAATGTTGATAATTCTTTTGCAATAGATCGAGTCAACTTAATTTCCACAAGGAGTTAATAAAATATAGTTAAGTAGGTCTGAACCGATATATTCCCTCCGATTCTAAATATAAGACCTAGTTAACTTGTACGTTTTGGAGATGTTAAAGTTACAATATATGTTATTAAATTATGACATATTTAATATATTTTTAGATTAGTCATTAGTTTGTAGGTTAAATAAACTAGTGGTTGAGTCACCACAAGTGGCTTCCAAAAAAGTCAACTAGGTCTTATATTTAGGACCGGAGGGAGTATATGCTACTCCGTTTACAAAAATTCTTTCCATGTACGTGTAAGGAAGTCACAGTTATATATGTATTTCCCTGTGAAAAAAAAAACAGAAATATATAGGCATTTGTCATCACTTCCCCACACAGACATAGACAACTTCCAAAAGAATGAGTGCCATTTTGGTTGGATGGGAATTAATATTTTTTGGTCATGCATGTTGCATCTCACGATTGTTAGTCAAAAAGAGACGCCTCGTGAAATCACATTAAATTTATCTTTCCCTCTTAACAACTGAAATTAAAGTAATTTAAAACTAAAAAATGGCTCACCACAAGTGGCTTCTAATATATAACAAGGACCGGAGTTTAGTATCTTGGACTCACCACAAGATGTTCTCACTAATCTTTAAATAAAGATAACTTGCAAGAAGTAATAACTAATGTTTTTAAAATAATTTGTTAAAATAGCAATGCGAATTCATAAAAAAATAGAATGAGGAAAGATGGATCGAATGAAGACGCATGTAGCATGAGTTTAGGCATGTAATGGAATAACAACTAAAAGGAAAGTCAGTAGAAGGGGAATATGTTGATAAAAAAAAGTAGAAGGGGAATATGGTAAAGCATTTGCCATTTGAGCTGAACAACATGTTATTTGTTTATATTTACGGTGATGAGAAGGTGAGGAGATGAGCATGGAATCGAAATCACATGGGTACCTATGACCGACAAGCCTTGAGATTTGGGTGTAGAGTTGACTTGGCCACCTGAAAGGCGAAGATTAAACTGAATTATAAGCCTTAATTTAGAAGGAAAGAATGAGGGCTGTATATATATGTATGATGAGTCAGGAATAAAAATGGTTTATGATGTAGTAGTATATAGTACTCCCTCCGTTCCTAAATCCGTTCTTAAATGTAAGATCACTTTCCATAATTTGGGGGATTAAGGAAGGTGGTCAAATTACCTGATGTTCCAAAAATACCCTTTAGTTAAATTGAAAATACAAATATACCCATTCATGCTTTCAATTCAACACCACAACTCAATTGTAAAAGGAGTATGGGGTATTTTGGGTAAAACTTGGGAAAAAAGAGAAAGTGTTCTTACATTTAGGAACTTATCCATATAACCAAAGTGATCTTACATTTAGGAACGGAGGGAGTAGTACATAGTAATAGTAGAAGGGACCTGAAGAAGGAGCACAGGGAGTGGCACAGAGAGATGAGTTGAATGGCGTCTGCGAATCAGTGCAAGCAGAACCATATTGGAGGACGGCAGGAACGCTATCCGAATCCTTCAACTTACTCAAAATCCTGGAGCCCCAATCGTGAAGGCCCTTATCTTCAGCAATAAGCGCATAGCTGCAATCACCACCACCTTTAATTGTACTGTTTGGTGCCACATATTGAATTGTGGGTCTGAATTCCGACAGAACCCGAGGCAGGGAAGTGGCGCAGCAATACTTCCCCTGACACGATGGAATTTGTGAAGTATTAAGTTTGTTGCTGGGGCAAATGGAGATGCAGCCCCCTAAAACGACGTCGGGGTGGCCCACTTGCTGAATAAGAGCCTGTGTGTTGCAACCCACACCAACAAACAGGTTGTCCTCTCGAGAGTAAACAAAAGGACTTCCACTCATATTTATGGGAAGACTACTTATTGTGGGGGAATTCTTGCAGTTCAAAGAGTAAATGGGATTTTTGACCCAAATCTTGCACGAGCTTATCTCTAATTTGGTGATTTCCAGGTTTAAGAACTTCAGATATGCCCTGTCTGCTTTGCACACGATTTCAAACCACTTACCATGGTAGCACTTGGCGTCATTCATTCCAAAGGGAGCAGAGATTGTGAGATTCCCACAGGTGGAGCTACAGTCAGGAGAAGCCAATGACAGTGGAATTAGATAGATGAAAACGAGAGGCAGAGCCATTTTGGATATATGGTCTCTATGCGGTAACCGAGAGATGGAGAGATGAAGTGAATGATCTCGGAGAGGCACATAGATATTGACTGCCATTCATTAGTAAAGTAGTCTGACTTGCAAGACTTAGAGGCGGCCTGACCTTTGTGGTCACTCACTTTTGAATGATGCCAATTTATATTTTCTAATCCACAAGTTGGTAGGTACCATACAAGACCCACTTCACTTCACCCCTTCTTTACTTTGTCCTTTTTATCGGCTCCAAACTAATCTGAGTTCCTTTTCCTACTCGCTACTTGGCATGAACGGGGTCTCTTTAATCTAGCCACTCCTTGAAATCTCTATCTCTACAAGTAATGATGCTATTATTGATCCACATGTTATAAAATGTCAGTTTTTATTATTGTTTTTGTTATTGATTCATATGTTCAATTAAATCTCATCATCATACATCTCATTTTACTCATCTACACATTCATTATAATCATTATAGTCATAATATAATTAGTTAATTTGCATGTAAACTTCTATAAATTAATTATTCTATTCATATGGGTCGCTATATAAGGCAACAATCCAAAAATATGTTTTGATTTTGCAATATATGATTTATGAAATTCATGAATTAATAATTTGTTGTGTTCAAATAGGCCACTATTCACGGTAAAAATCCAAACATAATATTTGATTTATAAGATGTTATATTTCTGTTAAAAAATGGAGTGATAGTTATTTGAATAGTTTTTTTAATAAATCAATGATTTCATTTTTTACTCATTAAAATAGTTACTCAAAAAAAATCAAATTCTTTATTTTATTTTTTTTAGTGACAAAAAGATCTAGTTAAGACAAAACATAGATGCTGAGTCTTTTAGTTGTTCATACAAAATGCTACCCATCATATTCGTAATTATTCATATCATGTATGAATGATGTATTGATTCATTTGTAGTTTATTCTTCTTGATGGGAAACTGCTTTCTAGTGCCAATCAGAAAACAAGAATAAACTATATGTGCAGGTGGAGAAGACCTCATCAACAATTATCCATGCCTTATTTTATTATTCCCCTTTAACCTAAATACAAAATATGCTTACCTAATTTGATTAGATTAAATATGTTAGTTAAATTACTTAAAATCATATGATTATTCTATCAAATCAATGCACTCTACCCATCTAGATTTATCTCCACCTTATCTCTTACTTATTTATTATTGAAAAACATTAATATATATAATTCGAGTAAAAGTTATGAATAATCAAACATACTAATTAGCTACAGGACTAAACTCACACTTTCAGATAGTCCTATTTAGGATGAGTACATTGAATTCAGTGTTGTTATATTTGAGATTTGAAAAAGGATGTGTTTGAATAATATGGGCAAATACTTGTTATGCCTACCAAATCAGAAATCAACGTGTTCATTTTTCTTTAAAAAAATAATTTGTTGACAACATATTTTTCACCAAAATTGATACATACCACCAATATTTCATTTTATATAGTTTTGGTTTACTTGCTTCTGCAGAAGTCAACATTTGGGTGAGTAAGTAAGAAGAGGTAATAGGGGAAAGCAGAGACGCATAATGGGAGAGGACGACGGGAATAATAAATGAAAAACGATAATGGGGGTGGCACATGGTGGGGCAGGAAGTATGGTGGGGCAGGAAGTCAGTCATCCATCAAAACCGAAACCAGTGTTTCTCTTTTTGGGAAAATGACAATAAAATGACAATTGAATTTCAATTGGACAAATAGGTGATTCCAATTCTCAATAGGATCAATAAAGGTAACTCCAATTCTAAGAGGACAAAAAAGGGACAGTCCTCAATTTGTAGAGCTGGGAATACGGGCCGGCCCGGCCCTAATGGGCCGGCCCGCATAGGGCCGGGCCTAAACGGGCCGGGCCCATTTAGGCCCGCTTCCCTTTTTATACACCTATTTACAAGGCCCGGCCCTCATGCCATCGGGCCGGGCCTAGCCCGTAGGGCCTGGCCCATTTCTATTTTTTTAATAAAAACTAAATCATTTTTCCTAAATCCACTTTTTCCTCTTTTAACCTTATTCTCCCTGTACGTTTTATAGTTTTAGCAAAATAAAATCATCTAATAACATCACAATAAACATAATCATAAGTCATAACATAGACTGATAAAGTGATAAGTGATAACATAACAACATACACTAATACATATAATCTAACAGTCAAAATAAAAAACAAATTCTTCAAACAAAAATCTAAATAAACATTAAACACTGGCCTCTAAATGTAATCTAATCAACCATTTTTTGTTTTTTTCTTAAAAAGGAAGCGGGCCTATAAATACGGGCCGGCCCGCGGGCCGGCCCGCATGGGCCCGAGGCCCTAAAGGGCCGGCCCTTATAGGCCCGCTTCCCATTTTTTCCACCATAATAGCAAGCCCGGCCCTCCTCGGGTTTGCATGAAAACGGGCCGGCCCGACGGGCCAGACCCATATTACCGGCTCTATCAATTTGTCTGAGTGAATTTGTATTAAAAGACCAAATGACTCTATCTTATATCATGAAATTACCCCTTCTCTCCTTCTTCTTCATTCCTTCCCACTGGAAAACAAACACCAACCCCAACCCACTGTTCATCTTCTTCATCAACCCGAAACATATTCCCCTTCCAAACAAACCCCACCTCACTGTTCATCTCCTTCACCAAACAAACCCCAGCCCCCTATGTACAGAGCAAAGAAAAATAAGTTAAAAGAGCAGAAACAAAGAAACCGAGCAAAGAAAAATGAAAACACAACAGGGAAAGAATAATAAAAGAACAAGGTTACAAAATGGACAGATTAAAACAAGTTAGGCGAGGCTACACCTGTTGGAAGGAGGCATGTGAATGAAAGAGAGGTTGACAGACAAAAGAAGACGAAGACATCAGAGGAAGAGATTAACACAAGAGACATCAAACAAACTGGAGAACTGGAAAAAATGCATTGCACCCTTTGGCTTCGACCGCCTTTAAAATGCATTGTGACATTTTTAATTTATTTTTTAAGCTTGAAGGTGGCTTGGAGCAGTTTTTCACGATCCCCTTTAAAATTTTTATATGATTTATGCTTTTATATTATCTAAAAGAGGGATAATTTGATTGTGGCTAGTGTTAAGTGGGAAGTTTGAACAAGTTGAAATCTTTATTTTGTAACCTTCTTCCTTCCCTCTCTCTCTCTCGAAGCGGGAGACATAAGCACAGGGGACAGGGATTTGTTTGGTGAAGAAGATGAACAGTGAGATGGAGTTTGTTTGGTGAAGGAGATGAACAGTGAGGTGGGGTTTGTTTGGAAGGGGAATATGTTTCGGGTTGATGAAGAAGATGAACAGTGGGTTGGGGTTGGTGTTTGTTTTCCAGTGGGAAGGAAGGTTTCAACGAAGAAGAAGGAGAGAAGGGGTAATTTCATGATATAAGATAGGGGACATTTAGTCTTTTGATACAAATTCACTTTGGACAAATTGGGGACTGTCCCTTTTTTGTCCTCTTAGAATTGGAGTCACCCTTATTTGTCCTGAATTGAAATCAACTATTTGTCCAATTGAAATTCAAATATCATTTTATTGTCATTTTCCCTTTCTTTTTTTCTTTTTTGATAACTAATTCATATATTATATCTTATCACATTGGCTGTATTATTCACATACATTAACCATCACGCCCTCCCTATCTAGTAGTGTTTAATTCGTAGTCAGAAATCCTATCTAGTAGTGTTTAATTCGTAGTCAGAAATGAGAGCTGATCATGTTCTTGCTTTGCATTGTTATACTCTTTACTCTTTATTCTTTACTCTTTACTATTTACTCTTTAGTATACTGGCTAAGCCGCTGCAAACCGTATTTTAAGTTCAATCAAGTTCGGGTCAAGAAAACCAGGAGGGGTCTGGAGTTGGAGAAAAAACCAAGCTCATGCCAATTTTGACCAAAACAACATTGACTTAAGAAGCTAAATGAAATTAAAGAGGAAATCGCTTATAATCTTCAGATTCGAGTTGAGACTAGCATGAGGGGAAAACACACGTGTATGGGTTTGAACAAAATTGGTAGGCATGGTGCATATGCCGAATTTCGCAGACGATGAGAAGACAGAAAAACTACAGTAGCATTGTATAAATATAATGTTGGGAAGATCAGACAACGTATATAAAATACAAGGATTGGCTTGAGAGATATCTGTTTGTGGCTAAACAAGAGAATAAGTATTATGTTATGGACTAATAGGCTGAAAAAAGTAGTAAAAGGGTACATCAAGGTTTATCCTAAAGAGACTCGAGTAATTAATAACTATACACTTTAAGTTTTGATGACTCCTTAATTTTAGGGTATTTCAATATATATATATTTAGTTATATTTTGAGAGTCATTAAGTTAAAAATAAATGGATTTACTGAGAATTAGAGATATATTGCTTTGAATTATTATTTGGGAATTAGTTGAATTGAAATAGGAAATTTAAAATAGAAACGGAAAAATTACTAATGCTCTTAAAATTATAACTGCCATTTATTTATTTATTTGATTGATATGAAACACATTGGATTTTTGCAGCCAATTAAAAGAGAGAAACCCTAAATTTTAGTGTATATATATTATATACACCTTCAGGAGTAGGGAGGCTGATTTATAATTCTTCCAATTTCCTAATTAAAGCCTAAAGAGCTATTAACGAGAAGAAAGAAAGAAGTTGTAGGGTCGGGATAATTCTTTCAACTCTAAAGCCTAGCCATTTACGCTTGAGAAGGGGAATTTTGGCAACTACTTTGGTTCTTTGTGGGAATCATTCACGCGCACACACGTAGGAAAAGACGAAAGAGGGGCTAGTGGCGGCAACCTTTGCTTTTGGCTGGTTCTTGACAAATACACACGCTGAATTCATCAGAGAACATTAACGCTGAAAAGGAAGGAGTGAGGAGATTTCATCTTTTCTCTCTTATATTGTTGAGCATCAAATTCGCAATTGTGGGTCTTTGTTTCTATTTTCCAGTAAAATTTGTGATTCTAAACTTTTGTTTGTTGGGATGATTTTGTGCAAAACCATGTGTGTGACTATTTTTCTTTTATAACTTATAGTACTATGAACATATTTGTAATTTAGATATTTTATTTACCACTATTTAATTATAGTTAATTTATCTAGATTATTTAATCTTACTTGATTAATTGTTTAGTGTTTATCACCATTAGATATATTTAGGGAATTTAGAATTGGACTCAAAAGAGGGAATTTTAAATAGACCATGGATTAAATAGTGTTGGATTGAATTTTTAATCTTATTTGCAATTAGGATATACATATACCTAGAAGCCCTAAACGCTCACATTAGAGTTGTACCAATATAAATTAGGCCTAGTTAATAAATTAGCGCAAAACGTTGTGTAATTAAGCTAGACAAGGATATAGATTAAAGTGAAAGACATTTATAGACACTAATACTCTAGATTAGCTAGTTGAATTAATTCATAATTAATTTGGTGAGCATAAAATCTAAGAAGCAAATAAGAGATTGGTGGTTCTAGATTTTTCTTTTGACTCTTGTTTTATTTTATTTTCTTAGATCCTAGGTAATCAAAATCAATTTTGTTTTACTCAACTTAAACGAAAGTAGGAAATCTGGTAACTAATTATTAATTGTCATAGTCTCTGTGGGATTGACCTTGATTTGCCGCTTTAACTAATTTACGATCCATACACTTGTGGAAATTTTTATCAAAATTTTGGTAGCATCAAGTTTTATTTTCGTTTAAGTTGAGTGAAGAAAAAAAATTTTATAAGCTAGTGAAAGAGATTAACTATGATATAAGAAAAGTTAAAGTTAGTCACTAATCCGTTATTTGCTTCATAGATTTTATTTTCACTAAATTAATTATGCATTAATTTAACTAGCTAATCTAAAATACTGATGTCTATAAAAATCTATCAGTCCACTCATATCCTTCCTTAGTTTAATTATGTAATGTTTTACACTAATTTATTAGTTACAATTTATACCAATATCAATCGCAAACAAGTTCATAATGCTCTAAATTATTAACCAAAAATTAGCCACATATGAGTTGCAAAATCATCACGCGAAATAATTTAGGGAAAATCCCAAATAAATCCCTCCCAGTACCCAAAAGGACAAGTGAGGAATCTAAACTTTCAAAAGGACTATGAAGGAACCAGCTACCTGTCATTTTAAAATTTTGCGAAAAGACAAAATTGCCCTCATCCTAAAACAAAAATTACTATCCACCCTAAACTCATCCAAACACCCACACTCTTCTCGCAATTTGTGTTTTAGGATGGGAACAATTTTGTCTTTTCGCAAATTACTACGCCACCCAATAATTTATGTGAATGCCTGACTAAAAAGTTGTCATGGTATAGTCAACAATTGTAAGTAACCAAAACTTAAAGAGGAAATCACTAATAACTTTTGACCGGACAATGATAATTTTCTAGCCAATTTTTAAAACTTTTGGTTGGACTATGTAATAAATTTTAAACTTTCAAGGGAAATGACAAATAAATACCTTCGAATATCCAAAAAGACAAGTAAGGAAATCAAACTTCCAAAATGACAAGGAACTCCGAATTCCAAAAAGGCAATTAAAGAATCAGACAATTGTTAATTGCTATGTTCCAAATGTTAATAACTATGTTCCAATTGTTAACTTTTATTGAAATTCCTTACTTGTTCTTTTGGAAGTTTGAGTTTCTTACTTGTCCTTTTGGACATTCGGAGGTATTTATTTGTCATATTCCCAACTTTTAATTGGTCAATAAGAAATTAAGAACTTCTTGAAATTTGAGATTAATTATGTTATTTCATTAGAACCTCATCTTAATTAAGTTCCTTGCATATGACCTCTAATTAATAATTTCCCAATAATTAATAATTAAAGCATGAGTATATTCAGCTAATTCAATGAATTAAAAGAGTACTATCCTTTATTTGGATCATTAAAGCATGAGTATATTCGGCTAATTCAATGAATTAAAAGGGTACTATTCTATACTTGGATCCAATGCTAGTGTACCAAATGATAACCACATTGCGTTTCACTCAAAAATTTCAATCGCAACACGAAGCATTCATTATACGTCTGCCTCACATCACCATTCATCCTTAACTACTATCTGTCAAGTAAATTAGGAAGACATATCATAGCTGACGGCTATAATGTTTCTTCCACGCGTTGGTATTCACATATATTGCTTTACGCATTCTTTTTTATGAGAAAAATTTATGTGAGTTGGGTCTTGACACTATGGTTAAGGTAAGCAAGCCTTCAAGTTCAGAGAAAACTATACAAAGGTATTTACAGATGACTCACCTATAAGGTTTTCACATCGGTAGAATATAAACTCACAACAACCTTATTATTATGAGTCAACCTCTTTACCAAGTGAACCAATTTTTGTTGACTGCCGTTTGCACCTACTTTTTAGCTCTAAATATTCGTTGCCCACTTTAATTCTTTTATGAGTTCAACATGCATGAGACTTTCCTTTTTCACATGTTTAGTACTCCCTCTGATCCTAAATATAATTAAAACCTATTTTAGGAACATGAATTTAGTTATAAGAACTATTTCTAATTTTTAACAACTTTGATTTCCCCAAATTATTCTTATTAATGTTTCCAAATAAAGACATATAAGAGAGAGTGAGTGAGAGTAAAGATAGATTGTTATTGTATATTGGCAATATCATGTTATTTTAAGGCTAAAGCATACCTTTGGTCCCTTATGTTTGCATCAAGTTTCAATTTAGTCCTTTATGTTTGGAAAATACACTTTTAGTCCTTTTTTGTTAACACCGTTAGTTTAACTTAACGGAAAATACTAACTTAACAATTTTAAATGATTATTTTATAATGAAATTGGACAAAAAATGATAAATTTTGAAAATATAAAAATATTTACACTCAAATATTTTAATCTGAACATTTTTTCAGTATTTAATAATCATTTAAAATTGTTAAGTTAGCATTTTCCGTTAAATTAAACTAACGGTGTTAACAAAAAAGGACTAAAATTGTACTTTCTAAACATAAAGGACTAAATTGAAACTTGATGCAAACATAAGGGACCAAAAGTATACTTTAGCCTTATTTTAATTAACTTAACTAACATCTTTAACATAATTAAATTAGGTAATTAAGCCTTATATTTAGGACTAGGGAGAGTATTGTTTAATTTTTCCTTCCAAATTTTCTCTTCATTGTGTGCACGTTCTACTGAATGTATTGTTTTATCATATAAATTCCATTTTATAAATAAATAAAAAGGATAAAATTGTGAGTGTTGACTAATCACTGATTTCAATGAAGACTTACATTAATATTTATATATTGTTCCCATGCTTTAATTCATTAAAAAAATTAATCATTTGGTTTTTTGTTATAATTTTCAATTACGCAGTAATAAGTATATAATATATGCAGTTATACAAGAGATTTATCATGTCAACCGTGGGTTGAGGCTCCAGTTTGAACAGCGTCATTTCAGATCAAAGTTTCGAAAAGAAGAAACCTTGTGATATACATACCGAACAACTAGTATGTGCTTCAATAAAAAAAGGAGCAACTAGTGTGCTTCAGTCAAAAAAACAAAGAACAACTAGCATGTGCTAGCAATTATAAAATCATATATACAAACCCGGTTCTGAACCTACGGATTTCGCACGTCACCTTACTGAATGACCCGCCCCTAATACAACGTTAAATGTTTGATTTCGTTGTACTAATTTATTAATATATGCCGCAAATAAAGCTGACTAGCCTCACAAGAGGGTTTATTCATCACTCCAAAAAAATCAAAAGAGGGTTGAAAAAATCATTTGCGGATCATGCACAAGCTGGCTGGCTATATACTTTGTGCGTGCCGCTATATGTTTATAAAATCTTTATTAATTTGCAGGATATTCAGCTATTATTTTTCCGAAATCCGGAGCTCTACTAATGATGAGCTGCTTTTGCTTTGCGTTGTATAAATAAAAATATCCACATTCTTATTAAACTCAAGAATTAACTTAGATTTTACTTATTTATGTTTCTATCAAATCAAAACATGTTACGAGTTACCTATATTCGTACTACCTCTGAACTTGGTAAAAAATTCATGAGTTTACATATCAAATGTACTGTTTTAACCTTTTTACCTTAAAGAAAATGGAATCAAAAATCATTGTAATTATTTTTATTTAATTTGGTCATATTCAACAAATTTTTATATAAATTTCATTGATTTTTTTTATATTAGTAAAGTCTAAATGTTTAAATTCAATATAACGTATATTCACACATTCTCAAAATATTTTTAAGTCAAATTATTGTTATTTTTATATTTTTATCTAATTATATATTAGAAACACACATTTTTTGTTTTTTTTTATCAAAAGAAACACACATTTTTTGAAAGAACATTAGAAACACACATTTAACAATATAGATAAACTCTTATGTGTTTATGATTTGAATTATTGTTCAAATTTTACATTCTTCTAACGAGTTTGTTTAAATTTACGGGTCTGAAAACCTTAACATGCATGGTCCACTTCAAATATGAAAAAAGTGGAAAGACTAATAAGTACATATGATTTACTCATGTTCATCTGGATGTAATCATCTTTTAATTTATACTCTTCGTATAAGGCTGAGATTAGCAGTAATATCCACTATAATTCAGTAATCACTGTGAAATTATAAACTCTACAATATACTCTCTATTCCGATCCCTTCCATCCTTATTGATATATGATATACTTATGAAGTATGTGTTGACTGTTGACTCTCTCTCTCTCTCTCACTCACTCTCTCTCTCTCTCTCTCTCTCTCTCTCTCTCTCTATCTCTCTACACACACGCGACCTATATCAAATTATTGTTAACTTTTATTTTTAATTTGAAAATAATTTAACTTTTCTCTGGCATTATTTCCTAGTGATATTCTCTGAATAAAAATCAAGTTAGAGGTTGTATCAAAAAAAATCAAGTTAGAGGGAAAATTTTGAGGTATTTTCTAGTGATATTAGGGTATTTTCTTAAAAGAAATTACACATACATAACTAACATTTTTAATATTATCAAATTAGGTAAATATATATCTTATATTTAAGATTGAAAGAAATAATAATTAAAAAGTGCATATTTTGTCTTTCTAGGTAGTTTAATAACGAATTTTAACTTAAATGATTATACTAATATTGTTAAAAATCATTTTGACCCGCCCAAGAAACATCGGCTACATGCCTGCTGACAATAAAAATACTAGCTATTTTGAATCTTTGATCAACCTAGCTCTATTTATGAAATGGGGGTTGACAAAGGATCGATAATTAGGTCGCTGATATTTATCAAAGAAATTTCTTTGATGTAATAGGGTGTTGAGCTAATAATGAAATTCAGTTTTTCATTAACAATAATTTGCTAGCTAGAAAGATTATTACTTATTAGAATTATTATTTGATGGGTCTTTTTTTCCTGAAGAACTTATCTTTAAAAATAAAAAACCAAAAAGTTCATGCATGTGATCATGTTTTGTACTGATTAGTCTATAGCTAATGCCATGTAAGTTATAAAACAATATTAAAATTAACACATTAAAAAGAGATAGAGAGATTCGCTGCTTAATGAATTCAGGAGCATGTGGGCAGTAAACCATTTTAATTATTAATTATGGCTTTGAATATTAGTTTAGTTCAGATTTAAGGTATTATAAATAACGTGATTTACGTACCCTTCTAGGTAATTAAACTGGGATTTGCTTCTAGGAAATTTGAAGACATATGACATATATATTTGTTCTTTGATTCTACCACTCATACCTAGGGTGTGTGGTTGAGTGATAAAGACTCATTCACCCTTAACCAATTGTTTGGTGTTTGATACTTGGCATTGGGTATGGAGAAGTATTAAATCTCCCAGGTTAGCTGTCTCACCCTTTCAGGTGCAACAAATTAGTGGAGAATTAGTCTTTCACTTGTCGAGTAGGGATACCACTACAAAAGACACGGGTCATGCCGGCGGAAGAATTTCGCTACATTCCGACGGTTCTAACCGCCGACATGACTCTACAGCGTTTATCACAAACGCAGGCGAATTGAGCGTCGCAAAGTTACGTAGCTGCGTTTCTGAAACCGTGGGAGAGTTTTAGAAACCGCCGGAACGCAATTGGCGGGTTTTTTGAAATTTCCAGCTTTCCCGCGTTAACAACCGCGGCTATGTGTATGTATGCTATATATTTTAATATTTACATGCCGGCGTTTGGAACCGCCGAGCTTCATATTTAAAAAAAAAACATTAATTTAACCATTATAAATAATGGTTAAAATTAATGCGAGAATAAGAAATGATAAATAACAAAATAATAAGAAATGTAAAATAACAATAAAAATATTGAACCATAAAATCAATCTGAGTTCTTTTATTATAATAAATCCAAATTTTTTATATTAACAAAACCAAAAAACAGTTCAAAAATAAAAAGACTATTTCTATGGCTAAATATAGTTACTAACAGTTTATCATTAAAGTTTCAATGACAAAAACAAAAATATAAAAGGAAACTAAAACATTAAAAAAATGCTTTTTTTAAAAAACTGTAAACAAAGGAGCTTTATTTTAAATAAGGAAAACTAAAACATTAAAAAAATGCTTTATTTTTGAAAATTGTAAACAAAAGAGAGGAAAACAAGTAGAGAGAAAGAAGAAGAGAGAAGATGGAAGAGACAAGAGGGAAGGGGCGAGTATAGAGTGAGGGAAGACCAGTATTTATAGGTGAAGTTCGCTGCTTAGCGGCGTTTGTAAACGCGGCGGAGGTATATTATTATTTAAACATAGCGGCGGTTATAAATGCCTGCGTGCGATATTATATTTTAACATTTAAACATGCCGGCGGTTATAACCGCTGGAATGTATTTATTTATATTAAATGTAAATAACGTGCCGGCGCTTATACACGTCGGTAAGTTATATTAAATATAACATATGGTTGCGGCAGTTGTAAACGCGGCTACGATATTACTTTTTTTAAAAATAGGAACTTTGGGGCGTTTGTGACCGCAGGCATGTTTTTATATTTTAAAAAAATTGAAATCTTTCGCACGCTTCGAACCGCCGGTAAGTTGACGGGGAACAAAATGAAAAATAGTGCCACATACCGGCGCTTACAAACGCCGGTACGTGTGCTGGAAAAAAAAAATTTCCTCCTGCGTGGTGGCGTTTGCTGCGCCGCTTTCCTGCATTTGGGAACAACCGCCGGAACGCGAAACACTTTCCGGCGGTTTTTTTAAAAACGCAGCAACGTGGACGCTGGCGAGACGGGAATTTTTTGTAGTGTACCTTGATTGTCAATAAAAAAAGAAAGTGGAAATCAGTACACAGAACCCCATTTGTAAACATGGGCAAGTTGACTGATCTAAATTAATTGTAACAGTTCACATATACTTCAACTTGATGAGGAAATTTTATTTGAACTGATGATGAGGAAATGAATAGAAACGAAATTAAAGATAAAACAGCACAACTGATCCAAGAGAAAAAGGTTCAAATGTCTCCCATTGGCTCATGTAACATCAGCCCGTGTTTAATTTTCTCACTTTTCCTACTTTGGTCAAATGGGATGCTTCGTGGGGGGATTCGCTTCTTTCGATTTTTTCCTTTTCATGTTGGTTATCATTTTTGAAATGTAATAAAAAAAATCATTTTTGAAATGTAATAATTTTATGGCAAAAAAAAAAGAAATGTAATAACTAATAATTTATAAAATTAATATGAAAAAATGTAATAATTTATAAAATTAATATGAAAACACAAAGATAAGCTTACAATTTACAAGGTTGAAAACTAATATAAACTAAGTTGGAATTGATCTAAATCGTTGCTAAATGTAATAACAGTATTTCTATAAGATATGAAATATGAACCATTAAAGGTCAAAAAAAAAAAAATATGAACCATTAAATTTAAAACCATAGTCAAAAGCAAGCAGAATAGCTGAAAAGGAAAAAGCGAGGGAAATGAGGAAAGTCCATTTCAGTTGTGGGGCCCAACCCCATTCACTTATATAAAAAGATCACCTGTGAGACTTCTCTTGATCCACTGATTCCTCACACCTACACAAACCTACCAATCATCCTGGTTTACCCATGACACAACTATCATCTTTCTCTCTATATCTTTCTCTATTTCTTCTTCTCTATGTCTCTGTTTCTTTTGCAGACTCCTCCATTTACACCCCCTTCCTCAGCTGCCTACACAAGAGCACAGATCCATCTGACGATGTCTCCCACATCGTATACGCTAACACCAACGTGTCCTACACTTCAGTGCTCCAAAATTACATAAGAAACGCCAGATTCAACACTTCCTCCACCCCCAAGCCCTCCGTCATCGTAACCCCCAGCAAGGAATCCCATGTGCAAGCCACTGTGATTTGCGCCAAATCCATGGCACTCCAAATCAAAATCAGAAGCGGTGGCCACGACTACGAGGGCACCTCCTATGTCTCCTACGACCAAAACTTCATCATCCTCGACCTCTTCAACCTCCGAACCATCACCGTCGACATCCCAAACGAGGTTTCCGTCGTCCAATCAGGCGCCACCCTAGGAGAGTTATATTACCGTATTTGGGAAAAAAGCAAAGTGCACGCTTTCCCCGCAGGGGTGTGCCCCACCGTCGGCGTGGGAGGCCATCTCAGCGGAGGAGGCTACGGCAACATGATTCGTAAATACGGCCTCACTGTGGACCACATCATCGACGCCACCATAGTAGATGCCAATGGCAGATTACTGAACAAGGAAACCATGGGAGAAGATCTTTTCTGGGCCATCAAAGGAGGGGGTGGCGGCAGCTTTGGCGTTATCCTATCCTTCACCATTAAACTCGTCCGCGTGCCAGAGATCGTAACCGTTTTCAGAGTCGAGAAGAGATTGGAAGAGAATGCCACAGATCTTGTGGTGCAGTGGCAGGATGTTGCTCCCCATACGGATGACAGGCTTTTCATGAGGCTCCTCTTGCAGCCCGTTACTTCAAAGGTGGCCAAGAATCAGAAGACAGTGAGAGCTTCTGTTGTGGCATTGTTTCTGGGACGTTCCGAGGAGCTGGTGGCTCTGTTGGAGAAGCAGTTTCCTCTGCTTGGTCTCAAGACAGAAAACTGCAACGAGACGAGCTGGATTGATTCTATGATGTGGTGGTCCAATTTCGATTTGGGGACCAACCCACAAAAATTGCTGGACAGGAAGTTGAACCAGGCCAACTTTCTGAAGAGGAAATCGGATTATGTTCAGAAGGCCATACCGAGAGATGGGCTGGAGTTTATATGGAAGAAGATGATGGAGCAGGGGAAAACAGGCTTCGTTTTCAATCCTTACGGGGGGAAGATGAGTGAGATTGCATCAGATGCGACGGCCTTCCCTCATAGGGCGGGGAATCTGTATAAGATTCAGTATTCGGTTAGCTGGAACGAGGCAGGAAGTGCGGCGGAGAAGAATTTCTTGTCTCAGGCAAGAAGGTTGTACAGTTACATGACGCCATTTGTGTCAAAGAATCCGAGGAGTGCATTCTTGAATTATAGGGACCTGGATATTGGGACCACTAACTCTGGGGAGAAGAGCATGGAAGAGGGAGAAGTGTATGGAAGGAAGTACTTTAATGACAACTTCGAGAGGCTTGTGAGGGTTAAGAGTGCAGTGGATCCCCAAAACTTCTTCAGGAACGAACAGAGTATCCCTGTTCTTCCAAACAAGACATCATAAGAAAACCATCAAGCCTCACCTATGATGAACCCCGGGGTTATTTGAATATTGCACTTCCCTTCTTTATTATTTTAAACTCTATACAAAGTTACAAACATTGCATTGTACTGATAATTAGTCACAATAAATATATATGAATCACTTGTTTGTGTATTCCTAATAATGGAAATTCATAGATTGAAAACCGTCCGCTACGTTGACTCAGTTTGCCGGGAAGTAAATTTCTTGTCCTTGGGCCAAATGTTAGCCGACTATTAGTCAAATAGAAGAATTGGTGGCAGTGAAGCCCGGCGAAAAGTCAATTTAGAGTACTAGTATATATTAAAATCACCACACCTCTTAAACTTCAATTCTTCAAATTTTATAAGTTCATGAATCTTTACACTTTACAAATTTAGATTTGTGTATTTACATTTTAGTACTATTAATATTAATACTAGACACATACTTAATAAAATATTGCATTTCAAGTTTCAACCATCCATTTAATATCCAAAAGTGGGAAGATTATGAGAGAAAATGAAAATTATGGTCTCGAAAATATCCAAATAAAAAATATTATTAGGTGTGAAACTTTTTACTGTTTATATCAGCTTAAGTCTACCCACAAAGGAACAAATTTCATGCTAAAATAATCATATTTAACTTATAAAAAATTATAATATGCCAAATATACATCTTCCATCCAAAAATTTTATGGGTATGCTTATCTCCTCTATCTAGAATTTCATGTTTTTGGGGTTAAATTTAAATTTTACAAAAATATTAGTGACATTTTAATATTTTGCAGACAAAAACATGTTCAATCGTTTAATTTAATATGATTTTTCAAAGGTGCAATACTTCAATAATGAGGCAGAAGTTGTTGGTTTAGTTGCGAGTGAAATTTCAAATATTTATCAATAATGAGGCAGAAGTTGTGAATTGTGTCGGTGGAGAGTGTGTTAAGTGTTAATGATAAAAACTCGTAAAGGACGCGTGCTGTTTCCCTTATCCTTTTCTGAAAGTAAACACTAGTTTGTGAATGTTTAAAAGAAATAGCGCTTTAATACTTTATTTTGTAATAATGAAATATATTGACTATTGAATAATAATGTATATGAATTTAATAATATTTAAAAATAATTTATAGATGTAACTAAAAAAATATTTGTCTTTAATATTGAACTTTTTTCAACCATCCTCTTTTACCTTGCTATTTGTTCAAATAATATGTTTATTATTTTAGGGTACTTCTTGAAAAGAACTGGAATGCCAATATATAGCTGACAAGCGTTATCGTTTATAAATTATAATGGTAAAGGTGAGAACAAGCAAGGAATATGTTACAATATATATCAATGGGGAAGTAGGGGCAAATCCCACAAAGAGAGCATATGGTTATATACTTATTTCGTGAAGCTTATAATCAAACCTATGATCTATGAATATATATCTTAACAGTAGTGAACCATAAACTTTTTATACACACACAAATCACAAATAGAAAGACTGGGGATGCTACTTGGATATTTTGTTTCAGTCAAATCACCTCAATGGGAAGAACAAAATATATTAAAAATATGAACCAGGCGAGATTGAGTGTGGATGTGAAGTTACGTCAGAATTAGAGACGAATGGGGGAAGAAAATGAATAGAACTCTCACTCTCACTCTCACTCTCACTCTCACTCTCTCTCACTCTCACTCTCACTCTCAAACCAAACCCACAAAAAACAAGTTTTTCTTTTGTGCCTCCTCCCTTAACCTCCATCGTTATTATTGTTATATTATTATTTTGAAAATTAAAGACGGCTTCTGAGTATACTGCTGCCAATGCCATGCATGGCCCAGCACGCAGCGTCAAGTCACAACCTTTGCCAGCTCCCTCCTTTATCTTCTTTCACGTTGCCCTCCCACTACCACTCGTTCCATCCCTCTCTCTCTCCTCCTTCACTAGCCGGGTATCTATCAATAGGCAGGACCGCAGTTGTTGGGAATTGTGTCATGAGAGTGTGTGAAGGAAAAGGGCCCTACAAGTCGTGCTGTGTATACGAGCCTCGTTGATTGAGCCTTTCCTTTTTTTGCTTGTCAAAAGTTAATATTTATAGCATCTGTGGAGTAATACATTTCAGAATAAGTGCACCATTCGGAATCATGTCACCCAATAACCATTCGGACGGCGATGGAGCCTTATGCTTTTCCTCATCCCCTTCACCTCCCTCTTATAATAATTTCATCCGTAGCCTGGTAAACCATTCGGAACCATCTCACCCAATAACATCAGCGATTTTCACCCCAACCAATGCCTCATTCTCCTCAGTCTTGGAAGCCTACATCAGAAACCTTCGCTTCAACAACTCCTACACCCGAAAACCATACCTTATCCTCACTGCCTTGCATGTGTCCCACGTGCAGGCTGCCGTTATTTGTGCTCAAAAGCACAACCTCCTCATGAAAATCCGAAGTGGAGGTCACGACTATGAGGGTGTCTCTTACAGAGCCGAACTCCCCTTCTTCGTCCTCGACATGTGCAATCTCCGAACCGTCGAGGTTGACATAGCCAACGAGACAGCTTTCGTGCAGGCCGGCGCCACTCTCGGTGAAGTTTTCTACAGAATAGCTGAAAAGAGCAAAACCCATGCCTTCCCAGCTGGTGTTTGTCCCACAGTTGGTGTTGGAGGACACATAAGTGGTGGTGGGTACGGTAACCTGATGAGAAAATATGGTCTCTCTGTCGATAATGTCATTGATGCACAAATAGTGGATGTTCACGGGAGATTATTAGATAGAAAATCTATGGGTAACGATCTCTTTTGGGCCATCACAGGAGGAGGTGGAGCTAGCTTCGGAGTTGTTGTATCCTACACATTAAAGCTTGTTCGAGTCCCTGAGGTGGTCACGGTGTTCCAAGTTGCTATGACCTTGGAGCAAAATGCTACAGATATATTGTACAAATGGCAGCATGTTGCTCCTAGCATTGATAATGACCTTTTCATTAGGGTCATTATTGACGTGGTCGATGGTACTCAAAATGGGACAAGGACCGTGAGGGTGATCTTCATAGCCATGTTCCTCGGCGACTCCAAAACGCTTCTTTCTATTATGAATGAGAGCTTTCCTGAATTGGGCTTGAAGCAATCTGACTGTATAGAAACAAGCTGGCTTCGATCCGTTTTGTTTTGGACAAATATTGACATTACAAAGCCTGTTGAGATCTTACTTGATAGGACCTCTCAGTCGCTGAATTACTTGAAAAGGAAGTCTGACTATGTGAAGGAACCCATTCCAAAAGAAGGTTTGGAAGGCATATGGAAGAAGATGATTGAGCTGAAGGACACCATCCTCTGCTTCAATCCTCTTGGCGGACGAATGGCTGAGGTTCCTGCCAACGCAACTCCTTTCCCTCATCGTGCTGGAAATTTATGGAAGGTATAAAAATGCATTATTTGAATTGATTTTGAAGCCTTCATACAAAAAAGTAGTGGGCACTGCTATGTTTAACACCTCGCATTGTTTAACTAAAATAAAGGACCGTGGATAGAGACATCCTAATGCAAAGCCTCATTGAGGATCAGTCGTCGAATACATAGTATATTAGATCCAATTCAGAAGGCTAGATGTTGGATGGCCCAATGATTCTTTTAAAAATATGTAATGAAATCCTCTTATACATCTTTTTCTTATTTCAATGTATAATAGATTCAATATCAGGCGAACTGGAATGAGGCAGGGAAAGAGCTAGCAGATCACTACATAGAGCTGACAAGAAAACTACACAAGTACATGACCCCGTATGTGTCAAAAAATCCAAGAGGAGCGTTCTTCTGCTATAAGGATCTGGACCTGGGAATCAACCACAACGGTAAGAACAGCTACCAAGAAGGCAGAGTTTATGGGGTGCAGTATTTCAAGGACAACTTCGACAGGTTGGTTCAGATTAAGACCATCGTTGATCCTTCCAACTTCTTTAGAAATGAACAAAGCATCCCTATTCTCCCCCTAGATGGCAAGCTATAGAATATTATTGGACTGCTTTATTATTTGTTTGGAATATTGATGGCCTTCTTTTAATTAAATAAACATTTGACCTTGTGCCTTAAACATATTATATTATGCTAACAAAATTTGATAAAAAAATTGGCAACTGTATCGATCTTAAAATTGGTAAAATAGCGAATCTAGGTCAGTCTCAAAACAATTAATAATTAGACACCTATTTTTGTTTAAGTTGATAAAAACACAAATGATTCTATGCTAGTGAAAGAAATTAGCTGAATTCAAACTTTAATAAACAACCAAAAGTCCCTAATCCCTTATTTGATCATCATTAATTAGATTTATTCCCACTGAATTAATTATAAATTAATTTTACTAGTTAGTCTACAGTAGTAGTGTCTATAAATGCTTGTCGATCCACTTATATTCTTACATAGATTAATTATGTAATGTCTTGTACTAATTTACTATGTCCAAATAAGAAGCTTCTAGGTATATGTCTATCATATTTGAAAATTAGATTAAAAATCTAAATACACACTATTTAATCTCATATTCCATTTATAATTCTCAACGTCGATTCCAATTCTAAATTTCGTAAACATGTCTAATGGTGATTAATCGCTAAAAACAATAATCAAATAATATCAAGACTAAATAAATCAAATTAACCATAATTAATAAGTGGAAAATAAAATATCTAAGTTATCAACAAATTCATAGTACTCTAGTATGTAAAAGAAATTTAGCCACACATACATAGATTTAACTCAATAGCAAAAAAATATTAAAACTGAATATGAAATTATAGTACAAAGGAAATTAAAACACGAAAAAAGGAAAACACGAAGATATGGTTGCAAATAAAATCTGACTTGAACCGAGCTTTGACTGATGAACAACAATGATGCTCTTGCTTCCTCAGATCCATGAAACCATGGTTGCAGCCCCCTCTTGCTTGAGTATATGAATGTATCTTGTGATTGAGAATGTCCAAGAAACTGCCGCCACCTCTTCTTCCTTTTCTCTCGTCCGTATGTGGGTGTATATGTCTCTCAGATATTTTGCGATTCGGAGTGTGTATACGAGTCTCTAGTCCGCTGCGTGCTTCACTTTTCTTTTATAATCAATGATGTGTCAACTGCGATGATGTGTCGTGTCTTTTTTTCCTCCTCCTAAACGCACAGCTTCATGCATTCTCCTTTTTTTCTAATCAATAATTAGAATATATTCCCTTTTTAAAGCTATTTCTTTATTTTCTCTTTTTCTTTTCTAAGTTTCCAATTTCAATTGAGTAGAATATATTACCAAAACACATGTTTTTTTTATCAGACAAAACGCTTATGCTCAAAACACCATCTTTTTCAATTAACACTAAAATCTCTTTATTTATGAGTTGAAATATAATCAAATATAGGAGTCGTCATTTTAAAAATATATTTGTTAAAAAATATCATTTTTGAATTCTAATTTTGAAACCACTTAAAAATCCAGACTTTTTGTCGAACACGGAGTTGTATACGCATATTTAACTAATTTGGTGCGAGCGCGATAGAATTCTTATAATAGTGTTGTACTATAATTTAATTTAATCTGATTTAAATTTCTGTTGGTTTGTCAGTTGACTAAATTAACTTAATTTCATATGATTTAATTTGTATGTGGAGTAAGCTAACATAGTGCCGCGTGAAATTACGTGCCGCATTAGTAGATCACAATTCAATGGGTTCGTCTTGATTTTTGTTTGTTTTCTCACGACCTGCCCATGCACGTCAGACAAAACTTTTTCTACCTTCATGTCTTAAGACATGACATAGATGCTGGCAAAATATATAGGTAAAACTAAACATTAACATGAATAGTTAAATATTTTTAAATTGTGGAAGCAGATTCCTTAATTAAAATACCTTATATAATTATGGGGTTTTTTTGGGTCAAATACACACACACACAGCCTTCATATATACACGTGTGTGTGTGTGTGAAAGGAGAAAATGAACATGTCTCAATCACATTAATTATTTGGGATTTAAAACTGTGGAATATACATAAAAGTTAGCTAGGTGGTGTCGTAAACAAGCAAGCCGTGGGAGGACGATGAGGAAGGTATGGTATTTAGATTGGATCCAGTTGATGCGTAATACGAGTATATAATAAAATATATTGTCCACTGAATAAAATATATTGTCCACTGAATAATAATGTATATAAATATATTGTCAACTATAAAAATATGTCTTTAATGCTGAACTTTTTTTACCAGCCTCTTATCACTGAACTTGCTATGTGTCCAAGTAACATGTTTATGGGAAAATTAAATACAAGTCTCTAGTAAGGGACATAATAAAAACTTGAAAAATTAAAGTAGAGTCCCTTGGGACCTCACTTTAATTATTTCTGAAAGTGTGGGCCCCACATTTAATATCAAAAAATTCCCCCACTTAAGTGAGGGAATTTTTTAATATTAAATGTGGGGCCCACACTTTCAGAAATAATTAAAGTGAGGTCCCAAGGGACTCTACTTTAATTTTTCAAACTTTTGGAACTTTTCCAGTATTATGTCCCTTATCAGGGACTTGTATTTAATTTTCCCTATGTTTATTATTTTAGAATACTTGATAAAAATGAGAATATCAATTAGTTTTTTATGAAATGAGAATATCAATTTTGCTAATACAAGCGCTCGTTTATAATTGTAAAGGTCAAAACAAGCAAGGAATGGTCTGCATTCGAGTGCCATGATCATGGTGTATGTTTAATTTAAGCAAACGTTGCTCCCATATGGACATAAGTTCGAATCAATATAGAACAAGCAAGGAACGTGTTATATATCATTGGGGAAGTAGGGGGAAATCCCACAAAAAACATATATTTGGGAAAAAAAAGGGTGGAATCTATAAGCAAACCTATAATCCATATATTTATGGATTTTTTTTACCGGAATGATGGACTTTCATTAATATAAGAAACTAATTATAGAAAATAAACCAGAATATAAGCTAATAAGAAACAGAGCATAGCACTAAGAGAGCTAGCGACCCTAAACCATATCATAATGCATACTCAACCATGACCCAAAGATAAACAAGCTAATACGATTAACCAAAAACTACATATATACTAGAAATGGCCCTAAACCATACCATAACAACACTAAATCAATGCAGGTTGCTAATGAGTATATTAAGGCACTAAGATTCTAATATATTATGATCAAAATATAAAGCAATAATGGGGTGGTTGTCCAAAGACATATTCTCTCAAACCCACCCCCTTGATGAAAATGCTGCAACATAAGCAGCTCCACAATCAACTCTTAGAGGTGAAGAAACCTATAGAGATTGTAAACAAATATGAAGGAATTGAGATCATAATATGGACAAGCTAACACTTCACACAACAAAGCTAACCCACAACAAAAGGAACAACTCACAGAAGGGATTTATTAACCAGAACACAAAACATACTTCTAATAATATCTAATAGGGGAGACCAAGACTCTAAAAGCTATACTATAGGTTCTCTCCAACCCAGGTAGAGCCCTAGCTTGACATTCATGGCAATTTGGTGGCTATGGACTATCCACCAAATTTTAGATATAGAGCCTCCAAAAAGTCCCATTCAATCAGACCTATCCTCCACGCAATGTTGAAGCTTTCAATGTCTGATTTCGTCATCTCATTCCCCTTGTAGATTTTGAGAGGGTAATGGACCTAATCTACCCTTCAAGTAACCACCCAGGAGCACTGGGCACTATGAACTAACAACAGGTCCATATTTACACTCAAAGTAAACAAAGTGTTTAAAAAATACCCCGAGTGGACGGTCAATCACGTTTGACCGTTAATCTGCTCATGTGGCCGCCACGTGGGTTAAATTTTTGTCATGTAGGATCAATGAATCCAATCTACCTTCCAAGTAACCACCCAGGAGCACTGGACACCCTGAACTAACAATAGACTCATATTTACACTCGAAGTAACTAAAGGGTTTAAAAAATACCCCCAGTGGACGGTCAGTTATGTTTGACCATTAATCTGCCCATGTGGCCACCATATAATAAATTTTTGTCATGTAGAATATGTCATGTGGGCCCACATATAATAAAACAATTCCCTCTGGGGTGGGGCGGTGGCTGTGTTGGGGAGAGGGGTGAGGCTGTTTGGAAGTGATGAAGAGAGAGGAGAGGGAATTGTTTTTATTATATGTGGGCCCCACATGACATATCTTACGTGGAAAAAATTCAACCCACATATCGGCCACATGAGCAGATTAACGGTCAAACGTGATTGACCATCCACTGGGAGTATTTTTTAAACACTTTGGTTACTTTGAGTGTAAATATGAGTGTATTGTTAGTTTAGGGTGCCCAGTACTCCTGAGTGGTTACTTGGAGGGTAGATTAGCTAAGTCCATTACCTTTATCCTACGTGACAAAAATTTAACCCACGTGGCGGCCTTATGGACAGATTAAAGGTCAAACGTGATTGATCGTCAACTCGGGTATGTTTTTTAACACTTTGGTTACTTTGAGTGCAAATATGGGCCTGTTGTTAGTTCAAGGTGCACAGTACTCCTGAGTGGTTACTTGGAGGGTAGATTATGTCCATTACCCATCTTGAGGACACCCAGATCTGAGAATGAGATGGAGGTAGGAGCTTCCTTTTTCATCAAGATAAAAAATCCCACTCCTTGAAATTTCATTCCCAACCTTGAACCTTCGATTCTGCTCCTCGAAAATTCATCCCCCTAATCCTTCATTCTTCCTCCATTGTAGATCACCTCCCTTCTTGCATCAGTCGGGATCTTAGCTCACACACCAACAATGCTGATCATTTTCCTCTAGCTACTGGTTGAGATCATTGTCGACGACACACGAGCACCCTTCACTACCATCAGCTTCCTTCCGTAGATGGGGAAGTCCCAACTACGAAGACGAGCTTCGACAAAACCTTAGGAGAGATCCTAGACACAACTCGCACAAAGGTGATCCCACTTCCCAACTCATGTGAGTCATATTTATGTAGTTTTTGAAACCATACATTTATCCATAATTTCACAATCCATATAAATCAATCCTTTCATACAATATTTCCATCTTGATGATAAAATGAAGTAAAATCTTGACCGAGTAGAACCTTCTAATTCTATTACTTTTCCTACTTTTCCATTTAAAAATCTATTTTAGATTGCTTCACATTTTTTAAGGGAAACGTGAAGATTAAGTAAGACTAGATTGGGCTTGACCTGAAGATGGGTTAATATCGGGTCTCGGTATATATTGAACCAGTAAGCCTGATCCTACTCGGTCAAAAGCTAGATATACATTTTTATCAAACATGTGATTATGTGATGATAAAATAAATATAATTAAAAAAGCAACGCCCCATGTGGTTGAATAACAAGTTAATAATCACATTTGTGTAGACCCAACAATTCCCAAAAAGAAAAACTCTCTCTTTGCTAAATCTATACTTGCTACATTTGCGCATTTTAAGCAACCACGAACTCGTAACCAAAGCAAAGAATTATCCTTCTTCTCCACCTCTTGGCTTTGCTCAAAGGTTTTCTCTTTTTTATCTCATTAGCACCATCGGACAACTACAATAATCAATTATATCTTACCTCCCATGCATGTTCTTCTCTCTTCCTCTGAGCCATTACAGATCCTGCTATTGTTTCTTTTCTTAATTTTTTCTTTTAATTTGCTCATATCATATCTGATGTGTATATCTCTTCATTTTCTTTTGCTGATATGTCAAAAAAAAATTATCTATGTGGCAAAACCCTCAGTAACATTGAAAATAGACAAACTTTATGGTGATTCTGACGGTAGTGTCATTTTTGTGCCAATTTGTTAACTGTGGGGTTACTTTTATACCTAAAATAACATCATGTGCTGGATGTCCCTTGAGGAAAACTTCACGATCATTTTTGTACCTTAACCCTTTATTTACTTATAAACTAATAATATATATTCTAATTACATGTGTCATATATAATGACAAATTATTTAATATCACTCAAGTTTCTTGTGACTTCAACTTAATTTCACCAATTCTTTGGGATCTTTAATTGAGATACCTCGCTCATTGTGATTTTCCCTTATTTTTCAACGTACTAGATAAGAATGAGAACATCAATTTAGATGATATGTTTTATCTTTTATAGAACAAGCAAGGGATGGTCTGCATTCGAGTGCCATCATGTTGCTGATGAAGCAAATGTTGCTATTCATGGTCAATTCTTCATAAGTTCGAATTGACGTGGAACAAGCAAGGAACACTACAAAAAAAAGGGACCATTTCAGCGTGTGTAACACCGAGCACATTAGCGGTTTTAACCGCTGAAATGGCGCTACAGCGCGCCCAGCAACCGCTAAAATTCAGTGCGTTGAAAACACCACATTAGCGGGCGAACGCGACCGCTGTAGCGTTGGTCAAACCGCTGTTTTGGGGAAGCACGGGGCATATCAGCGCTCAGACCAACCACTGATGTGGTTGATGAATATTTTCACCATTTTCCTGGCGGGATGATTCGAAATTCAAACATTTCAAACATTTTTTCCTGGCGCGCTTTTCAAACATTTTAACAAATTCCCCCACTTTAGCGGTCACATCGACAGCTAAAGTGGGGGAATTTGTTAAAAATTAAAAAACCACATCAGCGGTTAAAACCGCTGATGTGGTAAAAAAAACAAAAAAAAATAATTACAAACCCAGTTGCCTAAGGAGAGAGCTCGACTGGGTTTGACAAGTAGTATAATATTTCAAGAACAACTATGAGTTTGAGTTGATGAAACAATAATAGTTTACATAATACTTGCAGAATGGAAAAAAAAACTTCAAATTATAAAAACAATGAAACAATAATAACAACAACTATTAGATTAATGTACATATTGCTTGAAGAAGAGCTTTGAGCTTGACTGGAAATTTGGAAGAAAACACCTGGATGTAGATATGAGAGGAGGGAATCTGAGGGAATTGGAGCGAATCAGAGAGAGGAGGAGGGAAGAAAATGAGGAAGATTGCAAATGAATGGGTGGGTGGGTGGTGCTCTATTTATAGGCAGACCGTACACACCAGCGGTTCCAAGCGCTGATGTGTGTATGACGGTTCATTACAGCGCTTACCAGCGCTGTGATGAAAATGACGGTGCATTGCAGCGGTTGGAACGACTGAAATGAACCGCTGGAGTGAGGGTTAAAACGGTCAGAAAACTCCCACGCTCCTCTTGGCCTATATATATGCATACATATACCTTCAATGAGGATAAATTCATCTCTGTCTCCATTCTCACTCAAATATATCATATATATGGATAAATCATGGATATCATTGCCACGTTCAACCACCGAATACAAGATCGGTCTCCATCAGTTTTTAGATTTTGCATTTGCGAGGTCGAGTGTGAATGGAGAAATAGCTTGTCCATGTCCCAAATGTAAATTTAAAAGGTGGCAAGTTAGAAGTGTTGTGTATGAACACTGTATAATAAGGCAATTCCCACGCAAATACCTTTTTTGGGCGCAGCACGGTGAATATGATTATGTTGCGAATAATTTTGAAATTGGTTCAAGTTCTCACGTGGGAAGAGACATTGGTGGCACTGACAACAATGTTGAAGAATACCAGACAAATGAGAATGTTCAAGATGACGAGATGTTGGCTATTGAGGCAAATGAGAATGTTGAAGAAGAAGATGTGATCGGGCCAGAGTCGTCTATTCTGCAAAATGATATTGCCAAAAACTTTTTTGATCTAATGAAGGATGATGTGCCATTATATCCAGGTTAATTTAAAATTTTTTTAGGTTTTGGTATATATATATATAATCATTTTTTTTAGGTTTTATATATATATATATGTGTGTGTGTAGATATATATATATATATATATATATATATATATATATATATATATATATATAATGTTGGTTTTTTTATTTTCTTTAATTTGAAATATGTTTTTCTATCTTGAAAACAGGTTGCACTGATTACACTAAATTATCATTTCTGACCAAACTATATAGAATCAAGTGTAAACGTGGTTTTAGTGATGTTGGGATGTCATATGTTTTTGAACTGTTGTCAGATGCATTTTCAAAAATGCAAGTTCAGATCCCGCCTACATTTTATGAGGCAAAGAAAACTATTACCAAATTGGGGTCGAATTACATTAAAATTGATGTGTGCAAATATGATTGTATGTTGTATTGGGGGCAAGATGCGGAGCTGGACAGATGTAAAAGATGCAACACCCGTCGGTACAAGAAGCAAAAAGAGGGTAGCAGTCGGAGCAAGAAATTGTCAAGGAAAAGTATGCGATATTTCCCACTTCGAGGGCGATTGCAACGGTTATTTTTGTCGCGACAAACAGCTGAGCACATGTGTTGGCATCATAGAGAACGCAATAATGATGGGAAGATGAGACATCCTAGGGATGGTGATGCGTGGAAAGCATTCAATAATGAATTTCCCGATTTTGCGGGCGAACTTAGAAATGTGAGATTAGGTCTCGCTTCTGATGGTTTCAATCCATTTGGCGCGTGCAACCAAAAGCACAGCATATGGCCTGTTGTTTTAATACCTTACAACTTGCCTCCGTGGATGTGCATGAAACAAAGTTCATTCATTCTGTCAACAATTATTCCCGGTCCAAAGTCTCCTGGAAATGACATAGACGTTTATCTTCAACCTTTGATAGAGGAGCTGAGAGAACTTTGGACTCACGGTGTAGAGACGTTTGATGCTCAGACCAATTCGCTATTCACACTGCGTGCAGCATTGATGTGGACAATCAGTGATTTCCCCGGGCTTGGTATGTTATCGGGTTGGAATACGCACACAGGAAAGGCGTGCCCATACTGTAATTTTGATCAAGAACCTCTTCGTCTGATACATAGCAAGAAGTCGTGTTTCATGGGTCATCGACGGTTTCTCCCTCTAGGTCATAGGTTCAGGCGTGAGCGAAATAAATTCAACGGAAAGCAGGAGCGCAGAAACCCGCCCCTTTTGTTGAATGGTGTTGACATCTATGAACAAGTGTGCAATTTGGAGGTTGAGTTTGGAAAGGAACCGTCTTCAGATGAAGAAGATGGAGATCGCAACAATGGTTGTCGCAGAAAGCCACGCAAAACTACTGGACCAGCGCAGCAGTGGAAGAAGAGAAGCATATTCTTCGATCTACCTTACTGGAAACATAATGAGTTGCGACACTGTTTGGATGTCATGCACATTGAGAAGAATGTGGGAGAGAATGTGTTGTACACAATTTTTAATGAACCTGGAAAGTCAAAAGATCATCTTGCAGCGAGAAAAGATCTTCGAGAAATGAATATACGGTCGGACGCATGGCCGGACGAATTCGATAGAATTGCTCCAGCCATATTTACGCTAACGAGATCGAAAAAGCAAATGTTTCTCTCCACACTTAAGGATATTAAAGTTCCAGATGGTTATGCGAGTAATATCTCTAGATGTGTGGACATGCCTAATATGAAGATTTCTGGTTTCAAAAGTCATGATTATCACGTCTTCCTCCAACAATTCCTTCCGTTGGCAGCTAAACACACGCTCCCGATCGAGGTGACTACAGTTTTGGCTGATCTTAGCTATATATTTAGACAGTTGTGTCGGAAAGTGTTGGATAGGGCCGAACTGGATACTTTACAGGAGAAAGTTGTGATCATGCTCTGTCATATGGAGATGATATTTCCTCCTTCCTTTTTCACTTCACAGGTTCACCTCATTGTCCACCTTATCCATGAAGCGCAAATGGGAGGACCAGTGCACTATCGTTGGATGTATCCAATTGAGAGGTGCCTGGGGAAATTTGACAGAGTCACACAGAATATAATATTAAAATTTAATTGACAAAGTCACACAGAATAAAAAAGTTTTGACTGGATAGACTACAGAGATTACGGGAGATGGCTATAGCTCGTTTGTTTTGTGTGTCCATGTTGGCGATAAGAAGATAACAAAACTCAGAACAGGAACTTCACTTCACACAGACATACCTATAGCCGATAAGCCTAAGCCGTTTTCCGTGGTGTTCAATATTCCATGGTACCTCTCCTCACCCACCGCCACGTCCTGAGCTCTCCACAATTGGCCCCACTGCTTCCCCGCCACACTCACTTCTCTCCTTCCCGCCTTCCCCTTCGCAATTCCCTCTCTTCATCAAACGCCTCCAATGCATTCCACCACCAACAACAACTGAATCGTACTTATGGGCGGGCCCAGGCCCAGGCCTAGCCCAGAACGCTGTTCCCTGGGGGCTACAAGAGGCCCGAGATTGGCGTCCCCAGTCTCATTCTGCAGCTGAGTCCCGACGAGGTTGTGAAGGATTCGCTTGATTTGATAGACAAGGCGGTGGCCAAGTGGGTTGGCATTGTTGTCCTCACTAGTACTAATGAATCTAGCGGTGCAAGGCTTTATGAGGCTGCTTGCACCTTGAAGTCCCTCATTCAGGATCGTGCCTATCTCTTAATCTCTGAGCGCGTTGATGTTGCCGCCGCCGCCGGTGCTGCCGGCGTTCTCCTCTCCGATCAAGGTCATCCTATCTATTATAGGACTCATTTTCTTACTTAATTAACACCTAGTTAACTATTTTTTTTTTGAGAATCACGAAAAAAACGAAATGAACCACTCAATTATAATATATTTTGTACTACGATCCTAAATATAAGACCTAGTGACTTTTTTTTTGGAGAGATTAAGGTTGCGAAATAGGTTATTAAATCATAACAACATATTTGATATCTTTTTAAATTATCCATTAGTTTATAGGTAAAATAAACTAGTCTAAGAGAAAAAATTAGGTAAATCAATTTATAATTAACTTTTTTTTCTTTTTTAGGATTTTCTAAAAAAGTCAACTAGTTTATAAGTCAAATTAACTAGTTTAGAGAAAAAATTAGGAAAATCAATTTTTGGCTAGCTCATTCAACTTTCTCAAGATTCTCCAAAAAAGTCAAAACTCTTATATTTAGGTATGGTATTATTGTTACTAGATTACACTTCATTCTTGTGCTTATCATGGATTGTCTCTTCTGATGAAAAGGAGAAAGGCATTGCTTGTATGCTGCATCATTTGCTAAATCAACTCGATACTCTTATAGATGGAGATGATTATGGTGCATTGGTGATATCTCATGTGATTTTAATTAATTTAACTAAAATCATTAATATAATGGAATTAGGTGAATATGTCTTCCATTTATGATGGAAGGAGTAGTTTACTTTGTGGACAATTAGGGCTCTTAATGGCCTTCGTAAATTACTGAAAAGCTTGAATGGTGAAAGGCAGTGAACAATAATTGGTCAACAACTGAGAAGCAATGTGTTCAACATCTGGACTGTTTGTCATGTCTCTTGCATTCTATTTTGCATTTTTCCCACTGTGAGCTCTGCTCTCTTTCACGTGGATGATTTCAGGAACTGAGTTTATGTGTTTCTCTCATTTCACTCAGGTCTTCCTACAGTTGTGGCAAGAAATACGTTGTTGGATTCCAAATCTGAATCTGTGGTTCTTCCCTTAGTTGCTAGAAGTGTGCAAACTGTAGATGATGCTGTAAATGCATCTAAATCTGAGGGTGCTTATTGTATTATATATGGTACTTCTAAAGTGGAACTTGTCAATCTTGATATTAATTCGATGTGCCAGAATGTGAAGATTCCTATTTTCATCATGTGGTCATCGTATGGAAAAGATATTTCATATGCTGATGCATCAAACTTATTCGCATCAGGTGCAAGTGGTTTTGTTATCAGTTTGGAAAGTTTTGCTTCATTTGATGATGGATTTCTGCACAAACTATTTGACAGTGAGTATGCTAGTGATAAGAAAGCATTAGATAATTTTGGTGGCGAAGTCATTGAGCATAAGTTATCAGATGTAGATGATGACTTTCAGAGGGAAAAAGAGCTTTTGTCTGAATTGCTTAAATTCAGACATCCGACGCTCCAAATCCTCCCTTTCACGCTGAAGCCGCTCCCTTTCCTCCCTGTTCTGCTCATAAAACTCCTCCCTGAGCCTTCGATCTCTCTCCTCTAACTCCTTTTGCAGCCTCTCGTCCCGCTGTCGGTCTTCATATGATTGGCTGCCACTGCTCTCGCCAACCTCCATATTCCGATAGCGAGTACCATACACTTGTGAAGGTGTCGCACCAAATCCCGCAGTGGGCACGCGCCCGGAATGTTCACGGGCACCGAGGGCCTGCCGTAGTCTGGCTATGATCTGAAATGGGTTGCTATATCTAGCTTCTCTATCAAACTCGTCGTCGTCCATCCCAATTGAGTCTGCAAATTCCTTACAGGTTCGATCAATCGCCTCCTGCAAATAAAACTTATTATTATCATTTAATTAAAACTACACAATTCATTTCTATAACTTAGACATCTAATATTATTACCATCTCATCCTCGGCATATGAAACAAATGACCCATCAGCGTGTCTGCGTATTTCCAACAGGAAATCTCTGACGATTTCCTCACATGTTCTTCCTTGCTCCTGGCCCCTCTGCAGCTGGAATTAAGAATTGCAATTATATTATTATCATATTAAACAACAAATTAAAAATTGTATTGAAATTTTCATAATAACTCATCTCGTACCATCTCGCCCATTACCACCGAAAAGGGACGGGAGCCAGTGGTGTGACGAACATCTTGCTGACTGCGCGAATTTTTGCCAATCTCAGACCTCTGGCGGCCTTCCGGGTTGAAACGGAATTTCACAAATTTCCTCCACTGATCAGGATCAACCCCAGGCGGTATTTGTGCAGCAACCTCCTCTTCAGTTTTATCTCCCAACTTATTCCTATTGTTGAATAAGGTGTTTCTTTTTGACTTCCACCCATCCCCTATCTTCTTGAGAGTGTAATTTTTCACGTGACCATATTTATCTTTAATCTCAAATTTTCTCTAACAAAAGAAATTAAACATAATGTCAATATACAAATTAAATAATAGTAATTAAACAACTGAAATTGAGTAATCGATTCTTACTTTGACAATATTGTTCCACGCGTGGTCACGCTTGTGGTCCGACACCTTCTTCCAATCAAGCAAATCAATAGGAAACATCTTAAAATCAGCACCAACATCACGACAAAAGCGGTTGAATAGAGTGCCCGCTGAACCGCTAGGCTGCCCTGTGACTTCGAAATGTTGGTCAAGCAACACCCGCTCATGCAGAGGAAGGTGATGAGTCTGTGCGACAGTCAACCGCCTTCTTGAGGTCGTGTCACCTCGAAAATCTACATCATGTGAAAAGTAAAGATTGAAATAAATTCATCATTAAATTGTATGTGATACAAAAAATAAATATAACAAAAAATAAATATAACAAAAAATAATTATAATAAAAAATATTAATAATATTAAAATTACTCACTTTTCACTATAACATCGGAGCCAGGTGCTCCTCTAGACTGTCTGCCCCGAGTAAATGTGGTTTGAGCAGGGGGCACCCTACTGCTTCTCTCCTTGCCATTATCATCCTCCTCATCATCCTCATTGTTCCTCTCCTCATTATTTTCAATGTTCTCCCTATCATCAGCATCATTTCTACTCCCATGTCCCTCCATATACTCATCATATTCTTCTTCATTATCATGCCCCGCCATATTCCTTTCAGCATCAGCAAACACAGAATCTATTGGAACATCATCATTTGTGCGGTCGATCGGGGGTGAAAATAATCCTGGAACAACAGGCACCTCGTAATTAAACTCGCTATCCTCACTACTACTGCTAGACATGCTATATATAGTGGAAGAAACACTCAGAGCAAAGAAAACACGCTGGAAAGAAGAGAAATCCACCCTGAAAACACGCTGAAAAGGTCGCTCTATTTATAAACACCTGAAAGCCATATCAGCGGTTTTAACCGCTGATATGCACATTTAATGCCATTTATGGCCTTTTAAGTTTCGAGGCAGGCTGGGGACGCAACGGTCTGGTTCTAACGGTCACATGCATATCAGCGGTTGCAACCTGCATTTCAGCGCGTGGGAACCGCTGATGTGTCATTTATTTTAATATTAAAATAATGCCATTGTCAGATGCATTTACTGCTCTGATAGGTCCCAGCACATCAGCGGTTTGAACCGCGGCGTTGCAACATGCTTTTACTTTTTGTTTTTAAAAACAAGTATTTAGCTTTTTTTTTCTGAAAATAATGAATTTACACGTGCACTTCAGCGGTTAAAACCGCGCATATGCCCTGTTTTGTCTGAAAAAAAAAAAAAGTTGTTGACCGCCATTTTCATTTCAGCGGCCAACCAAGGAACCGCGGAGATGAGAGCCCACTTCAGCGGTTTTTGCCCAACCGCTGAAGTGCAAGCGTCATTTTTACCTCTTTTTTTAGTTGTGGAATGTGTTATATATCATTGGGAAGTAGGGTGAAATCCCACAAAAAGCATATGGTTATACTTAGGGTGAAGTTGCAAATATACCAATGACAATTGCCACTAGAGGCGATACTTGCATAAAAAAAAATTGAGTTGCTAATTTGTCAATTGACTTTTTTTAAAATGTAAATATACTACCAATAAACTATTAAAATAAGGCATATACCACAAAACCATTATGGTAGAATTTTATGTTGGGAAAGAAAATGACATGATTAAGTGGGACCTACATATGAAAAGTAAAGCCTTTGAGCAAGGCAAAGAATTATCCTTTGAGCAAAGAAAAGCAAGACAAATAAAGTCATCTCAATATGTAAAAGAAAAATAAAGGTTGCTAAATTTTCAAAAGGACACAGACACTAAATTAATAACACTCTAGTTGTTAATGAAAATGGGGATGTTGTTGTTTTAATGAGAATGTTGTTATTGTTTATTGTTACGCTCTACTTGATGTATTTATTAAATGTACATGTTGTTAATGAGAATGTTGCAGTTGTTAATGTAGTGTTTGTGACCTTGATTTCCTTTTGGAAATTTACTGATTTTGATTGTCCTTTTATATATTTAGAGGACTTTATTTGTCTTTTTCTCAAATGGTTTTGTGATATACGCCTCATTTTAATAGTTAACCTCATTTTAAAAAGTCAATTGGCAAATAAGCATGTCGAAAATGTTATTTATGCCAATCGCCCATAGTGCCAATTGTTGTTGGTATTTTTACACATTCACCCTTATACTTATTCACTAAGTTTACAAGAAACCCTAAAACCTTTAGGCCATACGTCTATGCACAATTTCACAATCCACATATATCAATCCTTTCATATAATATTACCATATTTTTTTTGTTCAAATGTATAATATTGCCATATTGATGATAAAGGAAAGTAAAATCTTGACTGAGGAAGACCTTCTAATTCTGTTAGTTTGCCTGCTTTTCCATTAAACTCTGTAATTTTAGATTGCTTCACGTTTTTAGGAAAAAGAGGTGAACTTGGACAATATCTGGATATCAAATTATTGCAATAATTTGAATCACGAATGGCCAATCCATTCCTTTTTCGGCCAAAAATTCAAATCCAGTCCATCACCATACATACAAGTCTCGGAAAATTCAGCAATATGTATGACTGTGACCTTCCTTGTATCAGTGTATGATCAACTAGTGGAGACCGTCAGTTCAAAAAAAAAACTAGTGGAGACCGCAGAGCAACATAATTTCATCATCTCCCACCATTATGTTTCTACTTACTTCCTCGTTTCAAAAGATATATGATATATTTATTAATGAACTTGTCCCAAAATATAAGCTCTATTTTTAGTTGTCTAAACATTTTATTGCATGTTTTCTCCATTTTTACTTATCCTTTGTGTTTTCCTATATATTCTCTTTCATATTTATTATCTCTTATTTATCATTTTCTTTCATTTTAATAACAAGGGTAAGGTTGAAAAATAAATTAGATTTTTTCACATGAGTAATAATTATAACGAATTTAAGTAGTTTTTTCGAATAAAATAAAATAATTATTTGAAACTTATATTTAGAGATATATGGAATGTAATATAAAAAGTTTTACTAAAATTATTTTTGCGTCATTTAAGTATAATATTTCTAATACAATGAAGTAGACAGTTAAAACTTATATTTTGAGACAAAGGGAGTACTATAATATTAAATGTTTTATTAAATTAATTGGGAAAAATAATTTTTAAAATTTTTGGAGTTTAATGGGAATGTCAGCTGTTGGAAATATTTAATCAGATCCGCCCTCGATGGATCGGATCGTCCGATTACTAAATCCGACGGCCTTAAGGAAAGCAGAAAGTTGACGAATCAGCATTAATATGTGATTGATGCTGATTGATTTGATTGATTTGATTAGAATCAAATCAGTCAACAAATCAACATTAATATGTGATTGATTTGATTAGAGAATCAAATCAGTTATTATTGTTAATTGGTGTCATAATGACTGCAATAATGACGGTGATATTTCTACCCTTCTTAGTGACACTCATGTCACTATAAATAGAGGTGCCATTCATTTGTTAGAAACCAACCGAGTGTGCGTGCTTAGACACCTCAGACACTCTGGCTTTCCTTCTCACGGTTTTTCCTGAGAGGCTGATTCGCTGTGCGAATCAAACCCCGGTTCTAGTAACCCGGTTCTGTGTGAGCTGAATCCTTCGGGATTCTTGGCTCCGAGTTTAAGGTTGTTATCACGGTTTTTTGTTTGTTCTTGTTCTTTCAGGAACTCTGTCCGAGTTCGGGTTCGGGTGCGGGTTCAAAGCTCCGGGATCCGGAAAAGCTCGTGGGCCGGATATAATTCCTTCATTGGCATCAGAGCCATATCGATTCTGAGGCTGGAGTTAAGGTAGGGCCTCGAATTAAATTTTCCGCTGTGTGTTTAATCATGATGAGTAACATATTTTTATTCTATGTGATTATTTTTATTTGTCATGATTAAAATTAAAGAAAATGTTGCGCATATATGTGTATATGTTAGTTTTTCTTTATTTTTCCAGAATGCTTAAAGCTACTGTATGAATGTGTAAAATCTTCAACATGAAATTTTTTCATTCGAACAAGCTTCTGAGATATGTTCATTGAATTTTTTCTTTTCATATTCTAGTTTCATGAGTATGTGTATCATTATCTATGTGAGATTTGTTTTCATATGAGATCTGAAACGAAATGAACATATGCATGCTTCTCTGGAATTTTCTGAAATTAGTTAGAACTTATTTAACTTTGTGAAATAGTTGTATAATCTCAGATTTGATAAGAACATGTTCTTAGTATAATATCCCATAGGTTTCAGATTAGATTATCCTTTTGATTTTAACAACCTGAAATTATTCATAAGATTTAATCACAAATCGAAGGTCGAAACCGCGTTTTCTCTCTCTGGCCGAACGTGTATTTTGCGCAAATCTGGGTCTGTGTTTCTAGGTTTTCGCGAATACCCATAGGCATAGGCTTGTAGAGCTCGTCGAGACGAATCCAACGGTGAAAAAATCGCACCAAACGGAGTTCGGATGAGGGAGATACGGCTCCTCGAATTTGTCGGGGGTCGCCGGCGGTGGCGGCGGGCTCACCGGGGCTCTGCCGCCGGCACAGAGGAAGAAGACAGGGGCAAATTCATAATTTCTCTCCGTTAAATGAAACGACTTGTTAAGGGGTCAGTTGCGACAAGCGAACCGGACCGGACCGGCTCAAACCGGCCCGACAGTTTTGTTGAAAATAAAAAAAAAGATTGGCCGTGGCCCAATCCGAGATATAAAAAAAAACAACATAAATGTTTGGGCCGTGGCCCAATTGCGAATAAAAGGGGGGATTTTGGGCCATTCTCGGGCCCAATGACATAATTTTTTTTTAAAACCCAGTTTATTTTTTTTCTGGCCTTATTTTTTTTCAGATTAATAATTGATTAACTTAACTATTTAATTAATTAATAATTATTTAATTATTTAATTAATTATTAAAAAAAATCTTTATTTTTATTCCTTTATTTTTTGAAGGTATGTAGGTCCAATTTTGTTTTTTTGGAATTTTTTTAAACACATTAAAATTGATTATATATCAATTAAAAAAAAAGGATAAGTGATCCTTATTTGAATAAATTGATTGTGTATCAATTAAACTAATAATGTACCAATTAAAATAGAAATAAGTGTTTGTATCAAAAAAAAAAATAGAAATAAGTGATTTCTATTTGACATAAATTGGTTATATCAATTGAATAGGGATAAGTGATCCTCATTGGTTGTTCATCAATTAAAATTAATTATGTATCAATCAAAATAGAAATAAGTGCTTTCTATTTGACATTCATTGATTGTATATCCAATTAAATAAGGATAAGTGATCCTTATTTGACCAAATTGATTATGTGTCAATTAAAACTAATTGTGCATCAATTAAATTAATTGTGTATTAATTAAAATAAAAATAAGTGATTTTTATTTTGAAATTAATTGACTATGCATCAATTAAATATCAATTAAGTAATTTTCTATTTTACATATATATGTGAATATTCATGAATTAAACTTACATAAGTGATGTAAGTTGCCTTTAAAATTATTGAGATTTTTTGTGAATTTTTTAATTTTTCTTATTCATGATTAGTATATATATATATATATATATATATATATATATATATATATATGGAAAATGTGTTTAATTTAAAATGTTTTTGGACCAATTTTTTTATATAATCATGTGTTGATTAAATAAGGCAACCAGAAAATACCCCTGCATCAATGTGTTTGATGCTATGAGTTTTTGTGAACCTAATCATGTGTTGATTAAATAAGGCAACCAGAAAATACCCCTGCATCAATGTGTTTGATGCAATGAGTTTTTATGAACCTAATCATTGTTGATTAACAAGGCAACGTAAAACCAGAAAATACCCCTGCATCAAAGTGTTTGATGCTATGAGCCAACTTCGTAAAATGAATCGAACGTTCCATGAGGGAACAAGTCTGTGTGACTGTGGATTCTAAAAATGAAGTAAAAGAACCTGATAAATTAAACATTGTCAAACACACCTATAAGGACAAGATCATGAAAGCGAGGAATGTAGAATACTGTGTGGATCTATTTCCATTATCATGATCTAAGCCAAATAAAATTAAAACCCCCATCTTCCTCAAAAGTCTTGTAAAGACACTTTCGACCACGGGATATAAATTAAATTTATTAATTGAATTACGTGTGTTGTTTTTCTATTTAATAAATTTAATACTCAATTTGAGTGAGAGTAAAATTTATTTAATTGAATTACATGTGTTGTTTTTTTCTATTTAAATAAATCTAATACTCAAATTCAGTGGGAGTTTAATTTAATGAATTTCATGTGTTGTTATTCTTAAATTTAATGCTCCAAAATTGAGTGGTAGTTGGTTACATTGATTGAATTACATATGTTGTTATTCTCGTAATGTCTTCCATTTGAATAACAAATAACTTATTAAATTACAAACATCCTCATAAAATTTAATAAGATTTAATTGAGTGGGAGTTTATTAATAATATGCATGTGTTGTGTTGTTATTAATTTAAACTATATAGTTCAGAGAATATAAAAAAAGTTCAATGATGAATAGCGAACTAGAATGAGTTGGATGGGGGTCAACCTAGTTGATTCCTGAAAACAAAACTAGTAAGCTATCATTGTTGGTTTTTCTGAGGATTCATAGAACTATTAATCTCAGGTGGAGATTATGTGTGCATACTTTATAGAAAAATACCAAATTAGATGTCTATATGGATCAAAACATACTCATCACTGTACTTATGAGAAGTGACAAGATTAGGGGTGTTCACGGGACGGGATAGGATCGGGACACCCTTGTCCCGTGTCCCGTTCCGAAAAAAGCTCGGGACAGGATTTCCGTCCAGTGTCCCGTCCCGTCCCGAACCTTGTCCCGTCCCGATCGGGACCGGACGTGACGAGAAATTCCCGACCGGGACAGGACGAGAAATTCCCGACTTTTGGCAAGTTATCATCTCCTTTGTCTTCTTCACCTTTACTTGCTTCACGCCTCCACCTCATTACCAAAAGATTTCTTTACCTCTTATGGATCACTCTCATACTCAACTTCTTCTCCAACACTAACCTTCTCTCACTCACTTCTCAGCAACACACAACAAATCGAACGCAATAAAACCCAAAAAGCAAAAGGCTTTAATCAAAATCAGAGTCAATGTGAACAACAAAAACCATAAAGTTCAAATTTTTGAAACGCCCCAAAAATTGAAACAGTTTAGAGCATTGAATTGAAAGGTCAAAAGCCGAAATTGAAAGAGAAAATAGATAACTAAGAGAAGATTGGAATTTTTAGATCCAAACGGGTTTGTTTGGGAATGAACAAAAATCAAGAATGAGAAAACTCCACATAGGAAAACGAGTAAAGGTTCAAACTTTATGTGGATTTTCTTCTTTAAAGTTGTTTTTTTTTTCAACAAAGAGAGAAGAAGTTGAAGATGATAGAGAGGAAGGTGTGTGGAAGTAAATGGCAGTGAAGGGTATTAGGCGGCTGAGGGAGTGATGAGGAAGAGAAGGGGGGAGAAGCAGGAATGGAGAATGCAATGGTGGTAGGGTCCACGGAGAGGGATATGATGTTTTTTTTTTAATTTGATTTTTGATATATATAATATATATATATTCTGCAGAGTCAGGAAGTGAATGAGAGGAATAAAATATATTCGGGACGGGACTGTCCTGAGAGGGGAGAGGAATAAAAGGAAGTGAATGAGAGGGGAGAGGAATAAAATATTTTTTTAATATAATATATATATTCGGGACGGGACAGGATCGGGACTGTCCTGTCCCGAGTCCCGTCCCGTCCCGAACCCATTTTTGTCCCGTCCCGAAAATTTTCGGGACAAAAAATTCCCGTCCCGAAAGGCTATGGGACGGGACGGGACGACCGGGATGGGACGGGACGGGAAATTTATGCACACCCCTAGACAAGATGAATAGAGAAAATTATGACACGTGTCGTCATAAGATCTCTTATGTCCTGGTGGAGCAATAAGTCACTAAGTGCTAAAAGGTGTTCTTCCATGACACAATGCAAAATGTTCCATAGAGGGAGCAACATGCATACAATGTATCGAAGAGGAAAGATATTGTTGTATAGGTCACATTGTTTGCGGCTAGGACTAACGACGTAATTTGTCTAATTGAGAGACATACTACCACATATACCATGTGGTACTCTTTCCGATGCGCAATAGGTGCAAATTCTCTCAAGAACGCTCCTATCTAGTTGGGATCACATGAGACATTAGGACTTTTACTGACGTGACTCACCAAATCCCGCTTAAGATGACCAAGTGGATCATGTGGAACCAAAAGGTCAAACAATTTAACTTAAAGAAATAACTCTTCATTAGTTGAAAAGTAAGTCCATTAACGGCAAGAGATTGAGATCCCAAAAGATGATAAATGATCATGAGGCTCAAAAGGAAATAAGTCCTTTAAGATAGGGAAGAAGCAAGTTTAAGAAACATGATCTTTCGTAGATCAAGTGATATACTTGTAAATATCTCGACCGCTGTGCCAAGGGCTACCCTTAGAAAAGGGCATATAGACCATGTGATTAGAGATCGTCAGAATTTCAAGGCAATCTTCGCTAGTTACCAGCAAGAGCATGTGGCTTTACGTTGGAATCATTACCAGAGTTAATGTTAAAGGGATTGGTACCTACAAATTAGATTTGCAAGGAGGCCAAACTTTGACATTTATGTGAAGTTCTAGACATGCCGGATATCCGGTGAAATCTAGGTCTGTTATTTCTTTAAATTAAAATTTGGGATTAATGCCAATAAAGTTGACATTGATAATGAGATCAATCTTTTCTGATTTGGTTATATTTCGAAAAGTTTCCTTGTTTTTAATGAAATTGTGATTTCATTTCTTGCTACTCAACATTTTTGTTAATGGTGACTACGATACATATCATGTAATATTAGGATATATTTGTCATAATCGTATGACTAAATTATCCAAATAAGGGCATGATGAGTAATGTATCGAAAGGGAATAGTCCCTATGCGAGAATCGTCTTGCATACAAGAATAAAAGGAAAACTTTCGGAAACGGAACCGATGCACAGTACTACCCTCTTATACTTATTCATTTGAATATTTGAATATAGGCCTATCATAGAGCAAGATACTTCATTACATTTATCGATGAATTTTTCACGATATTGAAATATATATTTGATATCTATCAAGACTGAAACATTGGAATGTTTCGGGAAGTATCTAAGTTTGGTAGAGAACCAACTTAACTTTAAGGTGAAAGCCTTAAGAACTGATAGAGGTTGAGAATACCTCTATGAACAGTTCAATATGCTCTATGATAAAGAGAGAATCGTTATATAGATAACAGTTCTTGAGGAAGGAACAGAGTCCTTCTTGTAATGATTAGATGAATGATGTCTATGATAGAAGTGTCTATCTGCTGAAGAGTGATACACTCTCAACAGTGACAATCATACTTAATCATGTTTCTTCGAAATCAGTCACCACAACACCATATGTGTTATGGACAAGATGCAAAATGGACTTAGCAGTCCTACGACCATGAGGGTCAGCGTCCTATTTCCAAAAACTTGTTTTACAAGTAGTGAAATGTTGTGATTTAGAGGCTTGAGTATCTTTTGTAAGATATTCTATGAACTCTAAAAGATAAGTCTTCATTAGTGAAAATGAGGACGGATCAGTGACTGAGCTAGCTTGAGTCTAAAAATGCAATATTCATTGAAAAAGATTTCCCTAGCAGAGGAAGCCTTACGTATACCAAAACTCTCCGTGAGTATGAGGAAGAAGGCGTTACTCAGTTAACTGCTCCGAGTGGGAGGATTGAAACCATTTTCACTAGATGACAGTGGTGACAACAATCCATTACAGGAAAGTGAGCCTGTTGAAACCCAAATTCGGAAAAGCCAAAGGGTTTTCCCGTTGAGGAAGCAGTACTTAATACTCTTTTTGAAGACATTGAGGAGGATCGTAGAAGTGTTAGAGATACACTTTCAGATCTGGTTAAGGAAAATTGGCAAAAGGCCAAATAAGAGGAAATTGATTCTCAAATAAGAGCTAACATAGTGTGGGTTTTGATTGATCTAAGCCCGAAAAGCTATTGGGAATAAGTGATTTCTCAAATACAAGCAAAAGGCTAATGGATCAACCGATAAGCCTAAAGCTCGATTGATAACCAAAGGGTATACCTAGTGAGAAAAGGTAAATCAAGAGGATATCTTCTCTCCAGTGGTATGTTTTAATTCAATTAGGTTTATATTGGTTTTTGTAGCCAACCTAGACTCGGAATTACATCAAGTGGATGTGAAAATCGTTGAAAATCGTTTTCCTCAATGGAGTACTAGATGAAAAGTTTTTCACATGGAGAACCCTGAAGCTTTGTGCAATAGGGATGCGAACAAAGGGTTTGCAAGCTCCTATAGTTCATTTTTGGGCTGAAATTATCATCTAGACAATGTTTTTTGAAATTTCATGAGGTTGTAATTTCATTCGACTTCGAGATGATCGAAGAAGACCATTGTGTTTGTGTAAAACGGTTGCGAGGTAATATTATGATATTATCTCTTTATTCTCATTGCTAGGATTAGACCTAAGAAGTTAAAGCAATCAAAGACCAATTGTCTTTTGAATTTCTAAGTGAAATAGATGGGAAGAGCAGAAAATATCTTGTGTGTCAAGATATAAAAGGATTGTTCGAAGAGGATGCTATAATTGTCCCAACTGACATATATAGCGAAGATCCTGGAACGATTTAATATTGAGAGACTGCAAACCTATGCATACCCTTATGGTGAAAGGACATTATCTAAGAGTAGATATGTGTCTTATGAAAGAATCTGAAGTACAACACATGAAAAGAGTCTCATACTCAAGCGTGATTGAAAGTTTGCACACTGTGGTGTGTGCTAAACTAGGCATATGTTTTGTGGTTGGCTTTCTGTGAAGTTGAAAAGAAAAAGTTATTTGATACTAGAAGGGTGATGAACTAAAAGTTGTGCTATATAGGAGAAAGTCTCCATCATGAAGGATACTCGAACGCCAAATGGGCAGGAGATCTGGATGGAGGACACTCAATTTAGCAAACTTGATGACACCTGTAACATACTGTTATTTAATCCCTAATTAACTAATGATATCCATTTTAATTCTATAATTTATTTACTAACTATGATAGGAAAAGGATTTTCCATAATTTCAACAAACCTATCATAGTTAGAAAAAACATTGTAGTGAATAAAACATTATCCATGATAGAAAAGGATTTCCTGATACAATATAAATACTATCATGGATAATTAAAAGTTAACCATGTTAGAAAGGATTCACCTAACATGGTTAGAAAAAGAAGCAAACTAATGTTCAACAATATCAAATTCAAATAAAAACATGCGGAAGCGAATGCAGACCTATACATTTGGCAATATACGTATCTAAAGAATCAATACAACCTCTACTACCTAATTTTCCCTTTCCTGCTGCTTGCGTCTGTGCATGAATACCTGCAAAAATGTCAGAAACTTCTCTTCAATACTTCAGCAACAACCAAACAACCATGCAACAGTCCAAAACAAATGTTTAATTATGTATAACACTTCAATCTATCCAATAATCAATCCCAAAAGCGACACATCAACTGCAATTATAATCACTACCCTTCTTTCCTTCCTTACATGAAATCAAACCAATAGAAAGCCTTCTTTGAGACCAAGGTTTTAGAAAATATACGCATATAATCAATCAAAATTAAAGCCTCTTATCTATAGCCATCCCGTATCTTATATAAACTTAAATAATCAAAGTTTGAGGATTCCAGCCCAAACATGCATCTCATAAACAATTTCAGCTGCACTCAAAACATACATCCCATTTAACCATCATAAGCATGAACAAAAGAACCATTTACTTCCAATTCGATTAAAACAGAAAAAGAAACAAGAAAAATTCAGCATTTGCTAATCAGCCCAATTAAAATATGAAATAGAAATTCCAGAATCCGCATGCACCCTCTTAAAAGCACTTTAAACAGCTCCTCACACCTTCAAAATCCATTATTCAAACCCCAATACTCACAATCAAGGAATTGCCTAATTACATCCATCGTCCCAAAATTCATCAATAATATATAATTAACATATTCAGATTAAGCTAAACTATGAACTTAAGTGGATTCCCTATAGGTTCCTTGATAAACATATGTCCACCACTTTCATTATACATAATCAATTCAGACAACTCTAACTTAAGCCCAAAATTAGGTCATGAATCAAACTAAAGCCACCAAAATGTAAATCCAACAATTTCAAACCTAATAACTTTATCTTTGAACTCTACTTATCATATAGCAGCCATAAATCATGTTTTGAAGCTTATATTTAAAGGATTCAATTACCATATTTGATCGTAAACCAACTTTAAGCAAAAGAAATCTCGTGTATGATTATCTCTAACTACTTAAACCTACTTAAACCAATTATCATCATCATATAATTTAATTAAACAAGTTAGAACCATCCATTCCTAGAAATCTTACCCCATTTTCGAAATCATCACAAACCCTAACTTATTAACACTTACATTTGGCCCAACATTCATTCTAACCAAAATTAAACAATCCTACCCCATAGACCACTTAGAAAACACTTCACTTTGATTCTCAAACATCCAATTTAATCCCAGAAAGTATAAAATCAGATTTACAAAATACAAACCCTAGGTTTTCAAGAACAAAACCCCAAAAACTAAATCAAAGAGAGGCAGAAAGTGCTTACGGAGTTCCAAGATAAAAGGAGGTGGTGACTCGCCGGAAAACACCATAAATCTCACTGGAAAATGGCCACTTAAGTGGATGGCCGAATCATACATCAAGAGGAAAGGAAAAATGAGAAAAACATGAAGTGGAAATTAAAGGATAGCTTGAAAAACCACAAAGCACATGTCTTACCATCCACCACTACCGTCCGCCGCCTAACCCGCCGGAGCACGAAGCAAAACGAAATGGAGAAGTGATGAACAGTGAAGAAACAACATGAACAATGGAGAATCTAAGGCTCCCACGATTTTGGAAGCTTGGGAGAAGGAGAAAAATGAAGAAATGAAGAAGAAGGACTAGAACGAAAATGGGAGGGGCTTGGGAGGAGGGAGACAATGGATTAATGTTGTTTTGGAGAGGTGGGTGTCGGCCTTCATAAGGAAGAAGAAAGAAGAAGAGAAAAGGAAAAGAGAGAAAAGAAGAAAAAGAAAAAGAAAAAGGGAAAAGGGGGAATATTCTCTCTCACTTTAGGATATTCCTTTTTATCTCCATAAAGTTGACAATAAAATTCCCTAATTGGTCTCTCACAATTTGATACATATGAAAATTTTCTAAGTCATTTAATTAACTCATTTAGGTAATTACTCCCTTACATCTCCAAAAATATCCAAAATTATCCAAAAATTTCAATTTTTCTATTTATTATTTACTGAAACATTTCCTAATCTTACATTAAATTTTTAGGATGTTACAACACCATCATCCATAGAATCTGAATATGTGGTTTGTGCTACTACTATTCAATAAGCTGTATGACTTAAGAGATTCCTAAAGCGTTTAGACATAAATGTTATGGATATCCAGTGCGATAGTGATGTCGCGATAGCCTACGCTGTGGACCCTAAGTATCATAATAGACTAAATATATAGACATCAAATGTCATTTTATAAGAGATGTGTTCTCGTAGAAAGAAGTGATTGTTCAGTACTATTTTCACTCACTAAATGTTTGCTGATCCACTCACTAGCTTAGAAAGTGTTTAAGCAAAAAGCAACATTTGATGTATTGAACAACTTTAGTTTCTGGAATAAAATGATGCATTTTTCAATTCGGAATTGTTTTTTTCGCACATATATACAATGCTGTGTGTTTGTATATATAAAACATGAATGTAAAGTATGCAATATGTCGTACAAATCCAAGAAAGGTTGATTCACTCACACGGACAACCGTCTTCCATACATGCTGAGGGTATGAGAAGGTAAGACGTGCAAGAAATCATCATGTGTTGATGAATACTTCACATAAGGCGACTCAATAACTTTGGGAAATGACAATTCAAGTCATGATATGGAATACACAGGTATTCCGCCGGGTCTGTAGCCAGGCATAAAATTCTCCAGTGGGAGTTCAGTAGTCCGTTGAGGGACTAATGCCTGTACGGTGATTTTATTTTGAAAACGACATACGACAGTTGGTCGATCACCGTAACATGTAAATCGTACTACATGTGCTTAATTAACCGCAACTGGGACGTAGATGGAAAATCCCTGATCCATAACGGTGTGAGTTCCAGACTTATGTAAGAAGGGAAAGTGTCCTTTCTACCGATACCCTTGTGACTTAGACGTCATCAAGGATGCTTGTTTTTGTGACCGCTACTCTAGCCGAAACTCCATGGTCATGAGAGATCCGACCTAACGAGTGATAGCTGGGCAAACGGCAAACTCAAGTAGACTTGATGATCAGTCAGAAAGGAATGACTTCAACTTGATAACACACATGTAACGCTGGACTTCCATGATGCATCCCTTACTAGAAGTGCTAGTAAGTGTGGTTTTCCAGGTATACGTGAAGGCATCTGAGTTAATTTTCGACTCTTGAGGGATTAAGAATGCCACTTGTGTGTAAGTTAGTCTGGGGATTCTGAGACAATCTGAGATAACTGGACCGAGAATCCATATGCATTGGTGTCCTTGCATTCTGGTCCTATTCCACGGATTTCTAGTTTGTAAGCATCTGAATTCAATAGATTGTGCTCACGCGGTCACGGCGGACGCCCATACGAATGCTCAAGAAAAACGAATCGCAAGATGGTGTGTCCATCAAGTGCGAGTGGGAGATGTTGGAAATATTTAATCATATCCGCCCTCGATGGACCGGATCGTCCGATTACTAAATCCGACGGCCTTGAGGAAAGCAGAAAGTTGACGAATCAGCATTAATATGTGATTGATGCTGATTGATTTGATTAGAATCAAATCAGTCAACAAATCAACATTAATATGTGATTGATTTGATTAGAGAATCAAATCAGTTATTATTGTTGATTGGTGTCATAATGACTGCAATAATGACGGTGATATTTCTACCCTTCTTAGTGACACTCATGTCACTATAAATAGAGGTGTCCTGTTCATTTGTTAGCAACCAACCGAGTGTGCGTGCTTAGACACCTCAGCCACTCTAGCTTTCCTTCTCACGATTTTTCCTGAGAGGCTGATTCGCTGTGCGAATCAAACCCGGGTTATAGTAACCCTGTTCTGCGTGAGCTGAATCCTTCGGGATTCTTGGCTCCGAGTTTAAGGTTGTTATCACGGCTTTTTGTTTGTTCTTGTTCTTTCAGGAACTCTGTCTGAGTTCGGGTTCGGGTGCGGGTTCAAAGCTCCGGGATCCGGGAAAGCTCGTGGGCCGGATATAATTCCTTCATCAGCCTATCGCAACTACTTAATATAATTATTGCTAATGCATAACAAAGACTCAAACATGGTATCGGTGAGAGATAAGAGATGATATTCTCATTTTCTTCTCAAAATTGTATCTCAATCACTACTTCTTTTTTATCAGAAATCTCAATCACTACTTCAAGAAATGAATATGTGAATAAGACTTAATATTTTACAAAAGTATTATGGAGTATCATGATATTTTAAGAATGGAAGCTTATTTTATTTTTGTTACATTTATAGAAAATATAAAATTATGCTTTTAAGAGTTTGAACTTATTTACCGATATTTATAATAATAATTTTTACAAAACAGTAAAGCTAAATCATTCATCATTAAATCTAAATATCTAATGGCAGACAATTCATTATAAGACAAAAATGGGAGAAAGGAGAATGAGATGAACCAAACATGATTATTATTGTCAAACTCGCGATTTAACTTTTCAATTATACCGTTTTTATGATCATATTTAAACAAAATGTGTCAGGAGTCACTTAAATTTTTACCGTCTCTAAACTCAGTAAAAGCTCACGAATTTACATTTCAAATGTACCGATTTTACGATTCTACCTTATCGAAAATCATATCAACTTGCTCTAAAATTTATTTTAATTATTTTTATTTGATCATATATATTCAATGAATTCATGTATGCATTTCATCTTAAAGGCTTAATATAAATATAAATGTTGAAATACGTAATACAACTGTTATATATTTAAAATGTATTGTTAATATTTGCATTTTTCATTTAATTACATACTAAAACATGTATTTATTAATAAAGGTAAACTTTCATGTATCTACGATTCGAGTTCATGATTCGATTTTATTATATTCTTCTCACGTGTCTAATTAAACACATGAGTTTGACAACCATACCAGTTACCAATGAGGTCCAATCCTTGATATAAAGGATATAGATGAGATATTTTTAAAAAGAAAATGAGACTATCATCTCCTCACAGTTCATTTGATATCTTTCTTCTTTTTAATCAAATGGTCAAACAGTTAAACACTAAGGGTTTGAGGTTAAAAGCAGTATTGAACCTACAAGGCGTGTCATATGATTTTACAAGACACTTGTTTATTTGAATTCCTTTATGCATCTAAGATGAAAGAGTGACAAAATATGAAAAATAAAGAAGATTAAATTTTTGAATTGGATATGATGCATTTAACTCACATTTAATCAAATATATTTCTTAACAGGTATAGTATCATGTTGTTCTAATTTCTTATATAAAGAAATAAATTCTAAAAAAGTATACAATATAAAGAACTACTCCCTCTCGGCGTATATTATAAAAAATGGCTAAAGTGTAAAAATGACCACGTAATTGTCACGAAAGTGCAAAAGATGTACATGTAAAATATTTTGGAGCAAAACTGTCAATCAAATTTTATAATTAGGGCAAAAATTACAATCACAATTAATTTTTTGACTTTTCACTCATCATCCTTTATCGCATTATTATCACACAAGGACAAATAAATACATAAGTCTGCCACATATTTTAGTGAGAGACGAATAGACAGAAGATGAAGCGTAAAAAAGTTAAAACATTGATTGTGCTGGCCATTTTTGCCCTATTTTTGAAATTCGATTGGCAGTTTTACTCCAAAAAAATTTTACATGGTCATTTTTGCTCATCCGTGATAATTACATGGTCGTTTTTGCACTTTAACCCTTTAAAAAAATTCATATTAAGATTTCCCCCCTTCCGTATACCTTACTAGAATACTAGGCCCTCCTCTTCGCAACCTCACCTCCGTCCGACCACTCGTGATCTTTTTTGGACATTTTTTCTAATCTCGGCCATCTAATCTTTAATTTATGGAATTGGAAATTCATAAAAAGTAAAGGGAAAAATATAAATAAAGTCCACGGAATGTGTAAAAGGACAATTAAACTCGCTAAATTTCCAAAAGGACAACCAAGGTCAAGATACTAAATTAACCATTACAGCATCCCAATAACAACATGCATATTCAACCATTGCATCATCCACATTAACAACTAGAACATAGCATTATTAGCATTCTCATTAATCATAGCAACATCCTCATTCTCATTAACCACTATATCGTTGTTAATTTAGTGTATATGACTTTGGTTGTTCTTTTGGAAATTTAACAACTTTGATTGACCTTTTACATATTGAGAGAACTTTATTTGTCTTTTTTCCCACAACTAAAATTTAGATATATTATGTTGACTTTCAAATATTAATTATTAATGAAAAGGGAAAAAACAAGAAACAACCGAATGATTATATCATCATAATCATTGAACGCATTTATGTGAATTAAATTTCCCAACCCGTAAAAGAAAGAGGAAGAAAAAGGAGGAGAAGTAGGAGATACGTGGATATCAGAATATTAATCGAATCCAACGAAATCCATGACCCGCCTCATGCATATATGCATGTAAATAAGTTGTTGGTCCCCTTCCACTAAAACCCCATCCATGGCACGATCCGTCTCTCCCATTCTCCTTGTTCTTCTTATTCATCATGTCTCTGTTTCTTATGCAGAGCCTTCAGTGTATCCTCCTTTCCTTCACTGCCTCACCAATCACACACGCCCACACGTGTCCCCCCACATATCCAACATAGTATTCCACAATACCAACGTGTCCTACACGTCAGTTCTCCAGAATTACATAAGAAATGCCAGATTCAACACCTCCTCCACCCACAAGCCCTCCCTCATCGTCACTCCTCTCCAATATTCTCACGTGCAGGCCGCCGTCATCTGCGCCCGATCCCTCCATCTCCAAATCAAAATCCGAAGTGGGGGCCACGACTACGAGGGCATCTCTTACGTGTCACGCCACCGACCCTTCATAATCCTCGACCTCTTCAACCTCAAAAACATCTCCGTTGACATCCAAAACGAGGTGGCCATCGTTCAATCCGGCGCCACCATGGGAGAGCTCTATTACCGAATATGGGAGAAGAGTAAGGTGCATGCCTTCCCCGGCGGCGTCTGCCCCACCATGGGCGTGGGAGGCCATTTGAGCGGAGGAGGATATGGCAACATGCTTCGCATGCACGGCTTGTCTGTTGATAACGTCATCGATGCCACCATTGTTGACGTCAGCGGCAGAATATTAAACAAAAATTCCATGGGAGAGGATCTATTCTGGGCCATTAAAGGAGGCGGTGGCGGCAGCTTTGGCGTTATTCTGTCGTTTACTGTAAAACTCGTTCGCGTGCCAGAGACTGTAACTATATTCCGTGTGGACAGGAAATTGGAAGAAAATGCCACCGAGCTTGTGGTTGGATGGCAGGATGTGGCTCCTCGTATAGACAATAGGCTTTTCATGAGGTTACTCCTGGCTCCCGCCTCTTCTAAGGCCCACAAGAAACAGTTGACAATAAAAGCATCGGTGGTGACTTTGTTTCTAGGTGAGTCTGATGAACTTGTGAGGTTGCTGGAGAAAGAGTTCCCTCAGATTGGTCTGAGGAAGGAAGATTGCAATGAAACGAGTTGGATAGAGTCGGTCCTTTGGTGGGCCAACTACGACTTGGGGACCAAACCAGAAGTGTTGCTGGACAGGCTGTTGAACTCGGCCAAGTACGGCAAGAGGAAATCAGACTACGTTCTAAGGCCGATTCCAAGAAAAGGGTTGGAGGGGATGTGGAGGAAGATGATAGAGCTGGGAAAAATAGGACTTGTTTTTAATCCTTATGGAGGGAAAATGAATGAGATTCCTTCGTATGCTACGGCTTTTCCTCATAGAGCAGGGAATCTGTACAAGATTCAGTATTCGGTGACGTGGGATGAAGCGGGAAGTGAGTTGGAAAAGAACCTCACAACTCAGTCTAAACTGTTGTATCATTACATGACGCCATTTGTGTCAAAAAATCCGAGGAGCGCGTTCTTGAATTACAGGGACTTGGATATTGGGATCAATAGCTTTGGCGACAAGAGCATGGAGGAGGGTGAAGTTTATGGAAGGAAATACTTTAATGATAACTTTGAGAGGCTTGTGAAGGTTAAGAGTGCAGTGGTTCCCCAAAACTTTTTCAGGAACGAACAGAGTATCCCTGTGCTTCCAAACAAGTCAACATAAGCATCCAGTGATGTATTCATCAATAAACTATTTTAAATATTCTTTTGGTAAAGTGTCAAATCTAGCGCTAAACTATTGCTAAAAGTATACCCCACATAAAAATGAATTTCGTAGCTCAAATCTAGTACTGATCAAGTACAAATTGGGTCAGATGTAGCAAAACCGTCAATTTTGACGGATTTGACCGTTAAGTTTGACTCAAGTATGCCACGTCACCCAAGATAGGCCACGTCACCCAGTTATGCCACGTCATCTGCCACGTCATCACCACATATGAACAAAATTAAGGTTCAAGTTTAGCACTCAAGTATTAGTAATAAAGTTCACCCAACATAAAATAACAATTTTGAGTTTCAAATATAGCACCCATGAGTTACAAAATGGTTCAAATGTAGCAATTAGGTCAATTTTTATGAGTTTGAATTTTAATTTTGACCTGATTAGGTCATGCCACTTGTCACATCGCCCTATTAGGCCATGTTACTTGCCACATCATCACCATCTTCACTACATCATCACCATGTAAGTGAAAATAAATCTCTGAAACCCACATCACCCTATGACAAATGTAGCAATTCTGTGAACTTTTCAGGGTTTGACCATTAATTTTGAACTGATGTAGCAAATGACATGACACTTTTAAAATAATTTATTATGTTGTGGCGCCTATTTATATGTCGGAACTTTAATATTTTATATTTCTATCTAGGCAACGCTGCCGCGTATGCTCTATAACAGCTGGAATATGATATTTTAGCCGAAATTTAAAAGTGTCATGTCACTTGCTACATCAGTTCAAAATTAATGGTCAAACTCTGAAAAGTTCACGAAATTGCAACATTTGTAATAGGGTGATGTGGGTTTCAAAAAATTATTTTCAGATATGTGGTGATGATATAGTGAAGATGATAATGATGTGGCAAGTAACATGACACCTAATAGGGTGATGTGACAAGTGACATGACCTAATCATGTCAAAATTAAAAGTCAAACTGATAAAAATTGACGTAGTTGCTACATTTGAACCATTTTGTAATTGATTGGTACTATATTTGAAACTCAAAATTGTTATTTTATGTTGGGTGAACTTTACTAATACTTGAGTGCTAAATTTAAACCTTAAATTTTTTCATATATGTGGTGATGATGTGGTGATGACGTGGCAGGTGACGTAACATAACTGGGTGATGTGGCAGGTGACGTGGCCTAACTTGGGTGGCATGGCATACTCGGGTCAAACTTAACGGTCAAACCTGTCAAAATTGACGGCTTTGCTACATCTGACCCAATTTGTACTTGATCAGTGCTAGATTTGAGCTACGAGATTCACTTTTATGTGGGATGTACTTTTGGCAATAGTTTAGTGCTAGATTTGACCCTTTACCCTATTCTTTTTCTTCATTTTCTTTGTTGCTTCGCAGGAATTCAATATCACGTTCATCCAAAAAAATAAACACAATTCTTCTGCCAAGAAAATTATATTAGCAAGCAATGGCAGCGAAACTTTAGCTAGCTAGAATTATTGTTTCAAAGAACAAAATCATCAAGGGAAAGTGTGAAGAATATGACCTAATGTGCAATTGGATCAATTGTTGACGATTTTGGTCAGGTGGAAACACATACCTTCAAAGAAAATTTTAAACTCAATGCAAGCACTAGGGACGAAATCCATCCAAAAATTCGATCATGCTTCAATTGCAAATTAGTACGTTAAATTGGACTCTACTTCAACTTCAAGCAAACTAATCAAACCAATCCTGGACGTGGCTTAGCTCGGAGTCGACTTGCAGGTCAGACCATAAGGGAATAGAAAACAATTTTTTTCTACCTTTGAGTATATATTCATTAAAATTTCTTTACAATTTTTTATCATATTGACATAATTATAAAGCGTTTTTAACCGTGAAATAAAAAAAAAAGCGTTTTTAACCAAATCATGTGTTTTTAAAAATATGTTAAAATTAGTTAAAAAGCAATAATTACGTATGATAACAATTTTATTTCCAAATCTTGTCTACATATCACTTTTGTTTAAATTGAGTATATTAAATTTCCATTCCTTCCAAAGCTATTTGAAAACACACACACACAAATATTCATTTAGGGTATCAAAATGTCACTCCCCTTTGTACACCGTTTTTTTTAAAAAACTATAAAATGGTCTTATACCAATAATTATTATCGAAGTGACGAGACTTTATACCAACTAATAAAAACTTGTGAGTGCCATTGATATATAAAATAACATTATATTAAATTGAAAATTAACAAAAATATAATAACATAAAGGTAAATAAAATAACAAATTATAACTAGAATAATATGAATCACAATATAAATAAAAATAAAATTCATAAATAACAAAATAATAAAATGACAAAATAAAGAGAAATAATAAATGACATGATATAAACAAAATTAAGTTTCATAATATAAAAGGACAAAATAAATGTGGAATAATAAGTGACATAATATTATAATACTACATATATGTATTATATATTTAGATATGGATGTATAAAACATTCATTGTGTGTAAGTTAGTGTAAATGTGCATTGTGTGTGTGTATAATATAATAATATAAATATGCATAACATTAAAATTGAGTATGTTTAACGAGATTTTTTGTGAGAAATAAATTACGTATGAACTAAAGGCGGTAGAACATGCATATCTAATTCATTTTAACAATTTCTCTAATCCTTTGAAAGAGGTAAATATATCATGCAACGAAATATAAATAAATAAATTAAGGAGTATAATGTATATATACACGAATACGGATTTCCTCAGCGGCGGATGCTCTCAGCGGCCCTCAGCGTCTAAGATCTGATCCGTCCAAAATGATCCAAAGGCATAAAATGAGTCACGTCATCAAGTCCTACCTTCCTTCTTCATCGTTCTCTCCGCTCGCTTCATCTCAAAACCTTCTTCTCCCATGTCTTCTATTCCCTTCATCTTCTCCTAACAGTTAATACCACCTCCCATGGCCGCATCTGCATCATCTTCTTTCTCCATTCCACGCTTCCTCCACCAGGTTCCTATTTTACTTATTACTACCTACTCTTCCTAACATAACCACTTCAATTTCTCCATTTATCACTCATGCGTTTCATTCCTTTTTTTAATTATATCCAGGAACTCATCAATTCCACGCCACAATTCCCGATTATTCGAATTCAGAAGGTAAGATGCTCGGTGGTTATGTTCTTCTTCAATGAGAAATAGAGGTGGGAGATTAAAGCTGATAAGTGAAGCATATCTGTAGAAGACAATTGTTTGAACTTGGAAGGAAAAGAGAGAGGCCGAAGGATATTGTAGGGGGAAGGGGAAAAGTGGGAGTGTTGGAATCAGATTTTTTTCTTTTAATTGTTTGATGATGTGGACGCTGAGGGCCGCTGATAGCGCCGGCCGCTGAGATAATCCGGACTCATATATACACACTCACACAAACCAACAACACTATATAATGAGTCTATCTTAAAATTTCCGAGCAAACTTGTGCCATTAACATACATGTTATGAAAATAAAGAAATAAGAGATAGATGGAGAAGAAAAGAACATTGAAACAAGAAAAAATATGAGGGAAAGAAAAATTATCACTCTCACTTGTAATTCAATGGTGTAAAATGCATTATACATAACCTTATTTATAAACTCTAGTCATTGAAGACTATGCATAGAGTTAAAATAGTATTATGATGGAGTTTATGACATAACTCATACAAGAATTCGTTGAGGGGTTACAATGTTAATGACATTTAGAGAAAATATCCTAGGAGAGAGATGAAGATGAAAGGATCATGGACATTCACTACATATATATGATTTTATTTCATAACACACATTATTATGCCATTATTATTCATTATCTTTAAGTTGCTTTGTTTTCAATATAATGGACTGGGACCTATGGGAAGTTACTTATTTGTTCTTCTAGGAAGAAAACTATGTTAACTGTTAATACATATGGCAATGTTTGATATTATTGTAGAGTTATATATGTGTGTGAGCCCGCGCATGAACTCTTATAGGCGGTTATATTTATTGTTTATTAGTTGGGTTAACATAACTTTTGATCTCTAGTTTGGTCTCATTTTGGTTTTAGTCCCTTAGTTTCAAAAGGGAGGTTTTGGTCCCTCAAGTTTACTCAGTTAGTAACATTAGTCCCTAGAGTTTAAAAATGATCTAACGGTGTTAAGTTTTGCTGATGTGTCAACTAACACCGTTTATTTTGTTTAGTTGGTGTCTAGCTGGACTTATAATTTTAATTTATATTGCTTAGTTGGACTTATAATTTTATTTTTAAAATTTTAAAGTAAAAAATCTTCAAAGCTTGCAGATCATCTTCGGCTTCCTTTTTCAACTACATCTCTTGAAGCCACCAAAATATAATTGAACTGTATCCTTCTTCCTTCCATCATATCTGCACAATTTGCATAGCTTCAAAAGGACTATAGAATAGGCCATGAAAATAAGAACTTTGAGAGACCACACCTCTTAACGGAAGATCCGAGGAGAGAAATTCCTCAGGCGTCTCAGATCTGAAACGAAGGTAAGAAAATAATAAGATCAGACCAAGAACAACTGATGAGGAACACTAATTGTAAAATAAATAGGAACATAAACCTGACCCTTGCAAAAGTACCATAGTTGTGTATATCTGGAGCCGAAAACCAGCAAGAACAATTGCCGAAATCAAGATCTGAGAAATAAGAGAGGTGGATGCCCCATCGCACAGCGCGCTTGGCTCTTCTTCCTAACTGACAGTGTTTTCTGATGATAATGGAAGTGTGGGAGAGTGAAAGTGGAGAGTTGGAACGGAGGAGGGCTGAAGAAGAGGGATAAGATATTGCCTTATTCCATTCAGAGATGGCCATACACATACAGATGAAGATGATATGTAAGCTTTGGAGAAGATGATGATTTTTTAATTTAAAATTTAAAAATTATAATTATAATTCCAATCAAATGCCAACTAAGCAAAATAAATTAAAATTATAAGTCCAGTCAGACGCCAACTAAGCAAAATAAATGGTGTTAGTTGACACATCGGCAAAACTTAACACTGTTAGGTCCTTTTTAAACTCTAGGGACTAATGTGACTAACTAAGTAAACTTGAGGGACTAAAACCTCCCTTTTGAAACTTCAGGGACTAAAACCAAAATGAGATCAAACTTGAGAGACCAAAAGTTATGTAAACCCTTATTAGTTTTATATGTTGTGAAAACATGAAAGATATATGGGAAAATCCCATTTAAATATCTCCGAATATACAAAAGGACAATTCAGGAACTCAAACTTCCAAAAGGACCAACAAGGAACTCGGACCTAGGGGGCATTTCAAATTTGTGTGAAAGGACAAAATTGCCCTTATCATAAATTAGAAATTACCAAAAACCATTACACCACCATTGCCTCTTCTCTGCGCCTAATACCACCATTGCCACCAAATCTTCTCTCTGAACCCTAACACTTGCGGCGGCTCCTCTCTTCTCTCCCTCACGTTCTCGGTTTCTCTCACACCACCACCCAAATCTTGAAACCCAGTTGCGTCTCCTCCGTTCTGCGGCTTCGTTTTGTTGGGGGTCATCAAACCCATCATCATTTTTCGATGTTGTACGAGTATTAGCGAGGAGTCCTAGGTTTGACACTCTTCTTGGCTTTTTTTTCATTCTCTGCTGTGATTTATTTCGAACTTGTTGGTGGTGATTTTTTTTCAAACCCATCATCATTTTTTGTGTCTTCTTTTGTTACTGTGTCCTGTGTGGCTCAAAGTTTGAAGCTTGCTAACATTTTCTTGATTCTCCTATTACCCTAGCCCCAACTTTCTCCATTTACAGTATCTTATTTGAAGTTTGTGCTCATTGTAGTTCTTTAAAGTTTGTAATATTAAAATGAATGAAATAATAAAGTGATGCCATTTTTAAGTTGAGCCTATTCAAATCCATTTGCGACTAGAATATAGAGGACTAAGTGGCAAATTTGAAGTATTACACATTGCTCACACTAATGGCTGCCTTTTTGGAAATGCATTGGTTTTCAGTAATATCTTTCACACGTATATCCTGAAAATTGAAATATGCTTTGTGGTTGGGTTGATAACTAGCTTCTTTTTATTATGTTCTATGATGGTTCAAATCAGAAATCTGGGAGGTTAGATACTAATGTAAGAGAATAGAGGATCTTTTAGCTTCACGGGAGTGATGAACTTATACAATTGAAAAATCCACTGTGTTTTATATGGTAAATCTTTGAGAGTTAAAAATTAATTCTAAGTTAAACTGATGGCAAGGGAAAGGCTGAATTGAAGAAGGAAGGTCATGTTGACAATCTTTAAGTTAATCCAGGAATTGCTGTTTCTGGTCTGTTAAGAAACTGAACACAACGCATCTTGGTATTACTTGTTGATTCGCCACATAGGATCTGAATTATTAAACTCTTCTTTGTGTCCAGGACAGAGCTGGTGTTCAGGACAAGTTTGCAATTTTCTGAATTATTAAACTCTTCTCTCTCTCTCCTTTTTTGATACCTCCTATGTATCTAGTGGATTACGTGTTGATCATACATGTAGTGCTCCCTGAAATCTATTATTCTCATCCTTGTTCCCCCCTGTTTATATAATTAATGCCCAATCTATATTTCAGAGTTTTTCTTTTCTTGCTTCCATGTGAATAAATTTACAATGACAATTGACCCTAAAACCACCCCCACAGTGGTTTTGTTCTTTTTTTGTATGAAAGATGCTATGCTGCAGAGTGTGGTGTTTGTATGTGTGGAATTGTTACTTGAATTAGATTAGATTGCTTTTCTTTTTTTCCCCAAATCTAAAATAAGGCAGTAAGTTGTGTCATTCTACTTTTATTTACGTTGCTTAGTGTCATTTTTGTAGGCTCATGGCTTCAAGTTTGAGACCTAACCACAAAAGTCACGGGATGACGGGGTTGAATCTGTTAAAAAAGGAGTGGTTCAAGGAGCGAAACAAAACAGGGCAATTTTTGCCTGAGATGAACAAGGATGCATTAAAAGCTTGGAAAGCGCTCTCAAAGGCTGAGGCGGAGAAATATAGAAAAGAAGCAGAGAAGTCCAGGCCATTAAAAAAGGCCGGCAGGCCTAAAGAAAAGTTACCTACCCGCTGCTCACCTCACAAGTTTACGTTGTTGGCTGAACTAGTACGTAGAAAGGATGAGTTGAAGGTGTGGACTGAAAATATTGGCTTTGCCCATCTATGTTGTCTAAATAGCGTGAAACTTCCCCACAATCTTCTTGCTGTCATTCTTGGAGGCTATGATCCACCCACTCAAGAATTTCGGATTAGGGGGGTGACATACAAGATATCTGTTGATGATGTGAAAGAACTTTTACGGGTTCCTTGTGAAGGGAAACCGGTCGGGTGGGAAGTTGATGAGGATGATGCAGCGTATAAGAGGTTGAAGTATAAATTTTACCGAATGAAGTTTGAGAATATTATTGGCTTGATAGAGAAAGTGAAAGATGAAAAAGAGTTTCACCTGCTTTTCATGATTTACACCTTGGGCACTTTGTTGTGTCCAACTGCAAGCCCCATTGTAAGTGAGCACTTGCTGAAGGTTGTACACTTTACACAAGAAGGTTTTAACCAATATAATTGGGCCTCATACATGTTGTACGAACTTCATCAAGAGCTGGCTCACTATACAAAACATTTGAAGGAGCAGAAGAACCATTCATGTTATGTTGGAGGATGCCTATACCTGGTGTTGGTATGTTATTAGTACATTTTAATTTAATTTAATGTTTTTATTGAAATAAAACTTGTGATATGACATGTTCATAATGATGCAGGTACACTTTTGTGAGCGCTTTGCCTTAAGTGAGGTTGAACCTCATGAGAATCCAATTGAGTTCTGGACTGATCCAAGAATAAAGGAGGTGGTGGATTTAGAGCAAAAGAGTTACAAAGGTATTCTACACATGGGACATTGCAACGTTGAAATCATTCTAGACCCGGTATTTGTTAAAAAGTGGTCATCAATGTGATTAGATGTCACTGAATGGTATTTTGTTCAGATTAATATGTGTTTGTATGGTGTTTATGCAGGACCTTAGGGAGTTGCGGAATGAGTTGGTGGCTAATATTGATGCCAGCATGCTAAAGCAGCAAATGAAAAGAGATGCAGCCAAGCGGCTTAATGTGAAGGCAGCAAAGGGCGGTGATAAGCATGAGGACGCAGGATTGAAGGAACTTGAAAGTGATGACGCTGCTGCAGAGGATGAGGATGAAGGATTGAGTGAACTTGAAGGTGATGAGGATGAGGATGAAGTGTTGAGGGAGCGTGAAAGTGATGCCGCAGATGAAGATGCGGCTGGAGATGATGATGGAGGAGTGGGGGAGCTTGAAAGTGATGCCGCAGATGAAGATGCAGCTGGAGATGACGATGGAGGAGTGAGGGAGCTTCAAAGTGATTCCGCAGATGAAGATGCGGCTGGATATGATGGAGTGAAGGAGCATCAAAGCGAAGATAATGAACATAGGAAGGAAGAGGAAGGGGAGAGACATGAAATCATGTGTAGTACACCGAAAGATGTTGATGCTGATCCTGCGGTGCAGCCAAGAAGATCACAGAGAGCAAGTGAGCTAGCTGTTGCATCTCCGTGGGTTACGCTTCAAGCATATCGTAGGAAGAAACGTGGTGCGTCTCCTGCTGATCAATTTTTCCAGAAAATATCCCAACGGTCAACAAAAGACTCCGAGTATGTCATCGTAGTCGAGAAAGATCATGTCACATATGCTGAGCTCCGTAGTCTTGGTGGTAGGCAAAGGGTGAATACTCGGGTTAGTTATGCACCTTAAACTGTGAAACCATACCTCTATCATTCTATTGCTAATTGCATGGTCTGTTATCATTCTAGGGCTAATTGCATGGTCTGTTATGTTCGTGGTGTGTGTTGCAGGTCATGTCCCTTGCTTGTAAGATTATAATGGATGACATGAAATCAAGAAGAGAGGTGAAGCGGTACATATTTGATGCTGACTTCATGGTAAGCCGCCTAATTTGATGGTTATCTGTTATCTATGAAGTATCGTGCACATCATAGCAACTAACACGTTCATATGTAGAGCAAGATGGCTCAACACTTCTGGGACGCATCAAGCAAGAAGAAGCAATATATGCCTAGACACATCGGACTTGACATGTCAAAATGTGAGCTGATTTTTGGTCCCATGCTTGCGGACGAGCATTGGTATTGTCTCGTCCTTGAACCGAAGACAATTAACGTGCACATTTTGGACTCAATCAACCGAACTCCGTCAAAGAATCAACGACAGAAGAATGTGTCGGCTGATAGGCAAATGGATGTTGCACACCGCTGTGTAAGATTTCCTAAGTTATTCTATGCTGGATTTATGGTATTGGTCTTATACTTAACGATGTCATTGGGTGTATTTCAGCTGACTAGATTTGCTGCTATGCTGGAGGCCATCAATCCTGCTGAATTTTGCGAGAAGCCCCTTGGTAGAATTATTAGAGATTCTGTACCTGTCCAGGGAAACTTGTACGATTGCGGCGTTCATGTCCTTATTTGGTTGTTACAATGGTCTCCAAGAGCCAGACTAACATACACAGACGCCGATGTTGCAATATTTAGGTCCAATCTGATGTGGTAGCTTTTCTCACATCCTCAGAATATTGTGAAGGATAAGGCTTTGGCACTTCTAGATGACCATGTGCAAACAAAGAGAGCGAGAATTGTATGATTGGATAAAAAGGATTGTTAGTTTGGGTATATGTTAGGATAGAAACATGGAGTTGTGTTTTGTGTTTTGGGGCACATGTTTTGTGTAACAATCAATTGTGCCTATTAACATGTATATTACTTACAAGCAATTGTCCGCTTCTCAATTAATGTTATATTTGAACCTTATTTGCTGCCCAACATGTATATTACTTACATTTTCATTGTGCCTATTAACATTTATATAGGATCTATTAACATTTACACTAGGAAGATTAACATTTTCGTAGGACCCATTAACATTTGAACTTCCAGAAATAACGACAGAACTTCGGGCTTTAACAATGTGAACATAAGTGTTAACTTATGCGTTGACATCACGCTGGTATTAAAGCAAATACACCGTCCATATTAACAGTTGAACTTAGGTAATTAATGACAGAACTTTACACTTAACAACGGGGACACTATTATTAACTTAACTTGTGCGTTAATGATAAACTCCATAATTTAACATTTTATCTCTATTTCCTTGTAGTTCACACTCTTTTTGATGATACATCGATAACAAAACACACAAATACTAACACTCATTCAACTAGGAAACCGTCCATATTAACAGTTGAACTTAGGTAATTAACGACAGAACTTTACACTTTAACAACGGGGACACTATTATTAACTTAACTTGTGCGTTAATGATAAACTCCATAATTTCACATTTTATCTCTATTTCCTTGTAGTTCACACTCCTTTTGATGATACATCGATAACAAAACACACAAATACTAACTCATTCAACTAGGAAACCGTCCATATTAACAGTTGAACTTAGGTAATTAACGACAGAACTTTACACTTTAACAACGGGGACACTATTATTAACTTAACTTGTGCGTTAATGATAAACTCCATAATTTCACATTTTATCTCTATTTCCTTGTAGTTCACACTCCTTTTGATGATACATCGATAACAAAACACACAAATACTAACACTCATTCAACTAGGAAACCGTCCATATTAACAGTTGAACTTAGGTAATTAACGACAGAACTTTACACTTTAACAACGGGGACACTATTATTAACTTAACTTGTGCGTTAATGATAAACTCCATAATTTCACATTTTATCTCTATTTCCTTGTAGTTCACACTCCTTTTGATGATACATCGATAACAAAACACACAAATACTAACACTCATTCAACTAGGAAACCGTCCATATTAACAGTTGAACTTAGGTAATTAACGACAGAACTATATACTTTAACAACGGGGACACTAGTATTAACAACGGGGACACTATATACTAGCATTTAGCCGCACATGTTAACACTTGAACTTGAAGCTTAACATTATGGTCATTAACAAGGAAACTTCCTCATGAACATATGCTTTCATTAATAACAACGTTGGTGTCAGCATTTACATGGCACCTGTTAACAATTGAACTTCCAACAGAAACAATGGAACTTCAAGTATTAACATTAAGAGCATAACGATTAACAGCATAATAACTACAGCATTGAGAAATTGTCCAGCAGCAGTAGAATGCTCAAAATATATACCATGTACCCAAAATACCCTTCACAAATGCCTATTGCTAATAATTACAGCATTGAGAGACTGTCCAGCAGTAGAATGCTCAAAATATATACCCTGTACCCAAAATACCCTTCACAAATGCCTATTGCTAATAATTACAGCATTGAGAGACTGTCCAGCAGTAGAATGCTCAAAATATATACCCTGTACCCAAAATAATACCCTTCACAAATGCCTATTGCTAATAATTACAGCATTGAGAGACTGTCCAGCAGTAGAATGCTCAAAATATATACCCTGTACCCAAAATAATACCCTTCACAAATGCCTATTGCTAATAATTACAGCATACAAACACCATCCAGCAATAGAATGCTCAAAATATTTAATCTGTAACCAAAATACTACCCAATACCCTTCACATTCAGCTTGGGTTGGGATTCCTGCAGGTTCTTCTTGTGTGACCGACCTCATGGCATCTTGCACAGTGATAGATTTTCTTGTCTTGGAATTGTGACTATCTCCTTTTACTTTTAGGTCTGCCACTAGGTCGGCTAGTTATTGGTGGCTTCAGCAATGGGTGTAATTACACATCAATGTTGTTTAGGTCCGGCATGTCTATAGTTACGACTGGAATCATGCTGCTTCTGTAGATCCTCTGTTGTGATGTTACTTTGTAGCATTCGTGGACATATTCATAAACATTTCCATGAAAGTGTTTTATTGCCACACATACATGTGGGCAAGGGATTCCAGACTGTTGCCACTCTGCACAAGTACATGTACCAGCCCTCAAATCCACCGCCAGTGTACGACCATATACTGTACGAATGCCGAACTTGTCTTCACCATGCGGCAGCGCGGTCAAGTGTGAACTTATCCCAACATTGACATGTTCCTTTATCTTTGCTTTTATTCTTGGACCAATCCCGTTCTTCCACTTGGACATTACTAAACTTGTAGCATACATCTTATTTGCGACCTTCTCACGGTGTTCGTGGATAAGTGCAGACACATTGTGTCGTCTCTCGTCCAGCATCCAGGCATTAAAGGATTCAGCAATGTTTGTGGTTATGTTATCCCACCTTTTGAATGGAAACCGACTTAGAGCCCACTTGTCAATGTCCCCATGGGTAATCAACCACTCATGCAGCTCTGGATACACGTTTTGCATATCTTCCATTGCTTTGTTAAACTTGTACTCATTCCTAGCATATGCAATGTTGTCAAACAAAATTAGCCCGTCATCCTTCATCTGTTGACTCAGGCGTTTGCCATTGTTGTTTATTTTATTCATTTCTTGGCTGAAGTTCTCCTTAACATGCCTGAAACAGTATGCATGTCTCTCGCCTCCAAATATCTCCTCCACAGCCGTCTTGATTGCTTGGTGGCGGTCTGAAACAATCGTCAGCTCAATTAAGCCAACTACCTTTTTTATCATCTCCAAAAACCAACCCCAATCGTCAGACGTCTCTCCTCCCACGATTCCTATTGCAAATGGAAACATATCATTGTTTGCATCGTAAGCAGAGGCTGAGAGCATTGTTCCCATGTATGGGCCCTTCAGGTGTGTTCCATCTATATACAGTATGGGCCTAGCACCAGCCAAAAAACCATCAATACAACATCCATAAGCAATGAATAACCGCCGAAATATGTGCCCCCCTACAACAGGCCTAACAAAATCCCATTCTGCCACTGTTTTTGGGTCAGTCTCCTTCAATCTGTCACATATCCACGGTATTAACATGTAGGAGTGTTCAGGATTACCCTCTAATTCTTGCTTTGCCTTCTCCTTTGCCCGATATGCTTGCTTATATGTCAATTGCACCCCATAATCCATAAGTAAAGTCTTCTTAATCTCACTTGCCCTCTTGTCAATGTGATTGCTTACCTCGTCAATTATAAGGGACGACGTCAAGCTAGCTGGCGCACAATTTCTGACTTTCAGCAGGTCTTGCGCACTGTGATTATGTTCATCAACAAATGTTTTCACTCTAAGCATCATAGTTGTCTTCCCCACAGCATTTGCCGTTATCTTCCACTGGCAACCATCTATGGCACACTTCACCGACATCTTGCTGTTGCTATTTTTTACATATGTGTACTCAAACTTGTTTCCAACACTGTACTTGTATAATGTCTTCCTGAATTCAGCTGCATCAGCAAATATCTGCATTGGACCCGTGAACAAATTCCTCCACTTCATTGAGGTTAGCTCGGAGTTTGGAGTCGGTGTTCGGGACGGTTCACCACATATCAATCTAATATGGTTGCCACCGACATGTTGTGTTAAGCCGCCTACAACATATTCCATAGAAATGGGTTCAACAACACTTTCCACAGCCCTTTGAGTCAACTCTGACCTTGTTTGTGATGGTCTTGAACATCTGTGAACAATTAACATTCTAAGTTAATGTATTAACAGCAGCAGCATTAATGTTAACAACACCAGCATAAGTAATAACAATTCGGGAAAACAGAGCACACAAACTTACATGTCTACATTCATTATGGGAGATGTGTTATCATTTTCTTTAGGTCCAATATAGATGTGGCCAATCCTTTCATTGTGAACAAACAAGTTCACAACCTCCTCCTCATCATCAAGGTCTATCAACACCTTCTCATCATACATAATGGTATATTTTATATCACAATTATTACCATCCACCCCAAGCCATGATGCAATCATCTCCCTCAAACTTTCAAGTTTTATCCCCTCTTTGATGTTTCTCATCTTTACATAGCCTCCAATGTATTGAGCTATTCCTTCACGGTTACTTTTAAAATTACCTCCAACATGGAAATAACAACACAACTGTTTAAGTTCCATTGATCCACCATCACTTGCCATTTTAACCTGTACAATGCGATTAACAACTGTAACATCAATATTAACAAGTGCAACATACGATTTAACATTTTCAACATAGCTATTAACAAGACAATGTCAAATATACAGCATGACACCATCTACAACACTAAGGGTAGGACAAAATAACACAACAAGTTTTTCTTAGTTCCTCACATGAATTTCACATATAGTGACTATTTAGGGTTAACACTAGTTTTTTATTTCCCCATATATATGAAACAATGACCAAAGCCACTTGAAGGGAGTGGTATTTTCTCTACTCATCTTGTATTACTTTCCCTTTTAATCATTAAGAACTTGTTCCACAACCCAATAAAGAAGATGGATGAAAGAAAACAAGTTATACTAACCTAAAAAACACCTCCTCTTGCGTCACCCACGTCACCACCGTTGTCACGTCACCGCCGTCACCGTTACCTAACGCCGTCGCCGTCAACGTTTGGAGCACATGAGTTCACATTTTCCACTTGGGGGGGAGGGTTTTCCAGTACGTGAATTGAGCCTCCAAGTTGCTCACTTTAGTTAATGAAAGCATTTTGTTGCTTTTGTTTTTGAAAGGGCAATTTTGTCCTTTCACATAAAATTGAAATGCCCCCTAGGTCCGAGTTCCTTGTTGGTCCTTTTGGAAGTTTGAGTTCCTGAATTGTCCTTTTGTATATTCGGAGGTATTTAAATGGGATTTTCCCATATATGGGATGTTTATAGTATTTTTAAATGAAAATAAAGAAAATATAAGAGACATAGAGATTATAGAGATGGAGAAAAAACGATGGAGAAATTTCGGAGAAACAGAGAGAATTATTATTGCTTTTTAGCTTACAACCATTTGGTACATGCCTATTTATTTATAGGTCACAACTGACAAGTCTAAAAATTCATTTACAAGAGTTACAACAAAAGAATAAATCCCCATGATTGTGAGATATATAACATTTGGAGGTTAGTTATTATGTGTATTAATCAAAAGAAACTCCCAAAATATATATTATTATTTATTTTTAGAATAAATTAAATAGCCTTAAGTGGATCAACAAGCCACTCTTATTAAAGGTTATGCATCCACATTATAACGAATGTACATAACATTCCCATTCACATTGCAATGTATGTTTATTTCCATATGAATCTCCATGAACAAATATTGTCCCTCATTAAAACTTCAGTAGAAAGAACTTAATAATTAGACAAAAACCCAATGAAGAATGAAGAGTATACAATACTTATCAAAGATGCATTGTCTCGTTTAAAATCTTATGAAAGAACCCGCTGAGACAAAACATTTTAACCCCTTCAAAGAAAAGAATCACTTTTACCTTTCAACGTAAATACAACCTCCTCACTTTTATAACTCCACTGTTATCAACATCTTGTCTTGATTTAGTAAATGAATTTCACAAGCATAGTCATTATTCCAATGCTATTTGATAAAATATTATTCATGATATATATATTTCGCATATTTATAACTACTCAAATTCATTTTCCATTTCTATACCTACAAAAAACTTGTTCTTCTACATAATTGTAACATATATTACCAAAACATTAATAAATATTTAAATGGGATCAATATTCATGATTTTGAAAATCATTGAAGAATTTAAGAACTTGATCAATTAGTCAAGTAATATGCAAACTTATACTCCCTCCATTCTAAATTATAAGATCACTTTCCTAATTTAATTAGATTAAGGAAGTTAGTTAAATTAGTTATTATCACATGATACTACCTATTTATCCTTACTATATACCTTGATCCCCACTTTCTATCTCTTACTTGTTTATTATTGACAAGTACTATGAGGTTAATTTGTGAAAAAGATGGGAAAAATTAGAAAGTGATTTTATATTTAGGAACAAATTGAAATGTGAAAGTGATCTTATATTTGGAACGGAGGGAGCACGTTTCTACAAAATGAACTTTTACATGCTTTTGGCGTTTAAAATGTTTTAAGGAATATCATATAAAGTTCATCATATTTAATCATTGAAATATATTTTCTAATTGTATCCACCACAAAAATAATACACCTTATCATTATTTTCATTCTCTTCGTGAAATTATATATATCCTGTAATAACTTTATATTTTTAAATTTTGGACTTTGGGCCCATGATTTTCACATATTTTGAAACATAATAAGAATATTTTCATTCATATTTTTCTTACTTTTGGCTAATTGTTTTTCATGACATATCTTGATGTAATAACCTTGTACCATTTTCAATTTTTTGTCGAAAAGTCATCTTTTTATTCCATTTTTCTTATTCTAACATAATTTATTAAGATCTGTTTATTAGTTAACAAGTGCCAAAAACTCGATGTTTTTATTAAGTTATATATTGACATAGCTTCAGTACCTCTTCAATATATATGATTATTTAACTTTAAACTCTAACCAAATTATACTTGATACACTCTTAGCTTCTAACACGAGTCAAAACACCATTAGCACAGTTTTTGTGTTCATTTGAGGAAAATTTGGAAGTCTACTAACCCCAAAACACACATTTTCTCGCATCTCCATCTCATATCTTCCATATCTCTTCCCAAATCTCATGGCTTCCACTTCTACTCTCCTCCTAGTTAGTTGGTTTTCTCCCCATGGAGAGTAGCAACTAAACTCTTCTATTTTCAGTGATGGAACTCTAGAGATGATCTTGAAACATGATGTCATTAGTTCGGTAAAATTCTTTTTAGCAATATGGTTTTCTACTTATAGAGTTGAAGAAAACATTCATTGCTAGCTCTGATTCTTCGACAACAGTCAATCTTTCAAAGATCTCAAAATTTTTAGCCTTAATTTGTAATGTATTATGCAAAATTTGTTTCAAAGTATTATATTATATTATATAGGTTGAAGACACCATGTACTCTTTGAAATTATTTCTCATTTCTAGTTAGAGTGCATATATATATGCTTCAAGATAAATTAATCTCTAACTTTTTCTTCTTGCAGCAGACCCTATTCATCCCATATTGCCTAAAATGGAAGGAAAGAACTTGCTGAATTGCAATTGGATTTCTCAAAGGATCGTGAGAGGCTTTCTTGGATTATTATTATATAGAAGCAATATTGTTATTACGAATGCACTTCCCCCAAAATTGATTCAGCGCTACTTATTATGATGTTGTGGCTCTCTACACTGCAATATTTTGTTCAATGGGAGTCTTAGACCCATTTAGTACACCCCATAAAACTATGATTTGGAGTCTAAACTTCAATTTTAAAAGTCTATTTTGACTCCAAACCATGATTTCATATACTGTATCAAATAAGCCTTTACTAAACTAGTCTTTCCATCCAGTGATACTAGACAAGGAGATCCATTCTTGTTTTATCACTTCATCTTACGAGCTAACAATCTTTATTGTATGTAATTCTTTACAGCGAAATGCAAAGAGCACTTCCCATGGGATTACGATTTGTCAAAGTGCCTAATCAATAGATAGGTAATATTAGTGGCCAAAAGAAAAGTTAATATATAGACATGTATTATTGAGTGGTCCCAAAAAGTTATGGATAACTTAAACCTCTTAAGCTTTCAAGTATATGAATGGAAAGATGCCCGTAACAATCACCTAACAAATGAATTTATATTAACAATCCACGTACGTTCAATCGTCCCCAAAATGCTACAGAATTGATTTTGGCATTCTTTAAGCTAATATGCCGGTGGAAGATGAATATGTTCGCGTGTGTGTGGTCTAATGTGTATGTGCCTTCAACTAACTAATTTTCATTTCTTCATGATTCCACCAAACAAAAGTCACTGACAAATTGTAATAATTTTCATTATAATATAGGTTAGGCCATACCTTGTCGTTCCAATAGTGCAGTCTTAGTTAGAGCCGGGGAGCCCTCCTCATGTGTATAAAGAAAGTCCACCGAACAAAACACACACACACATATGTACACACACGTATGTATGTATGTATGTACACACACACACACATATATATGTTCCACTTATTGCTACGTTAATGGAACATCATTAATAATCCACTTATCACAAAATGCCGTATATGGGAATGGGATTTTTTCATTTCCAAATTTATACATGGTCCTTGTTCAAACAGCCCGTCAAAACTAGCTTAGCACCAATACTAGATTATATTTTTCTGCAAAGGAACCTTGTGTGTGTGTGTGTTGTACGTGGTTGGATTGATTGCGACTTCAACATTTTATCCCTTCTTGCTGCTTCATTAATTTGGTTATATATGGATTATTCTCAAATAGTGAACACTTTTAGTGGATTCTAAAGTGCTTCACCAAGCCCTGCAGGCAAAACTTTGTGGGAGTTTGAATACACATCACATGCAACCATTTCAATTATTCTTCCATTTCAACCATGACGAAGAAGACAAAGTAAAAGTAATGTATAAATACTTAACATCTTTTGCAATTAGATCCAATGTGTATGATCAAACAAAATATCCATATGCGCTAGTAAGCGTGACAACTGACAACAACCACGTTATTTTTGTCCTGAACCAGTTCACGTTTGACAATCAGATGCGCTATTTTAGTTGGAAAAACTTATACTGAAAGAAATTTGATGTCCATGGGAAAGTTTCATGTTAAACATAACTTATACAATAGGGAGAGTTAATCAGATTTGAACCATCCAAATCAGCTCTAAGAGTCCAAATGTGAACTTTTAGAGGCTTTTTTTTTTATAAAAAAAAACAAGTACAAATCTTAAATTAAAATATTTTCACCGTAATTTTTTTAAAAAAATAATGTTTGACTCAAAATTATCATTTTAAAAACTATAAAATTTGGTATATATGTTCAAATCCTATACGGATGATTCAAATTTGATTATCCCTACCCAAATTTTATGATTAATAGAGAAACTAGTTCTAATATTCATGTTCTTTAGAAAGCTCATCAAAGTTGATAATGCAAAAAGTTTTTATTATGGTTACTTTTCCCGTGAATAAGAATGAATTAAGGCGCGAATTCAGCTGAGATATTGATGCATACCTTTAAGTTAAGGAATTTTATTCCTTTTTGGGGGGTCAATGTGTACGTAGGGACTTCATTAAACATTATGAATTATTGTGGTTGCTTTAATTGTGTAGTAAATTTAAATATGATTAATCACACAAATTATTAATTAGTACAAGTTTTTTTTTGTTGATCAAAATTAGTACAAGTTGACTAGTTGTGATTATTGTTGTTAAAATTGTGAATGGAATCTCTTGATTATATCATTTTATGGCTCTACTTAATCAAAACTTGTGAGTGACAAATCCCTATTTTGGATGATTTTTGTTATATATTTTAGAGTATTTGGGAGTCATTAATAAAAATTATAGGAATTCAGTTATAAAAAAATTATAGGAATAATTCAATTAAAATTTTGGTAAGATATCAAGTTAATATATAAGGAAACTTATTTCCTTAAACTATATTAATTAACAGTAATGCAATTAACTACTCATGGAGCACAAATAACTATTCTTGTAGAGTGTTTATCCCAAATAAGGAACAATCTTTCTTTTATCTTTTCGCAAATTTATGACCCATGTTTGCCCTTTTGATATTCAATTGTTATTTTATTAGATTTTCCCATATAATTATGATAATCAATCCTCTTTTATCTTGTTCTTTGTGTGAACGATAACTTTTCTATACTCTTTTGATGATATGGTCACTTACGTTAAAGTCCAAAAACGTTGGATAAGTCAGTAAGTCACCTAAAAGCGCACTGCCACTAAACTCCATAAAAGCTCATGAGTTTACATGCATGTCAAATGTACCGTTTAATTTTTAGTCTCTACCATATGCAAAATTGTATTAACTTGCTCTAAAATTGATTTTAATTTTTTTATTTGACTATATTCAAAGAATTTCTATATAAATTTCTTTTTCAAGGTTGATAGAGTATGAATGTTGATATATTTAACACAATGAACTATATTTATATTTAAAATATAGGGCAAAAATGTTGATCTAATAATTAACTATTTCAATTCAGACATAAATAATAAATGACTATTTCGTGGTGCAAAAATGATAAAAAAAGGTGTAGAATGATAATTTGTAGAGTTATGTAGAATCTTGTTGATATTATTTTTCAAAATGAAAATATCCTTTTACTCATAATTTGTAGCTTTGAAATTAAGGAGAGTTTGCAAAAGTAGGGCTTTCCAATTCATGATGAAGTCGGAAATCAACTTTTTACTGAAACAAGACCTCCAACTATATTTTCAAACTTTTTCTTTTCTCGTGTCCACATTATGTACATATATAGCCTTTTTAAAGGCACTTTCAACTGATCACTTTAAATTAAATAAGCATTTCAAGATCACTCTTTTGCTGTAAAAACTCGTAATGCATGTAATCGACTTAATTATAATTAATACAAATAAAAATTTTCACTCTAAAATAGCCTTGAAAAATTATACAAGTAGATATGATATCGATCAATAAAGTTATACGAAATGCTCTGACCGATTACCGATGCTATGAATAAAAGAAAGATCAATCACTCAATAAGGGAGATACAACATATTATTGGATTTTAAAGAGAGATGATGTACACAATATGTCATTGTCTAACAAAAGTATAAGCGTAAGCTTTCATTAATAATCCATTTTTTGCTGGTCATGATATGGTCATTTTAACTTTGTCTAATAACAACTTTTAAATGCAAATTCTGTTTGAATTTTTCTCTTATGCATATAATGGATTCATTTTTTAAGATTACAAGTTTTTGAGTTAAAACATCATGTATTGTGAAAACTTCTTTTCTTGTGGTGACAAGACTTACCCCATGCATGCACATGCTATATATATAGTAGCCTAGTATAAAAAAACTTATTGTGAGATATAGCTATATTTAGGTGTGCTGCCTCTATAATGGTCATTATATAAAGATAAAGGTTTTATATAATATTTTATATAAATTGAAATGATTAATTGTGTTTCACCAAAATATCATTTTAAATGAAGTTGAAGTTTCGGAGTTGCACTTATCTTCAAGAAAGAGCTAAAATTGCATGCCACATATTATGGTTAACTACTCATCTCTCACTCCACGGAATCTCTTTTTCTCTTAACCTCCAAGGGAGTTTATATTCTTTCTAGACTCTGTAATATTTATACAAAAAAACTAATTGTCTCAAGTTTAATTATTAGTTAAAACCCGTTCTTACAAGGCAAGTAATAATTAGATTATGTATCCCCTCCTTTTTATAGAAAAATGCTTTTTGTTTCATGCGAAACGAGTCCTTCAATTTTATGGTAGTTTTTAGAAGCTACGCCGGATCTTATGATATGTGATTTTCGAAAAATTATACAATGCAAGAACTTAAAATATAAATTATAAATTAGAAGGTGATGAGGTCAGCTTTTATCCATATGGGATTGATGTCTTGTATATACATTTATAGTCTTTGCAGGCAAGTATTCTACCACTTTGGGATGATCCATTAACTTGGCGTGCATATAAAACCACTTTGGAGCCATATGTGAATTAACCATGCGCAATTGTGTGTGTTTTGAAGTGACGGCTAATTTATTATCAAATTAAGAAAGCATTAAAAACAGATTCTTCACTATCAAATTACACATATGAACAGAAACATATTTGCTTTATTAGTTGCACGATCATATATCACATAATGCTGCTGCAATAAAGACATAGGACATATTTAATTGTGCTTATTCTTCTGTGGACCATTCCACATTATTATCAATCTACCTTTTTTCGGTAGGATTATATATTAATCTGCCTTTGCTCGCATGATTTACCAACGGTGGTTCTCCAAAGGATTATATATTGTGAAATGGTCAGCGTTCTTTTGGAAATTGGAACTAATTAACTTAACTGATATACTTCATAGTTTAGGACCTTATTTTGTCTGTTAATACATTATATATATGTGTTTCATGAAATCTTAATGTAGTGAAAAGTTGAGTATATATAATGATACTTTAATTTAGATTGTTTAGATGCAATATAGATTATGGTTTACTTTAAATTTTTCAATCAAAACAATATATTTTAAGTTAAGGGTGAAACAACATTCGAATTTATTGGTATACATATATAAACCTATTGAACTTTCATAAGCCAACTCACCTAAACTATCATTTGATAAAAAAAAATTAAACCATTCCCAGTTTGTTCTTTTAAAATTGTTTTTAATACAAGACAACATAAATTCTGAAAATCTGATCTCATCTAATGTAGCACAAATTGTGAGCACTTTGTATTTGTGATGACGCAAAAGTTCAACTCAAATCATGATGAAGAACTAGACCAAATTGAGCCTCAACACAATCCCAATACTCTAACCTCTGACGTATTTCTTAGCTCACCTGCGCCTTTATGCCATTGCCTACACCCCACTTGTTATAAATAAGCAACTCAGCATTCTCATTCTTCTTCACAGATCCCAAACACTTTCCAACATGACCACCTTCTTATTCCCTCTTTTATTACTTGTCTCCTCCATTATTTCGTTAGCAGCTTCAGTTCCCACCCTTCACCAGAATTTCATCCAGTGTCTCAGCTTCCACACAGACAAGTCATTCCCCTTTGACACCTCTATATACACTCAAAACAGTGCCTCCTTCTCCTCTGTTCTTGAATCTTCCGCTCAGAACTTGAGGCTTCTGGAGGCTTCAGCCCCGAAGCCAGAATTCATATTCACTGCTGCCAATGATGCCCACGTCCAGGCTGCCGTTCTCTGCTCCAAAAAGCTTGGCATTCATCTCAGAGTGCGCAGCGGAGGGCATGACTATGAGGGCCTCTCTTTTGTGTCTCAGATCGAAACCCCTTTCATGATTCTTGACCTCGCCAAGCTTCGAGGTGTGGATGTTAATATTCAAGATAACACCGCTTGGGTGCAGGCTGGAGCCACCGTGGGTGAAGTCTACTATAGGATCGCTGAGAAGAGCTCTGCCCATGCCTTCCCTGCTGGCCTCTGCACAAGCTTAGGTGTTGGTGGCCACATCACAGGTAATAACACCCCTCTTATGATTTTCTCCATCAAATCCAAACTTTTCAAAGGTGAGGTACTACTACAAGCACATATAAGAAAGAGTTGATTTGGAGGCACTTAAAAAAGTTTTTTATTACAAAATTACTCTTATCAATTACAAAATAGTAAGAAACAGAATTCAGGACACAATAAGAGTGTTCTTAAAAAACATATATTAACAAACATCTTTAATATAATTAGATTATCATGTACTTGGGACTGGAGTGAGTATATAATATGTTACATGACTACTCTAACTAAAATGCTTATAAGTATCATTAATATATATCAAGTTACAAGTCAAGAGAATTAATTTGGTGAAATGTGATTTTTAAGCTATTCATCATTTAACATTCTTCTTGTCTCTGAATTAATGAATTGGATGTCATATCAAGCACTAGACATAGTAATTATTAATAACCTTGTATAAGAAACTGAAATCAGGAGGGGCATATGGTAGCATGATGAGAAAGTATGGGCTTGGGGTGGACAACGTGGTGGATGCACAAATGGTAGACGCGTATGGCAGAATCCTTGACAGAGAAGCCATGGGAGAAGACTTGTTCTGGGCAATCAGAGGAGGTGGAGGGGCAAGCTTCGGCGTCATCCTCTGGTGGAAGATCAAGCTCGTTCCCGTTCCACAGACCGTCACAGTTTTTACAGTTACAAAGAGCTTAGAGCAAGGCGCCACCAACATCATCCAGAAATGGCAGCAAGTGGCCCCCACCATAGATGACAACCTCTTCATGAGAGTCATCATCCAGCCAGCTGGCAACAAAACTCAGAGAACCATCACCACTTCCTACAACGCCCTCTTCCTGGGGAACTCCAGAACCCTCCTCGACCTCATGAAGCAGAACTTCCCTGAATTGGGTCTCACCAGAAAAGATTGCCTTGAAGTTAGCTGGATAAGATCTGTGCTTTACATTGCAGGCTACCCAAACGATACCCCTCTGGAGGTTCTTCTTCAGGGAAAATCATCCTTCAAGAACTTCTTCAAAGCCAAATCTGATTTCGTGAGAGAACCCATTCCCGAAGAAGGGCTTGAAGGATTGTGGAGCAGGCTGAAAGAGGAGGACAGCCCTTTGATGATTTGGAACCCCTATGGAGGGGCCATGAGTAGAGTGTCTGAATCTGAGACCCCATTTCCTCATAGGAATGGCACTCTCTTCAAAATCCAGTACTTGACTCTGTGGGGAAACGGGGACAAGAACGAGGCAAAGCATGTGGAGTGGATAAGGAAGCTTTACAACTATATGACACCTTATGTGTCCAAGTTCCCGAGGGAGGCGTATGTGAATTACAGGGATCTTGATCTGGGGATGAACAAGAAGAACAGCACGAGCTATATAGAGGCAAGCGGGTGGGGGAACATGTACTTCAAGGATAACTTCAACAGGCTGGTGAAGATAAAGACTAAGTTTGATCCGGAGAACGTGTTCAGGCATGAACAGAGCATCCCGCCACTTCCTGTTTCATCGGCTGCCAGTAGTATCAGCTAATGCCATTCTTCAAATATCATTCTAGAGAGTGCTCATCATACCTGATGGTTTTTTTTTTTTTTTGTGTTTGCTGTGTGACATTTAAATGAAGAAGCTAGGCTTGCTTGCTTTTGTAGAATGGACGAATTATGGATGGATTCAAGTGCCTTGTTTTTACATATAAGACCGTTTTCTCACGTTTTTTTTCTAAAATGTTTATTAATATGTTTCAATACTAAACAAATAAGATAGAGAGTAGAATTAAATGAATGAGGTTAATAGGTTTTGCTAATATCATGTGACTATAACTTCATTAATTTAATTAAATTATATGAATAAGTTTTATATTTATGATAAAAGAAATACTTTCTCATGTCCTAAATATAATAGGAATGAATGTCTACATATAAAGGAGGCTAGAAGATTGAGGAATTAGATGATCCCAAATGCAAACCTCTTCCATTTATCAAAGGTCAAAAATAAATGAAGTATATTGGTAAATTTTTCCATTTCATAGCTTCCTGTGGCCCTGTCTTTGGTTTTGGAAAAAATATAATTGGGTAAAAGATGAGAGATTAATCACAATCAAGTCCAAAAAGTCATTAAATCACATTGAAGATTCTATGAACCTATATGATATTAATTAGCTTATTATTATCATGTCAGTCCTAAAATTGTCAAAATGATATTAATTCTTTAGTTATTGGCAATACAACTCCTTGAGTTACTAAAGACAACTAAGTTTTAAGTAGTTGTCAATAACAACTCATTAGGCTACATGTCAATAACAAACCATTTAATATAACTTTAATCCTTAAGAATTTTGATGTGATTTACTTGACTATTTCGGACTTAATCGTGATTACTTACCTTATTTGGGAACTAAATGTTATTCTTCCTTCAATTATCTTTACACGTGTTTGGTCAACAAAACTCGATATTAGCTAATGAGCAATAGCTCAAATCACATTGCCCTTCCTCGCTAGTTAAGAAAGTAGGGGGTTGAGTCCCCACGAGTTGGAGAAGATTATGTGTTTGGGAAGGGGTGTAATCCAGGAGAGGGGCCTCTCCATTTTCCTTTAAAAAATTATTGTTAGGGTCACTTTTTTTTATTTTACTGTTAGATTCTATATAAAATTTGTGATATTTTGATATCTTATCCACAAAAAATGGTATTGTTTTCAGTTTTATATAATTTTTCACGGATTTAGTAATTTAACTTTAAAACAAATAAAAAGTTTTAAGCAATGAATCTTAACTAAATCATATAACAGAACCATTTTTTATGGATAAGATGTCAAAATGTCACTAATATTATGTAGAATTTAATGGTAAAGTCAAACAAAAAATTGACCCAAAAAATATTTTTTTATAGGAAAGTGGAAGTGGAGAGACCCCTTGCTTGCCTTTGTGTAGTCCCTTCTATGGGAGGATTTAGATAGGGAAGAAAGCATAATGCTAGTAGATTCAAGAAATTATAGGCTTCAGATCAGATCAAAAAAGAAATTATTGGGCCATTTGACCAAAAAAGAGATTACTCGGCCTAACTTGGAATCTATGTATATAGACCTCCAGAGTTATTGGACTTGGCCTTATTGGTAAAATATCTTTTCTAAAAAAATAAAATAGAAACTTTCTTAGAGTGAATTGGCCGTAGGTATCTGAACATTTTAAAATTGTACTTGCTATGAGGGATACTTCAGCTTGGAAGATTGTCTTATTTCTTCATAATAGACAAAACTTTTATTTCAAAGTGTTGTGTGTTTCGACCAAAAAATAAAGGGTTGTATGTGGGGATGGGGAAATATTCTATTTGTTTGGATAGTGAAAAATTCTGTCAGGTTCTTAGTAGAAGTCGGCAACCTTCCTTCTTGACACATTTCTCATGCATGCATCGCCACTTGTTCACGTCAAAATAATGCCAATAAAAAATGCTCCTATTACAATTCAAACGACCTACGTGAATGTTCTAAACTCCAAATGCTCACCACTCCACCACATATACATCTATTTAGAACATCTCGATCTTGTAACCATCCAAATAAGTATCTATATTATTACCTCGTGAGATAACTAATTTGAATAAGTGAAGAAAATAAAGCATATCTGATATCGATAACAAAAAATTGGAAAGGTCTTCCTAAACTATTATCTTTCATATAACTCTTTAAATGTAGAGTCCTTTATGTATGCCATCAACTGAGATATTTTGCAGAACCAAATTGTAAATTTGGAAGACGATGTATTTTGGATCAAATTTCACCTCGACTAACTCTCATATCAAGAGGAGCATTAGACATTATCGTAAAATCTTATGTAGATTTAAAAAAGTCAACATGCTTTGCTTATAATTTAACGCTTGCCATCACATGGAAACAAACGCATTTACTCTGCCTCTTCACCTCGGAGCCAAAACCAAAGTAATCAATATAAACCTTTCCACCTCTTGCCTTGTCCTTATCACTTTCCTTGGCTCTGGCTCTGGACACAAGGAAGATCACTTAACCAGTTTCTCTGACTTCAATATTCCACATTTCCAAAACAAGTTTTTAGTTCAGTTCAGAACACACACAGCATAACTCTACAAGATAAGAAATAACATATATAGCGATGATGAGCTGCCTTGCTCTTCACCATTGGGCTCTGCTTCTTCTTCTCTCACTGCCATCATGGGCAGCTTCGAGTCCAACTGAGGAAAGTTTCAGACGTTGCATGTTGTCCCAACCTGGTGGCTTTCCTCATGAATACTACGAAACAGCAATGGTCATCTCAACCTCCTCACTTTATTCACAAGTCTTGGACTCATTCCAACAAAATCCAAGATGGTTGAATTCCACGAGAAAGCCTCTTATCATCATGACACCTATGCATGACTCTGAAATTCAAGCAGCTATTATTTGCAGCAGAAAACTTGGGCTACAGATCAGAGTCAGAAGTGGTGGCCATGACTATGAAGGCCTGTCCTATCTGTGTGATACCCCGTTTATTATGATCGACCTCAACAGGCTTAATTCCATTCAGATTAGCCTCTCAGATGAAACAGCTTGGGTTCAATCTGGAGCCACTTTAGGTGAGCTTTACTATAAAATTGCGAAGGAAAGTAATATCCATGGATTTCCTGCAGGACTTTGTCCCACTGTGGGGCTTGGAGGGCACATAAGTGGAGGAGGATTTGGTACTTTGGTCAGGAAATATGGGCTAGCAGCTGATCAAGTCATTGATGCTTCCCTTATAGACGTAAATGGGAAGCTTCTTGATAGACAAAAGATGGGAGAAGATCTTTTCTGGGCCATTAGAGGAGGTGGTGGTGGAGGTAGCTTTGGTGTGGTTCTTGCTTGGAAAATTAGGCTCGTTAGAGTTCCAACTATAGTCACAGTGTTCAACATTCAAAGAACTCTCAAGGAAGGGGCCTCCGGGCTTATTCATAAATGGCAGGTCATAGCACACAAACTACATGAAGATCTTTTCATCAGAATCATAGCACAAAATAATGGTGGCAGCCCACAGAAAGTTGTAACAGCATCATTCAATTCTCTGTTCCTTGGAGGAGTAGACAGGCTAATGCCATTGATGAATGAGAGCTTCCCTGAATTGGGATTGCAAGCAAAAGACTGTATTGAACTGAGCTGGATTGAATCTACTTTGTACTTTGCTGGGTACCAAAAAGGGGACCACCTTGAGGTTTTGCTAGATAGAATCACCACCCATAAAAGCTCTTTTAAGGCAAAATCAGATTTTGTGAAGGAGCCAATACCAAAAACAGCACTGGAAGGTGTATGGAAAAGGCTTGAGGAAGAGGAAGCACTGGCACTTCTGATAATGGACCCCTTTGGTGGTAAGATGGATGAAATATCAGAAAGTGAAATCCCTTTTCCTCATAGGAAGGGTAATTTATACAACATACAATACATGGTGAAGTGGGACGAAAATGGGATTGAAGCATCCAAAAGGCATATGAGATGGATAAGAAGACTTTATAGGGACATGGCTCCTTATGTTTCAAGCTCTCCAAGAGCTGCCTATTTCAACTATAGGGATCTTGATTTGGGTACCAACAAGCTTAAAACAAGTGCCTGGGGTTTCAAGTACTTCAAAGGCAACTTCAAAAGGTTGGCACAAATTAAGACAAAGGTTGATCCTCAAAATTTTTTTAATAATGAACAAAACATACCGCTCCTAAGTTCTCTTCCTACTTCAACATAAAGGATGTATGGCACTACAAGGTCACTGGAAAAGCTAATGTATACCAGTCTTAGAAGGCTGTGTAAAATGATTGTTATTTTGTAACGATAAATTTGTGAGAGAAATAGGCATGAAAAAGGTTGTGCAACCCTTACAAAGTTTTTTTTTAAGGAAAACGGGAAGACAATTTCATTATTCATAAATCAACACGTGCTCTTGCATGCCCCAACCTATCATCTTGCACAAGGGGGTGTATGATCATTAGATGCAAAACACATAAGCAGCCTATAAGCCAAATTTAGCAAGCCTCTTTGTACACATTTAACCACTTGTCTAAAAACATATATAGCAGAACAAACAGAATTATGTCTTGCTTAATTTGAAGGTTGTTTACTGTTTAAATTCAGGGAGGCTTGCCAGCATAAAGCCATTTATGTAGCCATTATTTTGTCTTCTGATTCATCTTCACAGTGCGCTTTCCACATTTGCTTTTACACTTGAGCCTTTTCAACCTGTATTTCGATTGTATTCCTTTTATACGAAAAGGAATCAGTTTTCAGATACATGAGATGAATGATAAATCCTACAAAATTGAGACATCAGTCATGGATGCAGAGACGGATATAATGATAAGTCCTAAAAAATTTGGAGACATCAGTCATGGATGCAGAGACGGATATCTTTTCATCCCATCCTTTTATCCCAAATCAGTAACCACGCAGTTTAAAAACACTTTTAGCAATGTCATCTACTAATGAAAAGTCCAAAACAAGCTGAAACAAATGGATGCTCAGGCACCCCGCAACATTTTGGACTTCTGTTAGCAAATGTTTGAAAATCGAAATGTTCACCTATAACAGGCTTGCCAAAAAATGAGAACGGTAAAATTTACACCAAAACAGTTTCTTACAAATCAAACAAATTGCAAAGGCCTGAAGCCATCCTTTGAGCTCTGTCTTAGTGGATTTAAATTGACAATTCCTTGGAGTTAAAATCCCATTAGCGAGCCACAGGAATATTTATAGAATGAGATGCCTGAACATGGAGTCAGCCATCCCAAGTAGGATGTAAAGTATTAATTTCAATTGCCAGCAACAATTAGGGTTCTCAACTGCCGACGGCTTTTTCCCCCCTCATTGACAGAGCCTATCCTGAATCTACAAGGATCCCAAACAGTAACAGCTTAAAATTTCTGCTCTTTCTACTGCCAACATTGAGATGAGAGTTGCCTTCATTCAAGGGCATGAATTGAATAAGAGTGACTTACCTTAAGAATCATGTAGAGCAATATTGAGACCAAGAATGGATAAGAGTGACAACAGTTGATGGTGCACAGTGCAAACTTTGTTGTATCTGACAGCAATATTTAAAAGGCTCCGGGATGACACCAACCATCTCTCTCTACTTAAGGCAATCCAGTCAAGATGCAAGCAAACCAAGTCAGATGGCGCTCAGTTAAATCTAAACCCATCCAATTTTTTATAATCTACAAAACTTTCAATGAGCAAGATCAAGACAGCATGAACCTTGCTATGGAAATGTAAAGAATTACAATGTTCTCTTCGTATATACATCAGTTCTTGAAATACTACATAGCAAGTCACATTTATCTTTATCAAGCCCAGAAAGCCACTTTCTCAAATCTTCAAGTTCACTGGAAACATATTTACTAGAACATACGGGAAGACTTGAGTCTGTCTCAAAAAGGGTTTCCACATCAAATGGAAGCACACCAATCAAAGCAAAGGCAATGGCAAGCCGAAGAGGAGGGCCGACTTTCATGGAAGATTTGCGGCACAAATACGAAAACAAATTGCATCTCAAGTTCTCAAGTCCTTTATCTTCATAACCAGCAGCAGCAACTCCAAGCCTGAAAATCATTTTGTAGACAATATTATATTTATAACTAATCACACCAATTAGGTAACATAACATAAGAGTCACCATTAATTTAAGATATACAAATCAAGAGCACTACCAATGCCAAAACAACGACTCATTTTACCTCCCAAGTTGACCAAGAAGACCAACAATGGCAACACAAAGGTTTTCCACCACACATGAATCCAACATACTCAGCAGCTGAGGAACAAGATTTGTGTCTGTCCAGTGCCAACTCTGCATAAATGAAACCAAGGGGTTAGTAGGATATGATCAGGTTTGACAATCATAAACCACACAAAATTATATCTTCTTCAACAAGGGGAAGAGCTGCAAAGTTTTTTCGTCTGTCAAAAATAATCCATATCACTCCCCCCCACCCCACCCCAAAAAAAAAAAAAAAAGGAGCGGAATTCGCAACAGATTTTATTACTCGGGAGTCTGCAAAGTCACATGAGAAAACTAAGGCTCAAGTATATATAGGTACCTGAGAAAACAGATTTTATAACGCAGCTTCTGAGATTTAGACCGTTCAACTAATTGACATAAACAACATTAACAGTACGAAAATTCCAGAGTAAATGACAAACTGACAACTTAATATAACCGCTGAAGTAAGTTATCTTTATACTAGTATATTATCAGGGGGGAAATACCAGTTAGCATGTACCTACACTTTCCCTATTTTATTAATTTGGTACCTGTAACTTTTTCTTTGTTAAATCTTTTCATTTTGCTTTGTTAGCATCATCTTAAGCATGTACCATCAGTGCTAAAAGGGCAAAGTTGCAGGGGTTATCATTTTTGACAAAACAAAATTAAAAGATTTATTACAGAAAGAAAAGGGTACATGTAACAGATTAAAAGTTAAGGGTAGGTACCTGCATAAAGGTTTTCCCTATAATCAAATATCAATATAATCTCATCAATAATAAACAAACAAAATAACTATAGAAAGATCTAGCCGAGGAACTACTTAGATAGACCTCCAAAAGCATTATACTCATTTCCCAAAAAAAATAAGGATTATACTCATATAAGATGATTAAAACCATATTTTCTTTTCTATGCAAATTGAAATCAAATAAGCTCTGTTAACAAATTTACTGGAATCACCACACTCCATTTTTGAATTGGGCAATTTTAATCTTAAACTGAAATTATTATATTCATTACAGATAAAAAAAATAATACTGCTATATTTCATGAGGTATTGATCTCCGCAAATTATGACCACATACAGAGTAGCAAAAATTTTTAGTGGAGTTTTCAATTACTGCTGTCATCTGTCAGCATTTAAAATATGAAACTTGAGCTTGACTACCAAAGAGCTAACTCACGCAAAATAATCATAAAAAACCTTAGCTTACCCAATCATCATTTACAAACACAGCAAAATAAAAACTTCATAAAACACAGCTAGAATCAACTTCAAAAGACAAAGCTTTATACTTATACCATTTTGCTTGCAACCAGCTCCACCAATGACAGAACATCAGTAAGGTGACAAATGCTGGCTTTTTCGGAAACATGAGGTCGAGAAGCAGAAACCATGCACTTTCTCAAACAGCAGGCAGCATCACACTCCAAATCGATAACACATTGAACTTCTTTTTGATTAAACGATTGTCTAAAATTATATTTGTCTGGCAAGGATCTAGAATTTGTCAAATTATCCACTTCCACCTCTTGTAGACAGTTCCTGACATTTTCTAAGAGCAAGAACACAACAGTTTCAATAGATTCAGCACCTTCCAAGAATGGGCATTCAACACTCATCCATAATTCAGCATGCAGCTGATTTACTGATGGAAGACAGGAAGCAGAAACTACAGGTAGGTTCTCACCCTCCAGATGCATAATCAAAGATTTCAACACAGTGACCACCAAATTATGGCAAAAAAACTTTGGTCCACCCAGATAAGCATAAACATGAAGAATAGTCAGCATCATTAATGAATCCCATTTGCAAAACCTAAGGATATTATACATAGAATCCCTAATAAATTCAACATGATCCGTTGCTGCACAAACTGATGCCAATATAACACTCCCTGCCAGCAATTGTTCCACTGAAGCTGCTTCCAGATGAAGAGAAGATCCCACATCCTGTTCTGACATGGTACCGACAGGTACTTTATCATATACCATGACTTTCCCTTCCATAAGAAAGCCTTCAATGAGGAAAAGGAGCTCATGCAAGGAAACATGTTCTAGAAACAAGAATCTTGTTTTTGCAACAGAAAAAACTGCCCCAAAAAAAAGCTCTCAGTATAATGCATAAAATAAAAAACTGTAAGAGGGCATAAGTTTGACGAATACACTATGTCCAACATGTAATAAGTTCGATAACTAACCTGCGCGAATATGTTCAGCATAAGAATTTAAGCAGGAGATCAAATTCCCGCCAAAAAGGTTCTCAAAACTTATTGATCTGTTTGTGGTAAAGTTGAATAGCAAAAGTGTAAAGAAAACAGAAATCTTCTCCCTGAAAAGTAAAAGGAACAAAATTAAAAAATTGTGTCACCAATATCATGTAAATATAAACTGACTTGTAAAATGTGACCAGAAGTGGCACAAACTACTATAAATGTTTGATGACATGGTTATGACATTTTGTTATCTTGTAAAGGATAGATCACTTACTTTGGGAATAGATTTTCTTCTACAGTAAGTGCAGTCAAAATGCTATCAACAATCCAACCTGTTCTAGCAATCAAACTGCACCTAACTACACAATTCTTTGTAGCGCCAAATATCCTAGAAATGCTACTTTTGTCCTCAATATTTGGACAGACAACACCAAAATTAGGAACTTGATTCTGCAACGATTCCATTCCACCCACCTGCAAATGTGTAGCCTTTGAATTTTCTAGTGCATGGTTATGATGCACTTTAACATCCTCAGCTTCTCTGGCCTGAGCAGGCTTCTGCAATGAATTATAAGAACCTCTAGATGCAACAAACTTTTCTTCATTGGAACTTATCTCGACACCAATGACATCAAAGCAAGGTGAAGGAAACAAAACTCCACTTGGACTAAACATGTCTTGATGTAGTTCTTCCTCAAGAAATGGCTTCAACACATTCTTGTCATATGTTTCAACTCCATGAAATTCAATTTCAGGAAGAGATGGAGACAAGGGAGCATCCATTGCTCTTCTATAGTATTCCTCATCAGAAGCATTTTCTAAGTCTAACAACTTCATATAGTCTCCGTGAGCTACTTCAAAATCAACTATAGAAGGAATATCATTTGTAGTATCAAATGCCCTCTCACTGAACACTTGAGTGGTTCCTTTAGAATATGAGATAGGGCAGCGTGCATCTCCACAGATAAAGGTGTCCTCACAGACTTCTCCTTTGGCTTCTTCTATACCTTTTTTCTTGACCTTGTTACATCTGTGTACCATTTCCACTTCTGCCCTATGAGACTTCTTTCTCTTCTTATGAGGCCTGTCACTCTTTTCTACTAAATTATCCTTAGCTTTAGAAGCCTTCTCTCCACATTCATGTGACTGGTCCACTTTTTTGTATAACAAAGCATGTAAATCAGAGAGCTTCTTTTCTACTTGCGGGTCAAACTTCCTACCTTCAGAATAGTGTTTATTAACACATTCAACCGTCTGAAGTATTCTTTTTCTTTTCCTGCTATTTGCAGATGGGTTGGACATGATGGGTATTGTATTACAATTCTCCAGAGCCATTTTTGCAGTCGCAGTAGCTGGAAAAGCGCCCTTATCCTGTGAGCCCATCAATTGTCCATCAGAAAAAGATGAACTTGAATTTACTGCAGAATTCTTTAGTTTTGTTGGCTCTAACTGATAATCAATACCTGTGATGGATTCAGCATAGTTTCCTCCAAATGGAGCAAGATGTGAAGTGTTATGCATGTTTTTCTTCATTGGATCACACGCATTCATGGTTGTGAGGCAAGACTTCAAGAGATTATTTTCATACTGGCCTTGCATCTGAGACAGGTCTGAACTGCTGATTTGCCCCATCAAATTCAAATTATCCAAGCTCCGTATATTCCCAGGCTGCCAAGCATTCAACATGCAAAGCGGGGTCAGTTAAAAGTAAACAAAAGAATGGTCAACATAAAAACAAACTATCATAACAACAGATTTTTTTAATGGTAGGAGCTATACAGCATCAGAAGCAATCCAATGAACATAATCTTCTCAATGGATCATTCAGATCCTGAGTCAGCAACTATTCATAAAAAATGTTTACCATAGCTAGGCATGCATAGTTGATAAACAAATTCAAGGTTTTTGAACTAACCCTAATCTTTGAAGGCCAAGTCGTTTTTTATCACTACAGAAGATGTTGACAACTCCAACTTCCAAGGCTAAGTAGTTTGTTTCCAACAGCAATTAAGACACACAAGCAGTAGTTTCATAACTCCAAAACAAAAACATAATTATATTGCACAATCCTTCTATTTGCATATTAGAAATAAAGAACAAGCAACAAAATAGATCCAGCATCATTAAAGAAGAGCACTATGCTTTAGTTAAGTAATTGAATTTAAAAAGAACTTTCAATGGTGGAGATAAAATGATGCAAACACTGATCCAATTAATATATATAACCCCAAATAGTTCAGCACTGAGACCAACCTTTCTTAAGTCATCCATACTTCCAGCAGCGGGTAAAATGGAAGCATCCAGCATATCAAGGCGATGGAAAATTTGAAAGAAATCAAGCTTAAGTCGACCTAATTCACGCTGTAAAATTCTGCGATGATTGGCTTCCAATTTAGCTTGTTCTTTGGCACGTTTTGTGCGTAGCTTTTGAAGCTTCAAAGAGTTTTCTAAAAGCTTCACTTTAGTAGTTTCATCATTCACACAAACGTTAGGAGAGACTGCAGACATTTCACTGGCTTTTCTTAGGGAAGAAAGTTCAGATATCTTCTTGTTCAAATCTTTGTTTGTCCTCTCACACTCTTCTAACTTCTGGGACATCTGATGAGCAAGCTGTTTTTCTTCCATGGCCTTCTTCAAGTTAGCTTCAGCAAGCTTCTTATGAGCCTCTACTTTAACCATTTCTTCATCTGCACGTCTCTTTTCCCTTACTGCCCTCTGCCTCTCAACTTCTAACCTCTCTTGAGATTTGGCCAAATCTGACACAGCCTTTAGTTTTTCTGCAATAAGATTCTTCTTCTCCGTTTCCAAACGTTTGGCTGCCTCTTTAAACTTTTTCATCTCAGATGCCAACTTTTCAGAGTTTTGTTTTAGCGCCCCAGCCTTCTCAGCCTGAATTTTGGCAATTTCGTTGGTCCTCTCAACGTTGTTATTCTTCTTCTCAACTTCCAGCAATTTGCAAGCCTCAGCCGCTTTGTTTGCCGCTGTCTGAGCATTTTTTGCCTCAAAATCGGCTCTTTCTGTCTCTCTCTCGAGAAGTTGCTTCAACCTATGAATCTCCTTGTCTGTTTCAGATATAGGAGCTTGATCACATTTGACATCCTCATCTCCATGTTTGGAAATAGTGCCACGCGTCTGCTGCAAATGAAGAATCTGAGAATTTAATGCGGTGACTTGATTCTCCAAAGATACTCTAGCATTGAACTGTTGGAGTTTCTCCTGCTCATGTAGTTTTGTGCGCGCTTGTTCTTCATTGTATGCTGGAGAGGAGAGGAGAGGAGAATATAGATTAGATTGGAGAGGAGAGGAGAGGAGAGGAGGTGATGATAAGAGGAGACAGAGTAATAAATAAGTGAGAGGAGAGAGAGGAAATATAAAAAATGAGGAAAAAGAAGGTGGAGAGAGTATAGTACCTTGGGAGAGGGAGGCGTTGTGATGTTGGAGGTCGTTGATTTTGGACTCGAGGAGGTGGACAGCTTGGCGGAGAGCATTGCGAGATTCTTGCAGCTTGGAGCACTTCTTTTGGAGCTGCCAGCGAGGGTGGGGGAGGAGAAACGAATAAGTGAACAGAAATGAGAGAAGCATAGCATATATATGAATATGCATGCATTCATATAAACATACATACACACATACATGATACATACCTGGGCGCAGCAGGAGCAGGAGCAGGAGCAGGAGCAGGAATTGGAATTGGAATTGGAATTGGAATCGGGGTCAGCAGCCATGCTATGCTATGCTATGTATGCTATGCTATATTGCTATGTTATGTTATGTTATGTTATGTTATGTTATGTTATGTGTGGCTGCCTACAACTACAAGGAAGGAATGAGGCGGCGCCTGTGAAAGAATGAAGGAGGAGGAGCCCTCATTCATTCACACTCATCCATTCATGATTCATTCATCAACAAACAAAAACCCTAAACCCTAAACTACAACACTAAAACCCCAACCATTACCATTGGCGTGGCGCAATTTATTATTATTATTATTATTAGTTAAATAAGTCAGTGCCGCCAATTCCATATTCTTCAAATCAAATCAAATCAATCCAATCCCTTCACTTCATAAAACAAAAATAAAATAAAATAAAATCCACAAGGAGGAGTGACGAGAGGAGAATGGATGGATAGGTGGTCTCTCAATCAAATCATAAGCATTTAGCAGCAACCCCTCTAGTAGCAGAAGTTCGGCACTCCTCACACTTCTACCACTTTGCTGCAAATTGGAAGCCACTCCCACTCCAACCAACTTAACGAAGCAATCAACACAAAAGCAATAGCAGAGTAATACATGAGATCCTGGAGCTGTTAGAGAACCAATGGCAGACAAAGGTCAAGCATGTTTTGCAGCATGCCTAGTATTACTGTATTAGTATTACTGTATTAGTTTGAGTGAAGAACAAGAAGAAAGCACCAAGATCGTGCGAATGGAGACGCGACTCCAAAACATGATTTTTAGGCCTCCTACATTACCATACTCATTGGGCTTGGCCCCTTTATGTTACCAAAACCAATAAAACCAAAAATATAATCCAATCCCCCCTAATTACTTTTTTTTTTTTTTTGATAAAAACAATCCCCCCTAATTACTAATTAGTATCATCCTCCCAACTTCTCAACTACATACCATCCCATTCTTTTTTAAAACAAAAATCTACACTTACATCATATACTAAATTTATAACTTTTACATTCACTTCCATTTTAGTATTTTGTAATAAACATGCAAATTAAATAATATTCCAGTTACAAGCATTTTAATGTTTATCCCTCCTTCTCATCCTAATTATAACATCACTTTAACTTTTTTTAAAAACTCCACTTTTACTTCCATCACCATTGTTTTTATTTCCCATCTAGTTTTGAAGACTAAAATACTTTTGCACTACTTTTTACGTAAAGAATGAAAGGTTTGTTAATGATAGTGGAGTGAAGTATTTTTGCAAAATTTCCTTTACATTTGACTTACCACCAATGGTGTTTCAAAAAGAAATTTATTACTTTACCTTCCCCAATTTTTTTTATATTTTTGACAATTTTACTTTAACAAATACTAATTTCTAACTGAAATATTTGTTTGCTTGAAAATTTCTAATTGAAATATTGAATGATAATAAAATATATAGTAATTACTTGAATTATAGTATAACAATATACTCCTACTTTATATTAATCAGAAGAATGGCGTTTTTACAAGTTAGCTTCAAAAATTACTGCACTGGAGCTGGAGGGACAATATATACTCAAATTAAATAAATAGGAGTAATCCAAATCCAAATCCAAATCCAAATCTTGTTGACATCCAAGCAATTCACAAGCACTCTGTTTTTGTTTAGTGAACCACAAGCATGCACATGACTAGCATTTAAGAAGTAGGCCTCAAGCCATCCATAACCATGCATATGCATGGGGTGCTTATAAGTTATAGCAGCCTTCTCTATCTCTCATCACAATGTTGTTACAGGGGAGGAACTTTGTGCCCAATTATATTTATCCCTTACCTACCACTTAAAAGCAGCCATGGAATGTTTTTCCATTTCTCCAACAACATGATATCAAGCTGCCACTCCCATCACTGACTTGGTGAACATGATTTCTACAGAGTAATTTTGTGATCTTCTGCCATTCATGAACGGCCCACAACTTTTGACTCGGCTTCTGAAGAAGTGTGCCAAGAATTGTTTGCTTGATCAGGGGAAGCAAGTTCATGGGTTGGTAGAGATGTTAGGATTTGGGCATGATATGGTGCTAAATAATCATCTCATAGACATGTACTCCAAATGCCATAGGATGAACCTTGCTTGTTCTGTATTTGATCAAATGCCTGACAGAAATGTGGTCTCTTGGACAGCTCTAATGTGTGGCTATTTACAACACGGTGCTGCTAAAACCACGTTATCCTTGTTCTCTAAAATGATTCATTCAGCTGTTAAGCCTAATGAATTCACACTGTCCACCAATCTAAAAGCTGCTGGAATCACAAGTATTGCTGAGAATGGAACTCAGATTCATGTGGTTTGTGCAAAATCTGGTTTTGAATGGTTGCCTGTTGTGGCCAATTCTATTGTTGATATGTACTCAAAATGTGATAGGATTAGTGAGGCAGCAAGAATGTTCAACGTTATGCCGGTAAAAAATCTCATCAGTTGGAATGCAATGATTGCTGGATACACCCACAAAAGACATGGTGAAGAGGCTTTAAATCTATTTAGGACTATGCAAGAGAGAGGTGACATTCCAGATGAATATACATATTCAAGTATATTGAAAGCATGTAGTTGTATTGGTGCATTAAGAGAAGGCACCCAAATACATGCTTCATTAATCACGCAAGGATTCCCATATTTGGTGCAGTCAACTGTTTCAGGAGCTCTCGTTGATTTGTATGTCAAATGTAGGAGCATATCAGAGGCTAGGACGGTGTTTGATCGAATTGAAGCAAAGAATGTGATATCTTGGAACTCACTAATTCTTGGATATGCACAAGAAGACGATTTGCCAGAAGCCATGGCCTTGTTTCAGCAGCTGAGGGAAAGGAAACATCAAATGGATGAGTTTGTGCTTTCAAGCCTCATAGGTGTATTTGCTGATTTCGCCCTTGTTCAGCCGGGAAAGCAAATGCATGCTTATACCATTAAACTCCCGTTTGGATTGGAAATATCAGTGTCCAATTCAATTTTGGATATGTACATGAAATGCGGGTTAACAGATGAGGCAAATGCATTTTTCAGAGAGATGCAGACAAGAAATGTGGTTTCCTGGACAGTAATGATCACTGGCTACGGAAAACATGGTATTGGAAAAAAGGCGGTTGATCTTTTCAATGAAATGCAAGCAGATGGAATTGAACCAGACAATGTGACGTACTTGGCTGTACTCTCAGCTTGTAGCCACTCTGGACTTATTGAAGAAGGTGAAGAAGCCTTCTATGATTTCTTAAATCAACAAAGCAAACCACAAGTGGAGCATTATGCTTGCATGGTTGACATGCTTGGAAGAGCTGGGCGTTTGAAGGAAGCAAGGGATCTAATAGAGAAAATGCCACTAAAACCTAATGTGGGTGTATGGCAGACACTACTTGGTGCTTGTAGAATTCACGGAAATGTGGAGATGGGGAAAGAAGTAGGAGAGATACTCTTTAGATTAGATAGTGACAATCCAGTCAACTATGTGATGATGTCAAACATCTATGTTAATGCAGGGTACTGGAAAGAGAGTGAGAAAATAAGATATGTGGTGAAGAGAAAGGGATTGAAGAAAGAGGCTGGACGTAGCTGGGTAGAGATAGACAAAAAAGTTCACTTTTTTTACAATGGAGATGAAACACATCCACTCACTAATAAAATTCAAAAGGTGCTGGAAGAAATGGAGCAGAGGATGATAGAAGAAATTGGTTATGTTCATAGCATAAATTTTGCATTGCACGATGTTGAGGAAGAGTCAAAGGTGGAGAGCCTAAGGTATCATAGCGAGAAGTTGGCAATTGGCTTGGCTTTGGTTAGTGGCGAGTTCAAAGATGGGAAAAGGATTGTTCGCATTTTCAAAAACTTGAGAGTTTGTGGTGACTGCCATGCATTTATCAAGGGTTTATCGAAGATTCTCAAGATTGTACTTGTCGTGAGAGATGCAAACAGATTCCACAGATTTGAGAATGGCTTGTGTACTTGTGGAGATTATTGGTGACCCCAAACTATTGACTCCATAAACATAGATTTCTCATTTGGACACGAAAGTCCAAATATTTTTGTTCAACCTTAAACCCTCTCCAGTGATTTTTTTAACGAGTTTGACATTTTTGTGGAGCCTGATATTAATTAACGAGCTCCAATTTTTGAAAACGAAGGGAATAATTGAAATGGCCATCCTCTCGGAACTAATTTAAATGGAGCTATTTACATTTTCTTTCTTCAATTTAATTCTTTTTGTTGATCTACCGCTAGAAATAATCCTCATTATGAGTGGATTCAGTTACGTTAATAACGGATGAGCAGAAACAAATGAGCATGGTTGGTACGAATGGTAATGAAGTGAGCATTGAGAACTTCAAAGGAAAGGTGATTCCTTTCTATTACTACCTCCGGTCCTAACTTTTTTTTGGAAAGATTAAGGTTGCGAAATAGGTTATTAAATCATGACATATTTGATATCTTTTTAGATTATCTATTAGCTTATATGTAAAATAAACTAGTCTAAGAGAAACAATTAGGTAAATCAATTTATAATTAACTTATTTTTTGCTTTTTTTAGGATTTTTCAAAAAAGTCATCTAGGTCCTATATTTAGGACCGGAGGGAGTATTTGATTTATTTTTAAAACGACTGGTACAACAGTACAAGTCCAATAAAATCTAGGATCTAGCAATGAGATTATGAGAACATTTCCTTTAAGCTAAAACATCGTAGCCATATAATAACCAACAAGGTCTTTTGCATTTTAAAATCACTGAGCATATCGAGTCGATTGGCTTGGCAACTCGTGGACAAACATGTATACAAGCAGGAAAATTTGTCACTAAAAATCTGAGTCATAATATATCAATACTTTTTACAGAATGGTTGTAGATGAGGCACCATAAAACTGACATGATATGGCACGTTAATTCTTCAAAGCATTAACAATAAACAACATTTAATACACAGATAAATGTAGCAATTGCTGGATACATTTGTCTGAACACCTGAATTATGCTATGATCTAAACCAATGAATAAATGTTGAATTTATTGATTACTCATCTGCTCTTTGCAACGATTTTTGATGAAGGAAAAGTTCCAAATACCTTATCCCATAATGATGAAGTAATGCCAAAGCCTTTATCCTGAACCCGGAAATGATGATTCATGTGATACTTCTGCAAAATATCCCAGAAAAGATTATTTGATTTTCAAGGAAAAACCAAATTAAAGAAACTAGCACTGGAAACATACGCTAACTTTGTAGAAATAATACTTTTGCTGACACTTGCTATTAGATAACTAGAATCTAGATCGACACTTTACAAGAAATGAGGGGGGGCACAATTATTCTGTGACCCCATCAACAAAAGAGCCCAAAAGTAAAAATAAATGGAAAATAATCCCTCAACATTTACAATATCTAGACTCAATAGAACTCCATTTCTAATCGACCAAATTCTCAAAGATACTTAAAAACCAACTTTTGATTAGAGATCCGTATATTTGGTCAAGACCAAGGTTGGTCTTTAAACACAACGATTTTGCCCAGCATCATCGTCAATGTACATAATGTAGCTTTATGTTAATACATGGTTAAACAGAGAGATTATTTTTACCTTGAGATTCCGGGGGCCATCACTCCTTGGCTGACCATGGTGCAAATAGTAATGCGTGCAATCATAAATTACATAACCCAATAAACCACCTCCAAACAGAGCAGGAGCCGTTGAGGGGGTGGATATAAGCTTCACCAAGTTCCAGAACTGGGCATGGCAGACAATAAAATCAGAATCAGTTCATTGAGCCTTCAATTGCAAATTGCAGTTTATAAAATGTGCAGTATGTTGTAGGATCTCTAACCCTCACAAGCATTGACATGCAGAAATGCAATTATTGTACACTGAATATTCATTTTGTAAGATTTCACATTTCCAAAGATTCCTGACCCATTTCACTATATAGACTATATATAGTAAAGAAAAAGATTATGTTTTCATATGGCCAAGGGTTTTGTAGTGAATCTAGTGAATTCCACAAAGGTTCTACATAAACTCCTCTTGAGGACTGAAGACATTAACATATTTTGCTAGGGAAGCAGATGTTGGCATAATATAAGTAATGTTTGAAGCACCATCTACCGCGCATCGCATGGGGGAGTACATGCTAGTTACTATAGAAAAGATCTTTGAGGTATGCCAGTGACTCTTGGCTCTCCAGTAGGCTTTTCTCCTTGGAGAAATTTATCATGAGAATTTGAGAGAATTCCGGTAAAATTAAAGAGGAAACTCCAAGCCAAAACGAAGCATTAAAAAGTGAAAAAACTGTCACATTTGATACAGGACTGAAGGTTTCACCCAAAACATGGAAAAACCAGAGGCAGGAAGTAATAGGAAATCTTTAGTTAGCCACTCAACTTCAGTGAATTGGAGAGTATTTAAGCAGCTGGACAAGATACTGGTTCCATTTATCAGGAAGGATCCATATCAAAGACTAAGTATCACTATTACTTGTCTACCATGCAATCAGGTTATGTCAATGCATTATGCAGTGTGGATATGAACTAAAGAAGTACCGGCATCAATAAAACAGCAGTTGCAGCAGGGGGAAAAACAAGCCTCAAGCCATCCATAGGGTGCTTATGATGGCAGCCGTGAAGAAGATAATGAGCTGTATTTCCCCTGAAGCCAGAAAAACAAATGGAACCAATAAGTAATTCCTATAAATAGCATAACACACAACCGTGCCCTTAAATTAACATTTGAAAAGATGTCTAACCAGTAACTTTTGGTTTTAATGTGGAAAAGAAACCGGTGCAATGAATATTCAATTAATGTCCAAACAAAAATGCCGAGGACCACCAGTACAGTTATGTGAGGGCAAGCAAGACCCATTCGTGCAGAGACGGAGATAAACCAGCATACAACCGGCAACCAGATGACCGGAATTGCCCACCAGACTGTGAGGGTCAAGAACTGTTCCAAGTAGTACAAAGTCAAGAACATAGCTGTAAGTATTCGGCTTAAATGATCATGTACATTACAAAATTGAAAGGATAAAGCACTTATTTATGCCTCTATTTTTAGATTCTCCAATTAAAACATGACTAATGTATGGCTATCAAATAATAAAATGATCGTTACACTTTTTTTTTTTTGCAAACAACTATATAGTTCTCAAATCAAATCATGTCACTGTCATATTGATAGAGAACATTGAATTCATCATGTTTTTCCTGAGGACCAGATGAAAACTATACAAGGAACTGCATAGAAGGCTAGTCCTAAAATATTATATACCTCCCAAAAATCACTTTCAAAAAAACGTGGGCCTTCCTTGCTCACAATCGGCTGGTGAACCCATTCCTCATAAGCCTCTCCCAGATGTCCAACCTGCAATATTATATTTAAACATGCTTAGTTATAGATAAGGATATTATATGTCGGTCATCCAAACCAACGATTTTAAGGAAATTCTACAGTATTTGACAATTGATACATGAAATAAAAACAAGCTCACATGGAAACTACAATATACTGCAAGATGACATTATAAAAAACATGTCTATGGACAGGACCTAGAGGGGATGAGTCTGTACCTGGAAGACAAGTGGCTTGTTCAAATCAACTACAAAATCCTGTGCAACCATACTGGGGCTGGATATCCAACAGAAGAAAAAATATATTAGAAAATAGCCATTCCATTGTATATAATAGAAGCGTGTCATTAAGAGAACAAGATATTACTATTCATTACATTGATCAAGAAATTCACCAATGCTGACAGTTTTCACCTTCAGATGGAAGTGAATTTATATTTTATACTCACTTGCAAGCCAACAGTAACATATTGGAACTGACTCAAAGTGATGATAATATTGGAACATGGTTGTAATTAGAATTAAGAATAACGTATTTGTGAGGTATTATGAGCTTAAAGAACAGCAGACATGAAGTGTTTCTACTTTCTACCAAGAAGAAAACAAAGAGAATCTGTGAAAGTAATGTGCATGAATATTTGAAGTGTATTTAAAAATGTGAGAGAAGTATTAGTGAGTTCTTGATAAAAATGAAAATTGAGGTACATTAACATTCCATCAGGGTTGTTGATATTGATAAAACGCCATTTGACAACACATCAGTATGTCATGTAGTACTAAAAGAGGGTTTTCACATATGGGGAAGGATTGATGGCATAAGTTAAATTTAAATGGAGTGATTTGTGTAATAGTGGGTGTGTGATTGAGGCTTGATGACAAAAGTTACAGTGCATCACATTGAAAGGGGAACAGTTACAGTGGTTATGAAAACATAAAAAGTTGAGAAATTGCAATATTGGGGGTAACGCAGCAAATGATAGAGACATGAACTAAATACAACACATGGGGCCCACGCGGGTTGTCGCATAGAAGGGATTGGCTGTAGATTCACCCCACTGCCAGAGCAGAGGGTCCTTTTCAAGCAAATTAAAAAAAAAAAAAGGAGCGATTGAAGAGCGATATTTAGCATGAATTAACGGAAAGAGGAGGAATGATTACACATGCAAGCGTGGGCCCACAAAAGCAAAGCAATGAACTTTACACACAGTGGAAAGAAAGTCGTTCAATCACATGAGCTTATAGGTCTGAGAGTAAACTAAAGGCAAGAAAGCAAAAATGATGAGCATGAGCATGAGCATGAGCATCCCAAAAATTGACACATTTAATAAGCAGAAAAGAGAAATTGAGGCAGAATTGAATTGTTGTAATTTGAAAGAGAAGCACAAGCGCCGAAAAGGGGGTAGTAGCAGAAGAAAGAGAGGGAAGGGGAATGTGGAATGCATAAACAGATCTAATGAGGAGAATGGGGGTATAGAAAGAAGAAAAAGGCGAAGCGAAAAGAGATCTGAGAATGAGAGGAGAGAGAGTGAAGGAAGGAACTAACCGAGAGAGAGAGAAGGACTGAAATGTGAGGCGGATAGAGTTCGCAAGGCAAAGGCGCAGTGGAGTGGAGCGCCTCCGGTACTGCTAATACTCTCTCTATATATATCTATCTATGTGCAAAGGCAAGCATGTGAGTGAATGAGCCAATGAATGAATGGTGGAGACTGGAGAGATAGAGCAGAAATCAGTACGCAGGGTGGGAGGTTATTTTATTTACATACTTGTATATATAGTTATATACTACCCATCAATAATCATAATCAATTAATCATCCGGAAAATCAATTTGAGGTCCCTCACAAGGGACTTAATACTAGAAAAGTCCCAAAAATTGGGAAAATTAATGTAAGGTCCCAAGAGACCTCACTTTAATATACTTGAAAAGTGAAAAGATAGTTTTGCCCCTAGCCTATTAACACTTGTCACATGTGCCCAGTAACTTGTCAAGGTGTAACAACTTACTGGGCACGCTTGACAACTCTTTGGGCAAACTTTGATAAGTTACTGGGCACATGTGACAACTAGTTGGGCATGTGTAACAACTTAATGACCAGTACTATGGGCAGGGCAAAATGATAAGTTATTGGGCACGCTTGACAACTCTTTGGGTAAATCTTGATAAGTTATTGAGCACATGTGACAACTAGTTGGGCATGTGTAACAAGTTAATGACCAATACTCTTTAAGTTAATGGGCAGGTCAAAATGACAAGTTACTGGACACGTTTGACAACTCTTTTGGCAACCCTTACAAGTTACTGGGCACATGTGACAAGTGTTAATAGGCTTAGGGCAAAACTGTCTTTTCACTTTTCAAGTATATTAAAATGAGGTCCCTTACGACCCTACATTAATTTTCCCAACTTTTGAGACTTTTCTAGTATTAAGTCCCTTGTGGGGACCTCAAATTAATTTTCCCTTAATCATAATCATAATTTCTGATAAAAAAATCATAATCATAATCATAATCATAAATCATAATTCATAATGGGAGGCTAGGCTCGCCTAGGCTAGGGGTCGAATGAATCTGGGCCCTTCATTTGGGATGCAATCTGGACTACACTACTGTCAACAGCCTGGCTCTCTCCTTCCTCAACAGTGACGTCCCCATATGGGATTCCCACTCACATCACATGCACACTTCCATACTCCCCAATTTCACTTTACCTATTTTTAGTTTTTTACATCACTTGACTACTAAATACTTATTATAAGATCTAGTTTATTTTTATAAAAAAATCTTAAAAATATAAAATAAATCAATTTGATTTATCTAATTTTTTTCTATAAATTAGCTTATATGACTTACAAATTAATGGATAGTCTAAAAATATATCAAATATGTTATAATTTAATGACTCATTTTGTAACTTTAATCTTTTCAAAAAAAAAATCAAATAAATCAATATTTAGTACTTGACTAGTTTTCTATCATTATATTTATACATACCAAGTCATGCTTGTTTATTTATTCCTTCCTACCACTTTTCATTCTACTCCCTACCATCCTTAAGAGGCCTACTACTAAACATATTAAGAGGTTCATTCTTATCCTAAATTTATGACATATTTCTAAATTATATCGCTTTTTCTCCAACACATAATGATACTTTATCAATAATAATTAAATAAGATGTAGATGAAGAAAACATGACATCTCAATTAACTTAACTAACATGCTCCATTCATTCTTATATATATATAGGAGCTAGTTTATTTTTCAAAAATCTTAAGAAAAATCAATAGTTTAATTGAAAATTTATTTTTCTAAATTGTTCTAATTATTTTATTTGACTTATAAGATAACATATCATCTGCTAATATGCAAAATACGTTATGATGATTAAATAGTTCACTTCACTTCATTAATTTCTTCAACAAAAGTCAGCTAGCTCTTGTATTTAAAAACGAGTGATGTACTTAATATTATCAAGTTTTGTAAATAGATTCATACTTCGTTCACTCCTAAATATAAAACCTAGTTACTTTTTTGGGAGATTTAGGAAGTAAATAAGTTAGCTAATCACAACATATTTAATATATTGTTAGATTATGTATTAGTTTATAAGTCAAATAAATAAGTTTGGAGGAAAAAAATTATCTAATTCAATATATAAGTGACTTATTTAGCTTTCTTAATATTTTTTAAAAAAAGTCAACTAGATCGGAGGAAGTATTTAGGATAGGAAGAATCACAAAAAAATTGTATGGCTGATGATGATTAATTGAATAGTGAGTAATGAAATATTAGGCCTTTTATTGAAGAAATATGTATAATGTCATTCTATAATGATTTTAGTAAATTTTTAGGGTTATTATCAAATTGTTCACCAGTTTATCAGTAAATTAAAGTAATAGACATGGTATAAAAGTTGGAATTTAATGTCATTATTGAGAGTGAATAACATGAAGTACAATTTCTAGAAACAATCCAAATTTTCCCAATATAAAAGTCTCTCCCAAATTGAATGATGAAATAATAATTATACGCCCCTCATTTTCTTCTCTCTTATCTATCAAATCATCTGTACATATCATCGGTTATTTATATATGCGTGTCTCCAATCCTCATTCTACATTCCATCATCCACGAGTTTTTTTTTTTCCTTTTTGAAGTCACTTGTGTTTCTACTCTATTTCCCTTTATATTGCCTTTTCCATTTTTGCTCACACGCATGACGCATTACTCGTTCCTATATTTCAATGGCCTAGCAATATCACTAGGCCTTGTCGAGTTGTCGATCAAGGCAGCCTCAAGCGTCAAGAGTTAGGATGAAGGTAGTGGGTGAGGAGTCTAGCTAAATACTCCTTTTTTCTCCATAAATATAAGGTCTAATTATTTAATTTGGTTAGATTAAATAATGTGGTTCAATTAGTTAAAATAATGTTATATATTACCAAAGCATCATAATAATCTACATTTATTTCTTTCATCCAGGCCTTGTTTGATTTTTGTTGACGGGTATGGAAAGGCATAATTTGGAGAAAAACTAACAAACATTAGAAAGATATTTGGATTAAATATCATTTTGGTATATAAATTATTTACAATGGCTCAATTTGGCCTATAAAAAATAAATGACTCTTTCTTCTTCTTTTTTGTTTCCCAAAGGTATCCTCACCCGCGTGTCAAGTGAGACTATAATCCATCGTTATTCGGAAGTCTCATATAGAGGGTAGACAGCTGGCCTGTTAATTTGCTCCATTCACAAGAGTCAGGGATCGACCCCCAACCACTTGCTTAAGGGACGATAGTACTTACCACTCACGCCATAATGGGTATGGCTCACAATATAAACAAGTATATCATGTTCTTTTAGCCATTTAGAAACGGTACTCTAAGAGCTTGACAAATGCTTGAATATAATCAAATAGTAAAATGGTATTATCCCTCAAATCTTAAATATTAAAAATATTTACTCAATTTTATTGGAAGAGAATAATGTTAGTTAAAATAGTTAAAATCACATGATATTATTAATGCACCTAAACTACTATCTATCTACCTTTATTCATACCTCTCATACTTATTTATTATTGAGAAGTATTTAAATGAATAATAATGAAATAAAATCGTTGAGAACTATTAGAAAAAAGTCTTATGTTTAACTAAGTTCACCTCCATAAATAAGGTCACATACTTCAGGTATGAAAAGAATCTCATACACACACGGTCAATTATTGACTTTGTCCAGTTTGGAATTATTTGCCCCTATTTTGCAATAGATGCAATATTAATGTTAATGACTAATATCACTCGAAAAGCCAAGAAAAGTTAATAACTGGGCTTTGGTGTATTTCTTGGCCATTAAGGGTCAACTGGCAGAGTTCCATGTTACCTCTACGTTCCCATCATTTTTGAATGTTCCCATATATTTCATGTTTTATTTTATACATACCTATCTTACGGTCATTGTCCCGTAAAGTTTCTCATCACATGCCTTACTACATCTTCCACCTATGTTTATACTAGTATTACTTAAAGCTTAAGGTTTTCTTCTTCCTTCTACGCGAACAAGACAACTTCTAATCCCTTAATTATACGGCTGAGCTGACTTCTTAGAAGGAACCGCCCCAAATTATATCAACATATTTTAAAAGGTGATATTTCAATTAGTGTCACATTAATCAATCTTATATTGTTCATGTAAGAAAATAATAAGTCGATTTTAAGTGAGTTAAACTCAAGTCTAATTAGAATTGAGGTTATTACGTAAATATGAAAAAGTGTAGTTTAAAATGAGTAAATTTTCCAATGTTTTTTATATTCAATAAATGTGACTTTTCGCAAGGATATGACTTTTATAAATAGAGGGTGTCTAAAGGAAATTAAACAAAAGAAATTTTGTTTCAAAAGGAGAAATTTTTTTTCTCTCTCTTCTCTTCCCTTCCTCTCATATATATGTCACTTGTCATACTAAGTATAACGTATTTAGAGTTATATGATACTCCGGATTTGTGTGGGTACATAGCTAAGTCAATTGACATTCTAGGTATACACCCAAAATCCTAAGGTTTGAAATATAAATTTTGTTTTATCCTCACCATAAAAAAGGTGATTCCCAGCTTTAACATTGTCACTTCCATTTATTTTGTTTTTAATTTTGATTGGAATTAAATGAATTAATCATGAGGGAATATTTTTTCCTTTTTGTGTGGATAAAGAAAACGCACATTGTTGCAATCTTGCTATTGCTAGTTTTTTTCTTTAAAAAAATAGTAACAGATAAAAGATGGATTACTTTCGCATCTATGTATGGACAAAAAAGAGCTATTTGAATGCTATCAAAAAAAGAAAGAAAGAGCTATTTAAATCAAGTGAATTAAATTTGAAAGCGATGGAAACTGGAAAGTAGGCGATACATCAATTACCAAGAACTGAGATATTAGTTAGGACTTAGGATGATTCTTAAAAACATAAAAGAATCTGCACAAGCAGATCACAAAAGGCTCCAAGCTTTATAAAATCGTAGATCATTAAAAAATATTTTCTTAAAGAAAACTTCAGGAGATTGGATACTTCACCCCTAGAGTTTCTATGAGATTATAAAAAACATGCATCTTACTGACGAGGAGGGATTGGTCCCTTAGTTGTTCTAATTTGTTTATAATTAAGCATCTATATATTATTCATATAGAAAAAGTTCAACGGATTAAACCCAATAATAAACTCAATTTGAGTCTCACTTGGTGGGGCTATATATGGAGAAGGAACGAAATATAGTAAGCAATCTTACATACTCATGTTACATTTATGTAAACAAACTCATTTGGACCTCATACCCACGCGGGGAGCGAGCTTACAACTCAGTTAAACGGAACCTTCATCCATATAGGAAAGAGTAGAATAACAAACTTATGTAGGTGATGACAAGTGTAACTTTTTAGTGACAAACCCTCATATTTGTAATGTTTAAATATATGAATGAATTTGAGGTTGGTAACATATTAAAAATGTAAATTTGGTCTCTATTATGCTAAATTAATTTGTAGACTGTTCAATTGAAATCATTAGTTTAAGAATTTGATTAATTAATGAAACTTGTGTGATAAATATTGGTAAAAGAATCTTAGAGCCTTTTAATCCTGTACCTTCTTTATTGTAGGCTCGCAAGGACCGAAGCAGAGAAATTAAACTCCGCGACAGACTTGGAGAAATAAGCCGTATGGTAGCACCACTCAAAAGAAAGCATCAAATTAAGCTCAAATCTAATATATATATAAATCAAGCTCAATCATCAATATCTTTGTTCTATTATTATTGAGATAAAAAATGGAGAGAAACCACATATTATTAGACACCCACTAAACATCTAAAAACCCTTATCATACAATCTTTCTCAATTCCACCACTACCTTACATCACATAAACCCTAATATTTAGGATTTAGACTTAAGCATGAGCTTGAGGCTTCAATAGAAAAGTTCTATGTTCTCACACACTCTCTTCCTTATGATTGAATTTGTTTCCAAACTTTGGTTCATTATTTAGTAATTATTTAAAACCTTAAAATTAATTAAGTGATGATGCTACCAAAATTTTGATAAAAATTCCGCAAGTGTACGGATCGTATTTTAGTAAAGTGGTAAATCAAGGTCGATCCCACAGAGACTCAGACAATTAATAACTAGGCATTAGATCTCCTATTTTCATTCAAGTTGAGTAAACAAGAAAATTTGATTTTAATTACCTAATAGCTAATAAAATAAATAAAACAAAATATTCACACAAAAGAAATTCACGAGTCAAAAGAACAACCTAGAACCACTAATCCCTTATCTGCTTCTTAGATTTTATTCCCCACTAAATTAATTATGAATTAATTCAACTAGCTAATCTAGAGTACTAGTGTCTATAAATGCCTTTCGGTTTCCACCTATATCCTTGCCTAGCTTAATTACACAATGTCTTGCACTAATTTACTAAGCCAATTAATACCGGTACCGCTCTAATGTGACTATGTAGGGCTTCTAGGTATATGTCTATCCTAGTCGCAAATCAGATTAAAAATCCAATCCTACACTATTTAATCCCATGGTCTATTTAAAATTCCCTCTTTCGAGTCCAATTCTAAATTCCCTAAACATGTCTAATGGTGATCAAGCACTAAACAAGTTAATCACTAAAAGCAAGATTAAATAAACTAAATCAAATTAACCATGACTAAATAGTGGGAAACAAAATACTAAGTTACAAACAAGTTCATAGTACTCTAGGTTGTAAAAGAAATTAGCCACACATAATTTTGATCGTCATAACAATTGGCTTAAAATCCAAAGGAATGCTAAATGTTCAAGAAGAAGTAATAACTAAATAATACAAGATTGAAGAATAGTGCCGTGACTCCTCTCTCTCGTCTCTTTGTGCATTAATCTCCTTCCCCTGCGTGCGTGGATATAACAAAGACACCAATGAACAGTGCTTGCCACCTCTTGCTTCCTTTTCCTTTTGCTGCGTGAATGTGAATGTGAATGTGTATAGGCTTATGAAAATAGGAAGAATTGTAACCAGCCTCCTCTTCTCCTCAATGTATGTGTATATTTATAATAAAATAGCTCAACACCATATTGTCTTTGCCTTGCATGTTAAGTTTCTTTTCTTTCCTTTTCTTGCACATAATCAAATCCTCTCCTTCTCTTTATTTCCTTTTTTATTAAATCTGCATTCATGAAGAGAAGTAAATAGGAAATAATCACAATAACTCAATCACATAATCTCATTAATAGGAAACTTCTCATCAAAATATTTCTTTTAATATATTAAGTTTCCTATTTCAATTAAATTTCAGATTTTCCAAAAGAATCACTCATATAATCTCAAATTACTTTATTTCCAATTCACATCAAAATCACTTAATTATTTAATTCATGACTCCCCAAATACAACAAAATATTTCCTAAAAACCACTAAATATGGGGAGTCATCAAGTGACAATTGGGATTCTGGTTGTTGGATGAGGGACCTCTTCCAATTAATAATATTGGATTTTTGCAATTAATCAACTTAGAGTTAGAGGAATCGGTATGCAATTCTAGTACTAATTCATCTAGCCTAAGCTTTCTCTAACGGTTTTTCTGACTTAGGCGAAGAATATCTTGACAATATTTAGAAGCAATAATTGTTAAATCTTCATTTACTAGGGACTGTCTTGTCATCTTGTAACACCCAAAAATTTAAATGGAGATTATAATTATGAATTAGGAATTTTGGAAATTTGGGTATATAAATAAATTATAGGGAATAAGAGTAGAGAAAGAAAATATAATTTTTGAGGGTAGTATTAATATTAAAAGATTAGAAGAGTAGAATGCCTATTAGCTAATAGGAATCAAAAGACATTTATACCCCTCTCTCCTTAATAACCATATATACACTTACCCATTGTTTTTTACTCTTCCATCTCCATTTCTTCATCTTTTTCTTTCTCATTTTCGTGCCTCTCACTCTCATTTTCGTCCAGCCCCTTTTTCACCCAAAAATCCAGCCGATTTAGTGACAATCTCACATGCAAGAGAAGTTCTAGCTTCAAGTGAGCATTTCCCATCTTCCCATATAATTTTTCTGTGTTTTTGTGAGGAGTTTGGGGACTGAATAGTGAAGAAAAAGGATTTGATTTTCTGGGTTGTGAAGAAACTAATAACTATCTTAAGTTTCCACTTATGGTGTGAGTTTTGTTGATTTGTTAAGGTTGGAATTTTCCTTTCTTCTTCATTTTTCAGTTTTGCCAAATGGGTTTTTGGTTTTGGGAGTTGAGATGGACGAAATTTAAGGGTTAATAGGACTAATTGAGTTAGTTATTGTACATGCATGTTGGTAATCAATTGATATGTTAAAAATATGTAGAGGATTAAGCATGATTTTGGGGATTGATGAGTTAAACAAATTATATTGCTCCTATGTTATGGTTTGTTGCTTTCATGAGTATGGAAATGAACTTAACTTGTCATGCATGTTTATTTTAATCATGATTGCAGCTTAAATGATGTATGGGTAAGAGTTTTGATGATGAGAAATTTAATAACTAAGGTGTATATATCATGTAGGCAAGGTGTTTGTTAAAATGCCTAGTAGAGTAAAGAAATTGATTTTAGCTCACAAATTTTGTTACAAAGATTATTCTTCTCTATTTTTAATTAGCATGGAATAATAAAGTAATAATGAAGAGTGTGGTTAGTTAAATTATTGTACAACAAAGTTGGATTAGTAAAGATAAAATGGATGGTAAATGCATGAATGTTTAAATTAGGTGTGGCTGGAATTAAGTTGTTGCATGTTAATTTGGAAGATGATTTTCCTTTGCTACATTGATTGAAAAGTATTGGTTATATTTTGGGGAGCTTAAGTTTCCCAATTTCTAGTTTGATAATGTATGCTTGGAAGTTGCATGTAGTTGGGAATTTCTGTTTTACTAGATGTTTAAGAAAAAGGTTTGAAATGCTAAGGAACTTGTTGAACTAATGTTTAAGAACTTGCTACATATTACAACATTATGGTTGTTTGCTTAGGAAATAATTTGTGAATACATATGCTACTCTTATGCTCTCATGCTTTTCTAAAAGTTAATTTGAACTATAAACTAAAGTTTTAATTCCTTTCCCTTTACATTAATTCAATGAAGAGTAATCAAAGATTTTAAGTTTTTAGGTGTGCATGAATAGTTGCTACTTGACCTAGTATTTTATTGTCATTTAATATATGGTTTGTGTGAATTTCTGAAATCTAATTCAATTGAGATATTCTTAGGTAAAGAAGTCATCATGTTAACCTTGTTTAAATTGTTTAAGGAGTTGTGGATGAATGTAATTTGAGTGGCTACATGCATGATTGAGTTTATAGTTTATTTGAGCAAGAATTTTGTTTGGAATGTGTATAGGCATGGTTTATAAACTGATTATTGATTAAATGAAATGATTGAAGTGGTAGTTTCACTTAGTCCTTATTGATTTTGGATTGTGGTATGATTTAATAGAACTCTGTGAACTTACTTTCTGGTTTGATGATTAAGGAAGTAGATGATAGTGCAAAAATAAGTGGGAATTGAGTAGTAATATAGGTTCGAGAGAGACATTGTTTAATTGTATAAGAAAGTTATTTACAGTAACTATTACTTTATGTAATATTAGGAGGAACTAGAAGTCAAGTAATTGGAGGCGGCAAGAAGAAAAGGAGGAGTATTGTTAAAGTGAAGGATAGGTAACAGTTTAATTCAATAGTAATAAGCGCGCATCAATATTTTTTTCAAAAGCATGATAATATTTATCCAAGAGGAAGGAAGGATATTTATCTCAGATAGATAAATAAGAAAGTAGAGTACTCTAGGCATCAGGTGGGTCGCTCCCCCTATGCCAAACATTTACAGAAACCCTGCAGGTACAGAATACCTCCATTATTTGACGAATATATCGTTAAAAAATGGTTGGTATAAAGAGGGAGGCAGGTTCCAATAAGAGATTGGAAAGAGGCAGGTTCCAACAAGAGGTTGGAAAGAGGTGGATATTATCATGATTTAAAGGTAAACTATTGAAATAAACTGTTATTGGGATTCTTTGAATCTCACTGTTTTTCAAAATGTTTTTACAGATAACCAAGGAGAAGTAAATTATGAGGGAAGCTCTAGGAAGGTAGGAAGGATGCTTGTTAGGCCCGAAGCTTAATAGTGAGATATATTTGTATTATATGTTAGTTGTTGTATATATTTCTATACAAGTTCATAGCTTGTGATGTATATAGGTATAAGCTATCACCTGTGATAGCCAAATTATATTTATATAAAATTGTAATAGTTAGACTTAAATATGTTAAGTATTTAGTTACATTAGATAGTACATGTGTATAAAATAAAACTAAGTAGTGGCTACTCATTTAGCTATTTAATGAATTTATAATCCGCTGCAGCTTTCAGGAAACAGTTACGATTTTATTAATGGTTAGAAGCTCAAGTTTATGCAGGAAATTCTTTTAATCTAGTTTTTGAAAATAGAAAAGTTTTAATTTATTCATATTTTTGGGCTTCTAACATTAGAAAGTGGTTATAAATTGATTAGAAGGCTATAATATAGAGTTATAAAAAGCTAGGATTTTACACATCTCGTTTAATCAAAACCTTCTTTGCGTATAATCTTGATTTGTTTATGTGATCATATAATACTTTCACTAGTTTTCCTTATGAAAATCAATTAATTTGTTTTTCACTCTATCAATCCAAGTTTGCATTTACTATGTCAATCATATTGCATTTTTGGTTTATCCAAGAGAACAATACCCTGAGTTAGTTTTCACTATCACTTTAGTCCATAATTTCTTGAATGGAGGGTCTAAGCCGCATTACACCGATTTCTAAATTCTTAACCCCAAATTTTGGGTGTCCTTCACTTACAAACGTTGTAGTTCAACCTGATAAATTAGATTTTATTTCAAAATTTGTGTGTATATAAGTAAAATCAAAAGCTGTATTACAATTTTATTTTTTTTTTACTGTCAACCATAGTAAATATTACTCCCTCCATTTCTAAATATAATGTTTATTTACTAATATAAATACATTAAAAATATTAGTTGAATTATTTAAAATGACATGATATTACTAAAAAAACTCACCTTGATTGCCTACTGTAATTCTCACCATACATCTCTTGTTTCTTAGTGAAGAGAATCAGAAAGGATGTTTTCAGGAAAATTGAGAAAAATAGAAAAATGTCATATTCAGTGACAAATCCTTGGATTTACATGGTTTTATATGTTTAATTTGAGGTAATTAACATGATTGAGATGCAATTTTTATCCAATTGTGCTTAATTAATATATAAAGCTCTTATGTGTGATGACTCCCATTTTTAATTATATTTGACAAATATTTTGGTTATATTTGGGAAGTCATTGATAAAGAATTAAAGTGGTTTGATCTTGAAAATAATATCTTAACTTTGGTTAAATATGATAAAAAATTTATTAATTAACATAGGAAGAGAAAAATGGTGTTTCATGTGCTAACATGTATTGCAACTTTTTAAGTGTTCTTTTTCATCCTTGTACTTGTCTAGGCCCACACTTTTGATTGTATAAGAAAGGGATTGCATTGTCTGGAATGTTGGGCTGAAAGGAAAAGAAAATGGAAGGCAAGAAGCATACATGTGGGCACAAAAGAAAAGATCAAACTGAAATTTATATTGGGCCAAGGAGTGTCATTGGAAGGAATGAAGTGGAACGTGTGTGCAGTCAAGGGAGCCCAAGAGAGAATGGATTAGAAAACAAGAAAAAGACATAAGAGGGTTTATTTGGTTTGAAGGGAGAGAGCTGCGTGGAGGGTGGAGCCAGAACGCGTACAGTAAGCAGAGGAAGGGAGGCGGTGATGTCAAGAGAAAAGGAAGCAGCTTGAAGAATTGAAAATGAGGAGGGAGGCACCGAAATTCACACACCCATTTTCCCTCTCTTCACTCTCCTTCCATTCTTCTTTCATTCCTCTCAAATTCCTCCATCCATCTATCACAAGTGCTCATAAATTAGAGTTTAGGGTTTCTAAGCTTTTCTTTATGAGTTACTAAAACACCTTCCTTGCTCTTGGGAATGATTTGAAGATAGCTTGAGCTCACATGCTTCAAAGGGGAGTTCTCTTTATTTTCCATTTCTCTTATATTAATGATTTTCCTAGTTTTAGGTTTGTCATTTATATTTTGAAATTTGGATTATTGTGTTTATTTGAGTTTGATTGTGGTTTTGACTTGTAATGAGGATTTGGACTCAACAATATGTATGGTCATACATATGTTCTTTATAATTCATTAGATATTTCTATTTACTCATGGTATTGGTACATAGTTTGTTGAATTGAATTGTAATTGAACCTAATGCATTGCAATCACTAATCACACTCTATGGTACATAATAATGCCTAGTTGAATGTGTTCATGAGATTAGGTATTAGACTTACCGGTTGGTGAAGTTTAATATTTTAGGAAACTTAGAGAAAACTCAAGGTGCTAAAGGGCTTAACAATGCCTAATTGGATGGTTCCAACAATTAGGTATTGGACTCATGGGTCTATGAGGTTTGGTAAATTAATACATTAGCATCCTAATTGACTCCCTAAATATATTAATTGAACTAGGATAGTTATTCCCAATCATTTCCAAGAGCAACTCACTTCTATTCCACCCTTTTACTAAAAATAACAAAAATATTTATTTGTTTTGCACCCTTCATGCTCATCTTTAAAAATCAACAAAATATATTTTATTTACACAAAATCCATCTTGCATTGCACTAAATTTATTAGGGTAGTTTAATTAAACAAGGCTCCTCTGAGAACGATACCCGGGGTAACTTTCGCTTACCTTGAGGTTCTAATATTTCTTGAAGGACTAGACCCCAAGGCACACTACACCGACCGCTTAATGGTGTCCTTTATTCAGAAGCAAGTTTCTCTCCATAAATAGTTTTTTATACACCTCGTTCATAATATAAGAGATGATTGACTTTTTTTAGAAGTTAATGGAGCAAAATGAACCCTTTAATCATAACGTATTTTGTATATTATTACATCATATGTTAGATTATAAATCAAGTAAACTAGTTTAGAAAAAAAATTTCTTACAATATTTTATAAATAACCTATTTTGCTTTATTAGCATTCTCCAAAAAAAATATTTTTTATATATAGGAACATAATGAGCATTAAATAACATGTGAAGTCGCTTTTGTGAAATGTCTTTTATGGTATATTTTCAGAGTTTGTAAATAATCTTTGAAGTTTTTATTAGTGTGTACTATACCGTGCAATAGAAGTCATAGCCCATGGGGTGTTGCTTATATGGTATGAAATGAGTTCAATCCCTGGGTAGTCCCGTAAATCTCAATGGACACCTCTGGACTGATCAATTCTTAAATAGGCCGAATATCAGAGCTCTTTACACTATAAAAAAAAGGATAGAGAATATTCGGTATCTCATGCATGATGCATTATTGTCATTTGCAAACCTTCCCTTCCATAATTTTAATCTCAAATCTTGAAAGATCATTTTCGTTTTGATATACTTCTATTTATGGAAGATAAATCCAATGTTGTACTTTGCTTTATGTATGTGGTTATGCACAATGTAGTATCAGTGTGTCTTTTCTGGTGCATGATTAAAGTAGCATGTTGTCTTATCCGTATCATCAATCCATCCGTCAGCTCTAGTTTTTCTGCAGGCATATACAAAGGAAAATTATTTTTGAACAGATTACAGATCAATAATTAAAGAAGGCTAAATACTAACAATGGTGATGAAAGGATAATTCATCTGGGGAACCTAAAGTTCATGAAAGACCTTTTAATTAGAAAGAATGAAAGGGGAGGTAAAAGAATTCCAGACTTACCTAATGGATGCTCAATTGTGAAAAAGATTGTTTACTCAAAAAAGTGTTAGGTTTAGCTTAAAATAACTTTATTACAAGTTTTTCAAGGGAAAAAAGGGGAAAATCCTTTTATACATTCATCTAAAGTTACAGTTACTTGAAAAAAAAAGCTTAATCATCAAACGGATGTTTATCAGGTTTGAAGCTGTGAGAGACACTTCTCAATGCAATGGATGACAGCATTTTAAGATTCTCTTCAATTTGAGGGGCTAAATTGATCCATCCCACTGTGATTTGCATCTATGAGCTTACATTTCAAGGAGCAACTCATCACAATGGGTGGCCAACAACTGGTTGGAGCACCCATTCCATGGATGAGTATCCAAATGGGAAAGCAGGATATACAAGTTATATATTAAATGGAAGTTGAAAATGAGAAAAATGGGCAAAAGAAGCCAGTTTTTTTTTTTTTTTTTTGTCTACGAAGAGATATGTTGACAGCATTTGATAAAATGTACAGTGAGTGATGTTGTAGGAGGTATAAGTATGTTTAGCATAAACATCCATGTGAGTGCAAGTAAGAATGCAGGGAAGCGACCCATTACAAGACCAGAGAGAGCAACTATGAACAACATTAGAGCCCCTGACACTGAACTCCCACCTCTACCTATTCTCTCATGTTCTTGCCCGTCTTTCTGTACATTACTCTCCGACCCTTCCTCCACCTCCTGATGGGAACCAGTGATTCCAACATCAACCTCTATATCTTCGATGCAATCTAGCTTAGTCCAATTCTCTTGTTGAATCTCAGAAATCGGTGATGAATCATCTCCTTCCACAGAACTTGGCACTGCACTGTTTGACAACTCTGATTCCTCCTCTTTACTCAGCTTTTCTATTTCTTGCCGATCCTTGGTTCTCTTTTTCCTCCTCAATCCTCGAAGCTTGGTGGCTATCTTGGATTTTAACGTGCCCCCTCTTTTACTCGGGGCTTTATGTAGCGTAATTTCTGAACTAATCCCCTTGCTATTTTGAGGTGCAGGCGGGGTGTTAATTTCCACAGTTTCAATGTGATGAGAAGCAGGAGAGCGTTGAATATTATGAGAAAGAAGAGAGGGTGTACAAAAAGTGTGGGTTTTGAGGAGGAGCGACAGAAAATTGAGAAGGGAAGGACAGGCAGAGAGGGATTGGGAGAAATAATGAAAGGAAGAAAGGAGATGTGTGGCGGCGAATTCAAGGAAGAGAAGGAGAAAGGCGGAGATGGTGATTCCAAGGGTGAGCCTGTGGACACTGAAAGTGGCCAACGGAAGCAGAAGCATGAGGAGCATGTTGAAGACTGCACCAATGGCCTTATTGGATCCGGATCCGCCAGTATTAGTGTTAGTGTTAATGTTAATGCAGCCAGCTGAGGGCGGCTCGTGGGGGTGGTGGTTGTCGGTGGGAGGCAATGGTTGGTGGAAAGGGGGTGGGGATTGGGTGGGCTTGTGGTGGAAGCGGCGTGTGTTGTTGTTGTTGAGGAAGAGGTGGATGAGGGAGGTGGGGAAGCCCGTCTGCACCACCAGGGAGGAGCCGCGCGCAAAATTCGATATTCGCGCCGCCTTCTTTTTCCTCCACCCTAACGCCATCCCCATCCCGCCCTTTCTGAACGTGATGTGGCAGAGGCAGAGAGAGTGAGATTGAGATCATGCTCTTCCTATCACTATCAGGGAGAGGAGAGGAGAGGAGACGACACGACACGACACGACACGACACGACACTCGCTCCGTTTTCCCTCCTCTACCTTGGCTTCCTCTTGCTTTTGGTTGCATAGAGGAGGGACATGAGATCATACACTAACTAACTATATACGAAACCATAGGTCATGCTCATCATGTCATGTTAAACCCGGCCTACTCTATATGTACTGTATGTCACACGTTGTCGTTACGTTACGTTCCGTTCCGTTCCGTTCCGTTCCGTTTCACTTCCCTAATCACTCCCCCACATTATTTTTTCCTTTTTTATTTATTTATTTATTTATTTCTCATGCTTTCCTCTTTCCATCCTTCACTTACCAATCTCTTTCTTTTGCCTTTTTTCAACAAAAAAGGGTTTTATATGTGAATAGAATAAAAACAAATAAAAAATGTTCATTCATTAAATAAATTGACATCACCCAATACACTGGTTGTAAATTGTAAGTCTATGAATGGTTATTTGGTCAACATACGGGTTGAAATGAAGAGCTAATATTACACTTTCGATGCACGGCATGCCTACAACTTTAATTTGCTATCGGCTGATGAGATGTCATAAAACTCAATTCATTTGTCTTCTACTACTATGTATTATTGTGCCGAGCATCATACCATGCGTCCTCCCGTTTTTATCTTTTCTAAGGGCATCTTATATGGTAAACCATGTATATGAACCTTGCTAGCTACTTGTCATATAATCAAATGAAAACACAATTTTTTGTGAGGGTCTCTCTAGTCTTTAATATGTTTATGTCCAAGTGTTAATTAACAGCCCATGTTAACTCGCTATTTCTTATATTGCTATAAAAAGAACTTTTAAAACGTTAATTGATTTTTTCCCGAACATTACGGAAGTCAATGTGGGACGAATGAAGGCACCATGATTATTGTTTTGTTGGAAGGAAAACGTGAAAGGGGGTTGCTGGTTTGAGTGACATTTGTGAGTGGACCACCTAACACCATCCGGCCATCATCATACCGTATGATATCATATCATGCACACATTATTATTCACTCACGCTCTCTTCCCTTGAATGCGCCATTTGTAGTTTTTTTTTTTTGGCCAACAATGCGCCATTTGTAGTTGGCACAGGCACTACACTGAAAGCTATTTTATTTAAACTATAAAAAACCCTCAACAACCAACTCACTACTAGCTCAGTGTGTGGTTGTATTAGCTTATGTTGTGCACTATAGTTTATAGAAAAAAAATTGATAACTGGTTTTGAGTGACACATTTTAGAGAAAATCCTTTGAAAGTGGATGGAAAAAAATAAAAATAGTTTTAAAACCATAATTTTCTACCATAAACCTTAGTTTTGTAGGTATAGTAATTTTAGAAGGGTGACCTCCGAGGCCAACCAATGCTATGACAGGGCTCCAGTTAGATAGTTTATAAATGTGTTTACTGGATTTTCCACCAACAATTTATTTACATTGTTGACAATTGAACGGGTAACATTAAAGTTATAGGCCAACCCACCTTTTCGACTTTTACTAAAGGGACCAACTAAAGTTGGCAAAGCATGGTTTTCTTGCAGAATGAGTCTCCATACGAGACCCAAACCTGCACTCATCCATTTTAATGGGCTCCTTTGTTGGCTGGCTCTTCCTCTCAATTTTGTAGTCCGATCCCTTATTTTTCTTTCAATCATATATGTGAACTTTGTACTGCTCATTTGGTGGTAGTATAACTTTGTGACCATTTTAGTGAAAAGTATTAACAATAATGCAGCAATTATTTTCTCTTGCCTTCTGTCTCCATACTACATTCTCCCGTTGCAAACTTGGCAATCCTCTTCCTCTCTTTCTTTTCCCTTCCTTCACTTTCAAACCCCCCTCATTTCTTCTTACCACACTTCCCACTTTTCCTCGCTTCAAAGAATCAAATAAATAACTTGAGATCATCAGATCAAACTTGTGAACTTGCTTTTAATTAAAAAGAAGAAGAAGAAGAAGAAGAACAAGGCTCCATTTACAAGTTAGCTATGCTATTGACTTCCACACCCACTGATTAATCACAGCTTTACTAATTTTTAAAATCATTCTTGTCTATTATTCACTGCTTAGTCATTATTTATGCCTGTTCTTCATTTCTCTATTTTACTATCTTCTCCTATTTCATATTGATTAACTCATCATGTCATAATTTAATATGCTTAGTAGAATGAGTGACACTTGGATTATATATAGGATTATATTGCTCCAAGAAAGAGGTGCACGTGGAATCATATGGTCTATAGGATTAATATAATACCATTCACTTCAATTTAAAACCATCACTCAGCTCATCTCTCTCTCGCGCATCTGTTCTCTCTCTCGCGCATATGCTCTCTCTCCCCTCCACAGAGTGGTTGCCGCCAAGAAAACACTGTGAATCTTCCTTCACACACAAATCATATTCTCTCTCTATGAAACCCACCGATTATGATTATCCCTCATTTCTTTACAACCACAAAACTAAAAAGTCTCCCAATTCATCACCGCGAAGAACGAAAATGAATTTATAAAAATGAATTCATACACAGATTCATACACGGCCAAAAATTAAATTAATTACTCCATCACACAGATTCATTTTTTTTATATTTAAATGAATGTATATCCGAACTGTGAAGGTGAAGAACGGAGGGCATTCCTTGAAAAGAAAAAGAAAAGGACAAAGGGAGTAACTTGCTTGAAAGGAGTATAAGGGTAATTTGGGGAAAACTTGAGAAAAAAGAGAAAGTGATCTTATATTTAGGAACTTATCCACATCCCCAAAGTGATCTTATATTTAGGAACGGAGGGAGTATATGGAAGTTGCCAAGTATTAATCTTTGGATTATATTGCTTTCGTATTAATCTTTTCTTCGTTATTGTAGACTCCCAAATTATATGAAAAGGAAATGCTGAAACACCCGAAGCACAATAATGCATATCTCTGGAAACAAGTTTACAATCGCATCGTCATTAACAGTGCAGAGGTTATATACTTATATTTGCAAATTGCAGCAAAATACAGTTTGAATCAAATTGACATTATTTATACTGCAATTCCCATCTTAGATGCTCTTTTGCCCAAAACGGTCCTCGTATGCTAATATCTACCATTTTGAACAGTAAATTATACTCTCAGATTGTAATTATAAGACATTTTCGACTTTTTTTGGAGAAATTATTTAGGACCAGAGGTAGTAAGTATAAGGAAAAGTAATACTCCCTCCGTTCCTAAATATAGGACCTAGATGACTTTTTTGAAAAATCCTAAAAGAAGCAAAAAAATAAGTTAATTATAAATTGATTTACCTAATTTTTTCTCTTAAACTAGTTTATTTTACCTATAAGCTAATGGATAATCTAAAAAGATATCAAATATGTCATGATTTAATAACCTATTTCGCAACCTTAATCTTTTCAAAAAAAAGTTATCTAGATCTTATATTTAGGAACGGAGGGAGTAGTATAATGCAGCTGAGTACTCTGCTGTTGGCAAACAAAAAAACAAAAAAGAAACATGAGCACTCTGCTCAAGATATGAGCTTAGCTTAAACCAGTTCCCAATCTATAAATTTATGTCTCGCATTCATACTCATGCCAATGTGCACTCAATATAAACAACACAATACTGAATCGCGTCATGCAGTGTTGCATAGATAAAATCGCACACCAGCTACAATCTCCTCGCGAGGTGGTTTATTGTGCTCATACTCTGGCAAAAATAGTCAGTCCCGAGTGCTTTCTTTGATCCATTCAAGGTATTTGAGATTGCCCCCAGTGATGGGCAAGGATATTACTTCTGGCGTCCTGATGAAATCACACAAGGAAAAGATGAGTCGTAAAGCATTTGAATGCAAAGTTACTATCTTACTAAGTTCTCCACAACATGGATATTATGTCAGAGTTCTCGAGTCTTTTCAAATACAAAAATGATATGACCATAAAGTTCAACTCAGATATCATTGCAGTTGAATACTTAAACATTATTCGTAAAAAAAGAAAAGAGAATACTTGAATATTTCCCTCCTAGGTTTCAACTAGCTATAAGACCCTGAGAAATATGCTACATTGCTACCGGTCCAATTTATGTGTGTGCATATTGCTGATGTTGGCAAAGGTTCAATTATCCCTTACAATAATAGCATGAATAGATCCAAATTTCCTATTTTTATGTAAAAGTTACTACCATTACAGCAAAAGGAAGAACAAATATTGTTTTAAAAGTAGAAAGAGCAGGAGTATATTTGAATTTTTAAGTTGATACATTCAGCTTTGCCCACTTCTATGAAGTCCTTCTTCCATCTTTGAAGTGTTTTGGGTAACCCAAAATAATTTACATTTAACTAAACATTAAGCATCAAAAGCATAAGCCCTACTCATATTCATGATTTGCTTTGACATGCTCGGTCAGTGCTTCTAAAAGGGACTGCCTCGTCTTGATTATGAGAAGTTCCTCAGAATCAGTTTGGATCTGTTGTTTTTCCAATAATAAGCCACATAGTCAAGGTACAGCATATTTTCAACTAAATTCTATTCAGAACAAAAAAGTGATTGAAATGCTAGGATGAGAAATCGTCGATGCGTTTCAGCCTATATTGACATTTTTCATCAATATCGGAATGTAGTTCATACCTCTCCCTTCCACTGATACACAGACTCAATACCTGCATAAGACAATACACGTGCCTAATTCATAAAAGGAAAATGAATGGAATGTGTACTTGCAGCTGCTGACCATGACATAGAGCACTCTTAAACAACTAATTGTAAGATCAAATGCGCATTGAGTTGCAGCTCTACCAGTAACAAGACAGGGATTCTTGACATCTTAACCATGCAAACACTTGACATGAAATAAATAACTAATACTCAACATCGAAGAAGATATCAATGTCTTTGTACCTGGAACCAAAGACATTCAAAAAAGAAAAATGATGACTAAGCCAATAACCATGTTGCCATTACAGAGTTTTGGATTGCTTTTAGCGCAGGCTCACTGGTTTCCAGGTTGAACTGATTGGCTTGGCTCAATTATGATAACCATGAATCAAACAACTATTGTGCGCAAGCTTCATTTTTTATGAGGATTCAAACGAACATGTTGAGGAGGGCATACAAGTGTGTCCATATGAAGAGAAAGTATGTGACGAATGGGCAATGCTAAAACCTGAGTGAGTTAAATTAAGGCCAAGAAAAGAAAAGTTCATACCTGGAATCCGATTTACACAAGCTGCAAGTTTTTCTCTGACGATGCTTTCAGCCAACTTTTTGCCTGCAGAATCCAATATAAGTACATAGCACATAAAATTTTGTTGTAAACCAACCCCATCACATGCTGGAATTAAAAATGTACTTGTAAACGCAAGCAGAAGCAGGATCCGTGAATTTGAATTTGACTAACATGCTTTAGTAACTATAGAAAAGCATTAAAATGTGAAGTGTCAATAAGGCCAACCGGAAAAGCAACAACTCTTCAATGGGACATAAGTGTTAAGCGAAATTGTGGAGGTGTGAAGATTTGAAACAAGAAAATGATGAGGGAAGTGAAAGAGTAAGGCTTGAAGAAGGCGATGCAGCTATTAAATATTAATAATCCAATAGAATAGAATAGAAAGAAAAGCGGGAAAGGAAGAAAGAGAGTGGAAGGGAAGGTGCACCTGCTTGTTTGGTAGGAACGGTGACATAAACAACGATGGAAGGAAGGGCGGAGGAAGTGGTTTGCATTGCGAGAGGCAGAAATTGAAATTGAAATTGAAATTGGGATGTGAAGAAGAAGATGAAGGCGAAGATGCAGAAGATCCCTATCACTGCATACGGCCTAGTCCTAGTCCTAGTCCTAGTCCTAGAGCCCACCGGGGAAGGCCTCCCCATCAGTACATGAAATGAAATATGAGATGGGTTTATTCTTTTCACAAGTCCAACAATAAATCACTTCCAAAGTTTTTATATTTACTCCTTTTTTGAATAAACCAATTCATTCATATGTAAAATTTATATATAATGTAAATTATCTTCTAACTATATAGTATAACTATATACTATTATTACTCCTTCATTCCACTTCTAATTATAACATCACTTTCACTTTTCTTTTTCAGAATTAAACAAGCTAAGGTAGTTAAATTAGTTAATATTAAATGTTACTCCAAAAATAACCTTAAATTAAATAAAAAAGACACACACTAGACCCAAACATTCTGAGGTGAAGTATACATAAGGGTATTTTAATATTTTAAAAACCAACATGCATGACTTATTTGAAAAATTCTTACGTGAACTCGGTGCATCACATTATTTACGGTCCAGCTAATGACAACTAAACATATAAGGGCTTATGTGTAATTTTTTAAATTCACGTGAAACCTTAAAAAAGCAAGTAGACAGAAACATTTTTTTTCAACTTATAAAACATAAAAATATTAAAAGCATGATATTTATTTTTTTTTAAATGTATTGTTAGATTTTTAGGGTGTTAAACCAAATTGGATATTCCACCTAAGACCTTATGTGTTTAGTTGTTATTGGTTGGAGATGACAAATGACTTACATGGTGCACAAGGTTTCCTCAATAATTTCTCGACTTATTTTATACTACTCCACACAAAGTCTTTAATTTAAGTCCATTTTAACTTTTTTCTTGGAAGTTCAGGTATTAAATTACTCCACTAAGTTATAACATATAACAAATTAATGAGATTAAACATTAATTTATTATTAGAATAAATTAGTTTTAAGGAAAAAGTATAACTATAAATATGTCAAACTACTAATTTTAAAAGATGATTTGAAGTTTTCATATATGATTTGAAGGCCCATGTCAATACTCTTTAATAATACTCCCTTTGATCCTAAATGTAGGATCTATTTCTAGGAAGTTCATCTTAGTTTTGAATGTAGAGTTTAATCCCAATTTTTATCAACTTTTCTAATCCTTAATAATGCTCATCCAAGAACAAAAACAAGTAAGAGTAGAAAAAAAGGAATAAGAGGATATGAATGGGGTTTAGTTTTTTTAAAAAAAATATATCATTCTTACCAACATAATAAATATATTAAATTAAATTAAATTAATTAAATATGATATATTTAGACAGGGGTAGTATGATTTTAAACCTCTGCTCTACGTAAACCTGAAGTTATGATTCGGCTACATGTTGATTATAGCTAAGAATCCTATTGAAAAGCGCGTCCACTCTTATTATTAATTAATTCCCAGGTCATTGTGATTAATAATGATCGGCAAATGTACAGATTAATCTATACATGTATGCATGGATATCTCAATCACATGTTCACAGCACTTATTTGTCTTAGTCTTGTTCGTTTTGATTCTCCTATTACAAAATTTCTTAGAACAAATAAACAGAGAAATATTAGTTGAATGCTTCAACATGTCAATTAGCTGCGCTAGTGATTAGGTGGTCATGCTAATTGAAGTAAGGTTGGCCTGCTAGATATACTCCCACTGTATTTTTTTCCCACTGAATAGTGTAGACAAGATTGAAACCAAATTATACAATTTTTTTGACCGAACCAAAATTATATAGATAGACACGCTTCTTTATTTTATTTCTCGGCCTGTTATAATTAGGATGACCATTTCAGTTCCTTGGGCGGCTAATAAGATATCAATATATCATACATACCTTCACAAATCTTACATATCCAAAGTGTCTATATAAAGGCCTAATTGCCACCATATACTTTCATCGCCCCACACATAAATATCATTAAGATCTTAATATATACAAAGTGCGCAATCTTACATAATATTCCTATCACTATTTTGCCAAATCTCCCTCTCTTGTTTATCAAATGGCTAATCCACATTCTTTAACATTGTTAGGGCTCTTGGCTCTCTCATTCTCCCTCGTCTTAGCCGTTGATCAGAGTACTCTTCAAGATTTCTGTGTGGCCAATCCAAGTGGCCAAGGTAAGTATATACTCCCTCCGGTCCTAAATATAAGACCTAATTGACTTTTTCTAGAAAATTCTTAAAAAAGCAAAATAAGTTAATTATAAATTGATTTACCTAATTTTTTCTCTTAAACTAGTTTATTTTACCTATAAACTAATGGATAATCTAAAAATATATCAAATATGTCATCATTTAATAACTTATTTCGCAACCTTAATCTCTCCAAAAAAAGTCAATTAGGTCCTATATTTAGGACCGGAGGTAGTATTATAAATTATTTTTAGCTTATACATTCATATAGTTGTGTGTGCGTGTGTGCGCGCATGGGTGTGTGATTAACAAGATTCTTAACCAGACACTCATTTCTCATGCCAGTGTTGGTGAACGGTGTGGTGTGCAAGGACCCAAAAGTAGTAGAAGCACAAGACTTCTTCTTCAGTGGCCTTCACATGGCAGGCAACACATCAAACCAAGTGGGATCTAAGGTGACCCCTGTTTTTGCAGCTCAGCTTCCAGGATTGAACACTCTTGGCATCTCTATAGCTCGCATTGATTTTGCCCCATGGGGCATCAACCCTCCTCATACTCACCCTCGTGCAACTGAGATTCTTACTGTTCTTGAGGGACAACTAGAAGTTGGATTTGTGACATCAAACCCAGATAACCGTTTCATTACAAAAGTTTTACAGAAGGGAGATGTGTTTGTGTTTCCAATAGGGCTCATTCACTACCAGAAGAATGTGGGTGATGGCTATGCTGTGGCCATTGCAGCCCTTAGCAGCCAGAACCCAGGAGCTATAACCATTGCTAATGCTGTTTTTGGGTCTAAGCCAAACATACCCAGTGATGTTCTTGCCAAGGCTTTCCAGTTGGATAATTCTCTTGTTATTCAACTGCAGTCCAAGTTCTAAAACTATTCTTTTCTCAAGTATTCATGTATTCAGATTTTAGTGCATGAATGCGCAATGTAAGTGGTCTTGTATTTCAGATTCTTAATTTCCGATTTATCGGTTTCAACATACTAATATTGCTTTTATTTGTGTACGTATGTATGTTCATGTACTTTTAAAATTAAGTGTGAGTGATGAGAATATGTAATGGAAAAATTATGCTTATTTATCATAATGTTTGTTTATTATAATGATTTTGTCCCAATGTACATGTCCGATCCCTTCATTCAGTAGTTATCCTTTAAGTTAATATAATGCTGCAATTACATTTTTCACTTATAAAATAAAATAATATATGAGAATTGATGATGATCGAATCCTTTAAGTCGAATGCTTATGCGTATTCCAATAAAAAAACATAAAATCTACAATACTAAATTGGAATTAATCAATTATGTTTGTACCGTTGCCATGGATGGTAATTTATGTCTCATTATCCATGTACATTGGTGGCAACAAGAAAAAAGGATACCTACAACAGTTATATTTGATTTACTGTGCCTATAGCTTGATGATACCCGTAAAGGACAATACCATATGTGGCTAATTACATAAGAGTTATTTTAACAAATTAAATATGAGTAGATTACCCAATGTATTATATATATATTTTTTTTAAAAAATGACTATATATCCTTAGATATGAAAACCGCCTTAATAGAAAGGTAAATGAATAATATTTAATATTTAGGCTAAATGTAAACTTAAGCTGGAATCTATATTAAGATAAATGAATCTAATAGAAATATTCCCTTCGGTCCCTAATATAAGAGCTAGCCGCTAAAAAAACGTTTTTTAAGAAAACATATGAATGTTAGTTGAGTGTCTGGAGTTGATGCTTCTTTTCCAATATTGCACATATTTATTATGGTACTTTTAAGAGAGATAAATACAATAGCATTAATAAATATGAAAGAGAGTTAGGCGTTAAATATGAAAAAATGCATTAAATGAGGAGAGAATGTGAGATGAGCTCTTATATTAAGGACCAAAAACATTCAAATTTTGGGCTCTTATATTAGGGGCCGGAGGGAGTACTTCTCAACCAAAAGAAGAGATTAAAACATTCAATTATGTGCCCAATCTTTGAATTAAATTGGAACAACAAAGCTCTGATCCTCACACCTTCTAAATCTCATATATTATTCCTCCATCCTAAATATAAGATTATTTACTTAATTTGATTAGATTAAATATAGTATTAGTTAAAATAACATTATATTATGGGTAAATGGTCAAATCTAGCACTGAACTATTGGCCAAAGTACACCCCACATAAAAATGAGTTTCGAGGTTCAAAACTAGCACTGATCAAGTACAAAGTGAGTCAAATATAGCAATACCGTGAAGGTTGACCGGTTTGACCGTTAGTTTTGACATATTTAGACCACATCATCTGCTATGTCATCTTATTAAACCACATCAGCACCTCATCATCATCTCTTCGCCACATCATCATCATCTTCCCCATCACACTCTCCTTCCCCACATTCATCTTCATCTTCATGTATGTCAATCTCCACTCAACAACCTCTCCCACTTCATCTTCGTCTTCTCCATCACACTTTCCCTCTCCCACCTTCATCTTCATCTTCTCCTACTGCCTCTCCACCACCGCCAGCGGCTTCGGCATCCTCGAACTTGGCCGCAACAACCTTACCTTCATCAAACAGACCACCAACATTTTGATTTCCACAACATCTTCTCCAACTGCCTCTCCGCCACCGCCGGCGACGTCGGTGACATCGACTTCGGAGGCACACCATCCTCCTCTAGTGGCAACATTGTCTACACGACGTTCTCTTCCACCCCGGCCAGCTCCTCTCCTTCTACGAGCTCGACCACACAGAAATCTTCGTCGCTGGAGACAACCTCTTGGTCTCCTCCACGGCGTTCTCGTCCGGCGTGATCGCCGACTCCGACACGGTGATCACGTGGCTGCCTCCTGCGATGTACCTCCTCCGGCAGTGGTAAGATTGGGTTCAGACCTACTAGTTGCAGTAATGGGAGCAAGTGGTTTAAACCTCCGGCGGTGTATCTCTTCATCTTAGCTGTTTCTTTTTTGTTTTTGTAGAGGTGGTTGTGAATCTTGTTGTTAAAGGAGGTGTTGTTCTGTTTTGGGAGATTAACATGAAGGTTTGAGAGATGAAATTTAAGATGAAAATGGAGGTTTAAGAGATTGACATGAAGAGGGAAGATGAAGGTGGGAGAGGGAAAGTGTGATGGGGAAGATGATGATGACGTGGCGAAGACGTGGCTTAAAAAGGTGACATGGCAGATGATGTGGCCTAATTGGGTCAAACTTAACGGTCAAACCCGTCAAAATTAACGGTTTTGCTATATTTGACCCACTCTGTACTTGATCAGTGCTAGTTTTGAACCTCGAAACTCATTTTTATGTGGGGTGTACTTTGGGCAATAGTTCAGTGCTAGATTTGACCCTTTACCCTTATATTATTATTACTATACCCTAGTCATTTACCTTTACCCCACCCTCCCTCTTTTATTTGTCTATATTGATGAACATTGATAAGGATAATTTGGAAAAATATCAATAAAAATTAGAATCTTCTATTTATGATTAAATCTATCTCCTGAAATATGTTTTATATTTAGAACCAGAGAGAGTAACTTAATTTGATTTCTTGCACTTCCTAGAAAATTATTACTACCTCCGGTCCTAAATATTAGACCTAATTGACTTTTTTGGAGAGGTTAAGGTTGCGAGATAGACTATTAAATCATGACATATTTGATATATTTTAAGATTATACATTAGTTTATAGGTAAAATAAACTAGTCTAAGGGAAAAAATTAGGTAAATCAATTTATAATTAACTTATTTTGCTTTTTTATAGGATTTTCTAAAAAAGTCATCTAGGTCTTATATTTAGGACCCGAGGGAGTATTTTATAACTTGTCCTATTCGAATTCTTTTATGAGCATGCACGAAAAATTGATGTTATTGATTATGAATGAAAATGTAATGTTTTCATTTAGTTTCAAAAGTTTAGTGATGATAAAATATCACTAATTATTAATTATGAACTCACTAGACACCTCATAGCTCAAACTATAAATATTACCGTAGTGGTTAACATATAGTCCATTTGAATCATAGAGGTGGTACTTCTTAATTATGATCGATGAGACAGTGAGAGATATATACTAAGCTTGAATTAAAGTGCGTATATTAACATAGTATTTTGACACTTTTAACATATCTGTTGCACTTGGATTAACTTTCCTCTCAAATTTTTTCTTTCCTTATCAAAGAAGTCAAATATTTTTCAATCCAGCTCATGGTGACTAAAAATTATCTCGGTCTAGAATGAATATCTAGAGGGCTAATATCATGTTCAAATTTAAGGAGGAGATAAAAGAAGCCAAAGAGAAAATAATTGATGAGGTCAGATGACCTCGATTATTTATTTTCACTATCCAGTCATTTATCTCATCCTGAAATTTCAACATTTAAACCATTTAAGTAAATCTAAAGCTAATTATCTTGATTATTGGCATGTGATTGATGACTCCTCATATTTAGTGGTCTTTAGGAACTATTTTGTTGTATTTGAGGAGTCATTAATTAAATAATTAAGTGATTTTGATGTGAATTGGAAAGAAAGTAATTGGAGATTATATGAATGATTCTTTTTGGAAAGTCTGAAATTTAATTGAAATAGGAAACTTGAAATAATTAAAGAAATATTTTAATGGTAGGTTTCCTATTAATGAGATTATGTGATTGAGTTATTGTGATTATTTCCTATTTCTTTCTCTTCATGAATGCAGATTTAATGAAAAAGGAAATAAAGAGAAAGGGCATACAAGAAAAGGAAAGAAAAGAAACTTAACATGCAAGGCAAAGGCAATATGGTGTTGAACTAGTCTATTATAAATATACACATGCAATTGAGGAGAAGAGCAGGCTGGACATAATTCTTCCAATTTTCTAAAGCCTAGAGAAAATTCACGTTGAAAAGAGGAAAGGGAAGCAAGTTGCATTTGGATTCTCCAATACACACGTACGTACAGTGGAAATTATATGCATAGCACAAAAGACGAAAAAGAACAAGGAAGAGGTGGCATGGTTTTGAAGTCTTCTCAATCAATTATCAACGCACACGAAGAGGAGAGGGATCTTGAAGTTTCTGATTTTCTTCCTTCGCCAAATTCAATCAGAGTTGGGAGTAAGTTGTACCGTTTGGTATTTTGATTTGATTTGAACTTTATGTGTGGCTAGTTTCCTTTTACGACCTAAAGTACTATGAACTTGTTTGTAACTTAGTATTTTATTTCCCACTATTTAGTCATGGTTAATTGATTTAGTTTATTTAATCTTGCTATTGTTGATTAACTTGTTTAGTGCTTGATCACCATTAAACATGTTTAGGAAATTTAGAATTGGACTCGGAAGAGGGAATTTTAAATAGACCATGGGATTAAATAATGTAGGATTGGATTTTAATCTGATTTGCGACTAGGATAGGAATATACCTAGAAGCCCTATATAGTCACATTAGAGCGTTACCGGTATTAATTGGCTTAGTAAATTAGTGCAAGACATTGTGTAATTAAGCTAGACAAGGATATAGGTGGACTGGAAGACATTTATAGACACTAATACTCTAGATTAGCTAGTTGGATTAATTCATAATTAATTTAGTGGGAATAAAATCTAAGAAGCAGATAAGGGATTAGTGGCTCTAGATTGTTCTTTTGACTCGTGAATTTCATCTGTGTTAATATTTAGTTTTGTTTTATTTTATTTTCTTAGATGTTAGGTAATTAAAAATCACTTTTGTATTTACTCAACTTAAACGAAAATAGGAGATCTAATGTCTAGTTATTAATTGTTTGAGTCTTTGTGGGATCGACCTTGATTTACCACTTTACTAATTTACGATCCGTACACTTACGGATATTTTTATCAAAATTTTGGTAGCATCAGTGATTTATAATTATCAAATCCTATTAACGATATAATAATTATCAAATCTAATTATTAACCCGTTGTTTGAGTATGGAGGCAGTAAATGTATGTCAGTATATATATTTTTTTTAAAAAAATAGATTTTCTTATCCCTTGGCTAAAAAAATATTTCTAATGCCATGTCATTATCATAACAATTAATATCCTCGGCATGGATTTTTGTGTTATCACTCACTGACCACTTCCACTTGAAACACAAATTAACTATGTCTTCTTCATTTGATTAGCGTGTGTCAACTAGCAAGAACATGAAAGAGAAAGAAGTTGAAAGTTTCAAGTTAATAAATTAATCAAATAATTAATGAAGATTCTATGTATAGGTAGTGATTAATTAGCCGGACCAGCAATAATGTTGGCCGGCCGGCTATGTAGTAGTCTCAGTCTCAGGTGGAGACCATTTCTATTCCCTGGGCGGCATATAAGTGCGTTTATATACATGGTTTCATATTTCATTCAGTTATGATAATCAATAGCTTCAGCTCAACTTCTATATATAACTGGGCCTAGCCTCACTTGATCATCAACAACGAACATAATACTGTATTACTAATTATATCCATCAAATCTTCTTCCTCTTCCTTTTCTCTCATTTCTCATCAGTCAAATATAATGGTCAATCAATTTCTTTCATTCATATTGCTGGTAGTACTCTTGGCTTTCACACTCTCCTCTAGTAGTGTTTTAGCCGTTGATCATAGTACTCTTCAGGATTTCTGCGTAGCTGACCCAAAAGGCCAAGGTAAGTATTGCTCACATCACACGTGCTCATAGTGGTTCCATATAATTAATGAAGATGACAAAGAACAAAATATTAGTTCCATTCATCTATATATAAATATATGTGTGTGTATCATAAAGAAACACATGTATTAACGTCTCTCTTCATGGGTGAGAGAATATTATATATAACTCAAACACAGCTTGTTTCTTATGACATTTATGTATATGACAGTGTTGGTGAATGGTGTAACATGCAAGGACCCAAAAGTAGTGGAAGCACAAGACTTCTTGTTCAGTGGCCTTCACATGGCAGGCAACACATCAAACCAAGTGGGATCCAAGGTTACCCCTGTTTTTGCAGCTCAGCTTCCAGGATTGAACACTCTTGGCATCTCCATGGCTCGCATTGATTACGCCCCATGGGGCATCAACCCTCCTCACACTCACCCTCGTGCCACCGAGGTCCTTACTGTTCTTGAGGGAGAATTAGAAGTTGGATTTGTGACATCAAACCCGGAAAACCGCTTCATTACAAAGGTTTTACAGAAGGGTGATGTGTTTGTGTTTCCAATAGGGCTCATTCACTACCAGAAGAATGTGGGTGATGGCTATGCTGTGGCCATTGCAGCCCTTAGCAGCCAGAACCCAGGAGCTATAACCATCGCTAATGCTGTTTTTGGATCTAAACCAAACATTCCTAGTGATGTTCTTGTCAAGGCTTTCCAAATGGATAATACTCTTGTTAGACATCTGCAGACCAAGATTTAGCTGGAAAAGGAGTGATTTTATCATATGTTTCTCTATTGGTTTGTTTTCTGATTATGTTTAGTGAATCTGCGGGTGTGAGAGCAGAGGTCTTAATTGAGTCATGATTCCGTCAAGTCAATGCATGGTCATCTAAGGCATTTGATTGGTTGATTCAATTTATTATTTCAAATTCATCTTCATGTACCTAATACCATAATATATTGTGTTATCGAAGTCTATGTATGCAACAGATGTTACCAGTGTGATCATACTATTTCAGTTGTTGGCGGTTTTCCAATTTAGTGTTGATTTCTTAGAGATTGAAGTTGAGTAACGTACAAGGGAACTTATATGTTCACTGTCGAATGTTAAAATGAAGAGAGTGAAGTAAAAGTAAATTTATTTCTACCGTGCATGTTTCAGTGATTACACATATATAGTCTGATTAATACGTCCTCATTAATTAGTCATTACAAGATTAATGGCTCAATTGCATCCCATGGGAGGATAATACAGGAATACAAATAGATTGACTTATTTGATTGAAAGTAATTTATTTAATTGAAATTAAAATATGCATATTTAATTTCTGAAATCAAGCGTGTGCTGGTGAAGATACAGCCTATCAATTGCAGACGACTCCTCGGCCGTCGATGCCACTTGCACAGGTCAAGTCAGGAAGCTCCATGGAACCCTCTCTTGTGTTTAGTAACAGCCCATCGTTATCATTACCAACAAAGCGAGAAACAGAACAATCTGGGACCAACAAGCTTGTCGTCTTGAACTTCCTGTCTCCACCCATTACTGGCATTTTGGCCGTTATGTTTACTCTGCTCACATAGTCTGGCCTGTATGTTTGGCCCAACACACCACTCACTTGATCGCTCAAAGACATGAACTTGAATCCCAAGTCAAGGTGGGCAAAACAGTCCTCATTGGTTATCCCATAATTGTGAATTCTCGAATCTTCCTCAGTTATGGGGACCACCTTGGCTGTTATTCTCACGCTCCCTTCTACTTCCACTCTCACATAGTTTGTGTTGGCGGCCCTTGTGATGAGCGCGCGTGGGGAGGTGTTGGATTCCCACGTGGCCCCCTCTGATTGGTCGAGTGTGAGGGGCTGGCCATCGAAAGAGAGGGCGAGGCGGTCCACGTAGTCATTCCAGGTGGCAGTTTTGAGAGCACCTATGGAGATGTGGTGGTTGTCGAAGAGAATGGCGATTGATTGCACCCAAGTGAAGTCTCTTGTCATGGAGGGGTTTCGTTTTCCGATGAAGTGGGCATTTATGTGAAGGTTTGGGTCTGATACGAGGCAGAAATCGTTGTCCTTCTTGCCATGAAAGTAAAATGTGATTCCATCACCTCCCACGAAACGAGGATCTTGACACACAGCTCCAGGTTTGTCACATTCTGCATGCCAACATATATAATTAACCATATATTTTGAGTATATGACAAGTCATGAGCTAAATTAAATGATAATCTTTTAAAACCAAATATATAATACTAAACATACTACTTCTAGGTTATATATATGTGATGGGTTATTTTCCCACAAAACAAAATTTTCAAGACTATGATGAACTATACAATTATATCATATATATACATATGATATAAGAGATTAAAACGTCCGTGTAAAATTCTTATTCCACATCCGGTCCTTGATATATATGAGAAATTTTAAGTAGCTAGAGCAAATTTGCATACTCTGAAAATTAAATCTTATATTAATGACATAATGCAGAATGCGACATTGATTTCACCTAAATCATGTGCTTTGAATCCACACATACACATATAATAGGGACAATAGAAGGATATAAAAGAGAGAAAACGCTCCCTCTCTATATATCCTAATATATAATAGCCACATTTTTTAATGGTTTTGTATAAGAACCAGGCCAAACTCTTATATACAAAATATGAGAAAACAAAATTATTATTTTAGACATGTTTATTTCTCTCAACAACTTCCTTAATTGATACACGTAATTTTACCTTTTTTATTGGTTCTTATAATTTGTGGGGGGGGGGGGGGAGAATATTATTAGTGAGGGACTTACTGCAAATAGGTTTGCAAGTGATGCAATCAACGTCGCATCCTGTTGGGCAGGCAGTGGGACAAGCATGTTGCATGTTGTAACATTGGGGGTACTTTTTATTCATGCACCTAGCTGTTTTTGATGATGGGGAAGGAGAACTAGGAGTTGATGATGGTGGTGAACTTTGACTTGGTGTGGAAGGAGTAGTAGGGGTTGATGATGGTGGTGAGGGGCTATGATCAGGTGTGGAAGGTGGAGGGTTTTGAGGAGTTGATGGAGGTGTGGAAGGAGTAGCAGGATTTGAGGGTGGTGGGTTATAATTAGGTGTGGATGGAGTAGGAGTAATAGTGGGGGTTGATGGTGTTGGGGGGTTTTCAGGCGTAGAAGGAGTTGATGGAGATGGTGTGGATGGTGGGGTGTAATCAGGTGTGGAAGGAGTATAAGGAGTAGGATTACTTGAAGTACATATAGGCTTACAAGAGGCACACTCAACAGTACAACCATTAGGGCAGAACTTAGGGCAGACATGGACCAAATTATAACAATGCTTGTATTTCTTTATGTTACAAGAAGCATGGCTTGGGTTATTTGCTATTCCCGGAGGGGTAGCCTCTGTCACTACTATAACCATAATCCCCAACAATAGCCCAACTAGCACACACGACGAAGCCATATCTATTGAGATCACTATATGCAATACTCAACTATGGCCTCTAATTATTCTTACTCTCTCTGTTTTTTTGGACTGAAACTCTCTCTGTGTTTCGTTGATGACAATCTCATGTAACTCTATCCCTTTTATAGATACCATTTCATGAGAAGCCACATGCCAATCATTTAGCATTATGCTCTTTCGGTTCGGCTCTTCACGTGCTTGCTTCACAAAAACAAAACCATTATTCAACCCACTTTTGATTTTTGAATTCCATACGAACTTCGGATTTTCTTCCACGCATATGTATGCATGGCTTTTAGTCTCATACTTCAATAACAAGTAAAGGTTTCACAAAAAAAAAACAAAGAAAATGCGATGCCATATGTTATGAGACATACAAAGACAAACAATTTTGTTGTGAATTGTGACCATTCATTGCCGGTTTATGCGTCTGCCTCATTCCTCCAATATTAAGACTTGTTATTGCTCTTTAATTAATTATTACTTTATATATATATATATATATATATATATATATATATATATATTGACTTACTATATATGCACATTTCCTTCCTCGACCTTTACAGTCGTATGTGTTCTTTATTAATAGACCTTACATCATGCTAACGATATTATATTGGTCACTCGTTGGCGTTATGTTAACCAATCAGGCATATACACACACGACTAGATTCCATTGCCACTTCATTCTTAAGTGATTCCCTATCCTTTTCTGCGTATCTAATTTATCATCAGTAGCTCATTCAGCTTTGCGTATATTTGCGCTGAGTTGCGGATTTAATAATTTTGTGCTTACCAATTAACAAATTTTGTTTCTTTCCTCTCACATTCTTCTGTTCTCAAATTAACTTAACATCATTTTTTTTTGTGAGAGCTTAACATCATTTTACATGTAATATCGGAACAACAAAACTATATCATTAAGATGGTTGGTTTCAGATAATCATATTGGATTTCGTTAATGCATCTTTAATGGTCCAAAACTAAAATACAAATAGAAAGAAAAACTTAAAAAATATAGCTTCCTTATTTTTTAACAAAAAAAATCAACTTACTCTTGTATTCCCTCTAATCTTTATTAATATATTTAGTTCTTTTTTTTTGGAAAAACTAAATAAATTGCTTTCAAAATTTTATATTTATTATATATTTATCCAAAATAATTTACTTTATTAATGACCCCTACATTTAACAGATGTTTTAGAAATCATTTATTTTATAAGTGAGTCATCCATTCAAAAATTAAGAGATTTTGTTATGACTTGAAAAGATATTAATTTGAGACATTAAATGGGGACTTCTTTCACAATATCATATTTCTAGTTAAAATAGGAAACTTAAATCTAGATGAAAAAAGAAAAGGATTCAAAAAGAATATTGACAAAGAGAAGTTTCTATTATTAGTATTAACATCATCACCTTATATTTGATTGGATTTGATATTTTGTTTTGGCAGCCGCATACATGTGTATCATGGAATAGGAAATAAAATATACAAATTAAACAATAAGCAATTAACTGAACTGGTAAGTGGGCTACAATCCCGTAAGGATGAGAATGTGTACTGTGTTCGATCCCGGGAAGCCCTTTATGCGCCTTCATTGGGAGAGAGACAACCTTACTTATGTGGGTAACACTCCTACCCCTCGACTCCAGATTAAATCAGATGATGATTAACAAGACAAATTATAATCAATTATGACGTGAGGGAAGCAAAAAACAACATAGTTTAGGGGGGAGAGAGTCTGAGAAGGGTTTAGATCTACTGAGGGTTGATTGTTGAAACTAAAACGATGGCTGAGAGTTGAAAGTGGAGTGGCTAGCTGCCACATTCATGCACAACTATCATAACTTCTCACATAACGTGGCACATCTTAATGGACGTGTTGTTTAATTTGACAGTTTTACTAAATATGTTCTGCTTCATAATCAAATTGTACTACATCACAATTAACTGATACTACATTTACCCCTCAAAATTATTATACATCGCTAGCTGTTGTATACTAGATTCGGACTTTAACCCTTCTATATATGTTGTCTTTTTCATTTTAGTATTTATTTTGGATTGGATAGTAGTGAAGTTCAGCAAACAATGAGTAAATTCATTTTTCCCTCTCAAAAGAGTGAAATTCATCAGTATAGTATATGTAAGTAAATTAATCTTTTCCACGTTCAATGAGAATGCATGTTCATGCTACTAAAATTTTGATAAAAATTCTGCAAGTGTACGGATCGTATTTTAGTAAAGTCGTAAATCAAGGTCGATCCCACAGAGACTCAGTCGATTAATAATTAGGCATTAGATCTCCTGTTTTCATTCAAGTTGAGTAAATACAAGAAAATTGATTTTAATTACCTAACATCTAAGAAAATAAAATAAAACAAATATTCACACAGATGAAATTCACGAGTCAAAAGAACAACTTAGAGTCACTAATCCCTTATCTGCTTCTTAGATTTTATTCCCACTAAATTAATTATGAATTAATTCAACTAGCTAATCTAGAGTACTACTGTCTATAAATGCCTTTCGGTTTCCACCTATATCCTTGCCTAGCTTAATTACACAATGTCTTGCACTAATTAACTAAGCCAATTTATACCGGTACTGCTCTAATGTGACTATGTAGAGCTTCTAGGTATATGTCTATCCTAATTGCTAATCAGATTAAAAATCTAATCCTACATTATTTAATCTCATGGTCTATTTAAAATTCCCTCTTTCGAGTCCAATTCTTTATTCCCTAAACATGTCTAATGGTGATCAAACACTAAACAAGTTAATAAATAATAACAAGATTAAATAAACTAGATCAAATTAATCATGACTAAATAGTGGGAAATAAAATACTAAGTTACAAACAAGTTCATAGTATTTTAGATTGTAAAAGAAATTAGCCACACATAGTTTTGAACAAAATCATATCAGCAAACAAGAATTCCAAATCCCAAACCATACTGGAAAGTAGAAGCAAAATCCCTCTTATGCTTGAATATGTGATGCACTTTGTGATTGATGAAGCTGCCCAAGCAAAGACAAAACTAGCCGCCCTCTCCTTCCTTCCAGCGTTGATGTTTAGTATGAGTGATGATTAATTCCTCCAGAAACGTGTTAGCTCCAGCTTTCCTTTTACTTCCTTGCTTGTGTTTTTCCTTTCTCTTTCTCGTGAACTCTTTAGGCTATGAAAATAGGAAGAATTGTGTCCAGCCTACCTTCACAAGCTCCTTTCCTCACTTCCCTTTTTATAATGGTTGATCTCCTTAATCAATTAGGTCATCAAAGATTCAGCCCAAGTCGAAGACTCATGCTTTCCCTTTTCTTTTCTTTCCAAATCTTCATTGTCCTATTATAAGAGAAAGAAAAGAAATAGGAAATAATCACCATAGCTCAATCCTATAATCTCATTAATAAGAAACTTTCCTTTAAAATATTATCTTTTATTATTTCAAGTTTCCTATTTCAATTAAATTTCATATTTTCAAAATAATTACACATATAATGCTCAAATCACTTTCTTTCCAATTCACATCAAATCTCTTAATTATTTAATTAATGACTCCCCAAATACAACAAAGTATTCTCAAAAATCCACTAAATATGGGGAGTCATCACATGTACATTTTGATTGATACATACGTACTCATCCATCATTTCGTAGACTAATGCGATGAACTGTAAAGGTTCAAATATTCGTTGGAATATCCATATTATTAGTAACTCAATTGCCTCCTTCAATGGCAGGATACAAGAATAAAAACTTATTTGTCATAGATGATTAGAGTATTTTATTGAAATAATTAAGGATATTATTGCTTAAATTTGAGGTATCATAGATATGTCGATCTGCGGTGGTGGTTGGCCAAATAGAAGAACCTATCTCTTGCAGACTACTCCTTGCCCGTCAATCCCACTTGCACACTTCATTCCAGGCAGCTCCAAGGCACCCTCACTTGTGTTGATGGACAGTCCATTACCATTCTTACCGACAAAGCGTGAAACTAAACAATCTGGGGCCAACAAGCTTGTCGTTTTGAACTCCCTGTTTGCTCCCATCACAGGCATTTTGGCGTTTATGTTCACTCTGCTCACATAGTCTGGTCTGTATGTTTGGCCCAACACGCCACTCACTTGATCGCTCAAAGACATGAACTTGAACCCCAAGTCAAGGTGGGCAAAACAGTCCTCATTTGTTATCCCATAACTGTGAATTCTTGAGTCTTTCTCAGTTATGGGCACAACCTTGGCCGTTACTCTCATGCTCCCTTCTATTTCCACCCTCACATCGTTTGTGTCGGCGGTCCTTGTGACGAGCACACGTGGGGAGGTGTTGGATTCCCACGTGGCTCCCTCTAATTGGTCGAGGGTGAGGGGCTGGCCATTGAAGGAGAGGGCGAGGCGGTCCATGTAATCATTGCAGGTGGCAGTTTTGAGAGCACCTATGGAGATGTGGTGGTTGTCAAAGAGAATGGCGATTGATTGCACCCAAGTGAAGTCTCTTGTCATGGTGGGGTTTCTTTATCCGCTTGGACCATAATCAATTCAATATCAATGCATTCAAAGCAAATCATATGTATTTATGATAAGATTGGTTCTTCTGAATTTAATCCCTCCTCCTTTTAGGAAAATTTTCAAAAAGTCAATGAATTGAGATTATTTTTGCCTTGAAGTGTGTCATGTAAATTTAATTACCAAATCATTTCCATGTCTATATCCGCTTGGACCGTAATCAGACTGAATTAAAAAAGCATTCAAAGCAAATCATATGTATTGTCACTTGATCTTTTGGAAAACCTTCGTTTAGGCGTGTAGATACCTTGACATCACTTGGACCTCATTGAGTCATTTTACCCAATTAGGCATCCCTCGTAACCTCTATGTCATATGTTGGGATTTTTTGTTTTATATTTACTATGACATACAAAAGGTGGTCTACGGCAAATGCCAATTAAATACCATGCAAAAGGTGGTATACGGCCCACCAATAAAACATATGTTATCAAAGTTTTGCTTGGCTTCCAAAGTCATTTTTCTTGATGAAACATATGCTTGGCTTCCAAAATATACATAAAAAGTTAGTTACAACAACGTATAACACAAACATGACAAAATCAACAAATGAGAATGTAATGAAAAGGCAGACGACACTCTCATCGAAAACCACCACATGAATCCCCTCTTCCTCTATCATTGGTCGATCTGGTCCAAGGGGATAACGGACAGCCGTGAGACGTATAATCCGAGCAACCTTCACAAATATAGGTTTGCTATTCAAACCAATGGCAAGACGTGTTACCGCGTCTGTAGAAGGCTCTTCAGACATGATGAAAGAAGGCAATATTTTGCAATGGGAGATGGAAGAAAGCCAGGAGTAAAAGCAGGGACTACAAGTTTGACGAAGTAAAAGCAGGGACTACAAGTTTAGGGAAATTCTGTAATGGCATAATGGAGGTATATAGACATAAAGTGAGGGGCCCACACGAATTTGAATTTGGAAATTGAATTTGAATTTGAAAAAAATTTATGGCAATTGTCAAGATTAGGCGGGTTTATTTTTAAGCGAGGTGGCTTCTCAAGGAAGCTTGTATGTCTAGTGACACGTGTCGGCTGGTGAATGATTCTTGTGAACAGTAACCTAAAGCTGTTTTATAAGGAGTGTTTTGCTTTTTATGTTTTATTGATTATTGATATTGGGACAACAATACCATATCATTAAGATGGTCGGTTTGAAATAATCACATTGGATTTTGTTAATACATCTTTAATGGTCCAAAACTGAAATACAAATAGAAAGAAAAACTTATAAAATATAGCTTTCTTAATTTAAACAAATTAAATTAACTCACTCTTGTAATCGATCCCTCTAATCTTTATTAATATATTTAGTTCTTTTTTGGAAAAACTAAATAAATTTCTTTCAAAATTTATATTTATTATATATTGTATCCAAAATAATTTACTTTACTGATGATGACCCCTACATTTAACAGATTTTTAGAAATTACTTATTGTATAAGTGAGTCACCAATTCAAAAATTAAGAGATTTTGTTATGACTTGAAAAGATACCAATTTGAGACATTAAATGGGGACTTTCACAATGTCATATTTCTAACTAGGGTTAAAGTGCAAGAAATTTGATAGACAGTTTTGATCCAAAAAATTTTACATTGGTATTTTTGTACCTTCGTGACAATTACATGGACATTTTTGCACTTTAGCCTTTCTAACTAAAATAGGAAAGTTTAATCTAAATAAAAAAAGAAAAGGATTTTAAAAGAATATTGACAATGCAAAGAGAAGTTTCTATTATTAGTATCAACATCATCATCTTAATTATATTTGATTGAATTTGATATTTTGTTTTGGCAGCCGCATATATGTGCATCATGGAATAGGAAATAAAAGACACATAAATTATAATCAATTATTATGACGTGAGGGCAGCGAAAAACAACATTGTTTAGAGGGGAGAGAGTCTGAGAAGGGTTTGATCTACAGAGGGAATTTATTGTTGATTGTTGAAAACGATGGCTGAGAGTTGAAAGTCGAGTGGCTATCTGCCACATTCATGCACAACTATCAAAATTTCTCAGCCACGTCCCACATCTTAACGGCTGTTTTGTTCAATTTGACAGTTTTACTAAATATGTTCCGCTTTATAATTAATTGGTATTAGATCGCAATTAATTGGTACTACATTTACTCCTTAAAATTGTTATACATTCGCTAATTGTTGTATACTAAATTCAGACCTTATTGTCTTATTGACCCTCTATATATGTTGTCCTTTTCATTTTAGTATTTATTTTGGATCGGATAGTAGTGAAGTTGATCTGGAAACAATGAGTATATTCATTTCTTCACTCTCGAAAGAGTGAAATTCATCAGTAGTATATATATAAATTAATCTGTTCCATGTTCAATGAGAATACATGTACATATATACTTATTCATTACATGAATAAAATAACATTTCATGCACATCAAATAAGACCAAGTAAAAAATGTCTAATTATTCCTTAGACTAATGCGTTGAACTGTGAAGGTTCAAATATTCATTGGAACGTATTATTAATAACTCAATTGCCTCCTTCAATGGCAGGATACAAGAATAAAAATTTATTTGTCATAGATGATTAGTGTATTTTATTGGAAATTTGGAATAATTAAGGATATTATTGCTTAAATTTAAGGTATCATAGATATGTCTGTGGTGGTGGGCGAAGGCCAAATAAAAGAGCCTATCTCTTGCAGACGACTCCTTGTCCGCCAATCCCACTTGCACACTTCATTCCAGGCAGCTCCTCCAAGGCACCCTCGCTCTTGTTGATGGACAGTCCATTACCATTGTTACCGACAAAGCGTGAAACTAAACAATCTGGGGCCAACAAGCTTGTCGTTTTGAACTCCCTGATTCCTCCCATCACAGGCATTTTGGCGTTTATGTTCACTCTGCTCACATAGTCTGGCCTGTATGTTTGGCCCAACACGCCACTCACTTGATCGCTCAAAGACATGAACTTGAACCCCAAGTCAAGGTGCGCAAAACAGTCCTCAGTTGTTATCCCATAACTGTGAATTCTTGAGTCTTTCTCAGTTATGGGCACAACCTTGGCCGTTACTCTCATGCTCCCTTCTATTTCCACCCTCACATCGTTTGTGTCGGCGGTCCTTGTGATGAGCACACGTGGGGAGGTGTTGGATTCCCATGTGGCTCCCTCTGATTGGTCGAGGGTGAGGGGCTGACCATCGAAGGAGAGGGCGAGGCGGTCCACGTAGTCATTCCAGGTGGCAGTTTTGAGAGCACCTATGGAGATGTGGTGGTTGTCGAAGAGAATGGCGATTGATTGCACCCAAGTGAAGTCTCTTGTCATGGAGGGGTTTCTTTTTCCGATGAAGTGGGCATTTATGTGAAGGTTTGGGTCTGATACGAGGCAGAAGTCGTTGTCCTTCTTGCCATGAAAGTAAAATGTTATTCCATCACCTCCCACAAAACGAGGATCTTGGCAAACTGCTCCAGGTTTGTCACATTCTGCATGTCAATATATATGATTAACCACATGTACGTTGAGTATATTACAAGAAATTAGTTGAAAGATAAAGATTAAAAATAGATTAAAAGAATAGTATATGCACTTCCAGGTTATTCTTGCATGCGTTATTTTCCAACAAATCAAACCAAACCTTTCAAGGCTGTTAACTATATCATATAAGTAATATAAGAAATAAAAACATAGGATATAAATGTCATATATTACATGCGCCCCCCTAATATAAGAAATATTATTTAATGTAAATAATACTATAAAACTTGATCTTATATTAAATTCAGATACAATATAAAGAGATTCGGTGTTAGTAAATAAATGACTTACTGCAAACAGGTTTGCAAGTGCGGCAGTCAACATCACATCCGGTGGGGCAGGCAGCAGGACAAACATGTTGCATGTTGTAACATTGAGGGAACTTCTTGTTCAGGCACCTAACTGTCTTTGATGATGGTGATGAGGGGCTACTTGGATTTGATGGTGGTGATGAGCTGTGATCAGGTGTGGAAGGAGTGGTAGTAGTTACTGGTGTTGGAGGGTTTTGAGGTGTAGAAGGAGTGCTATTTGATGGAGATGATGGTGTCCATGGGGTGTTATCAGGAGTGGAAGGAGCATTAGGAGTAGGATTATTTGAATTTGAAGAAGAGGAAGAGGAAGAGGAAGAAGAGGAGGAGGAGGAAGAAGATGATGGGGTGTGATCAGGCGTGGAAGGGGGATAATGAGTAGGATTATTTGAAGAAGAGGAGGAGGAGGATGAGGAGGAAGAAGAAGAAGATGATGATGATGATGGGGAGTGATCAGGCGTCCAAGGAGCATAAGGAGTAGAGTTATCTGAAGAAGAAGAAGAAGAAGAAGAAGAAGAGTTAGAGGTAGAAGAAGAAGAAGAAGATGATGATAGGGTGTTGTCAGGCGTGGAAGAAGCGTTAGGAGTATGATTATTTGAAGAGGAGGAAGAGGAGGAGGAGGAAGAGGAAGAAGAGGAAGAAGATGATGATGGGGGGTGTGCAGGCGGGGAAGGAGGATAAGGAGTATGGTTATTTGAAGAAGAAGAGGAGGAGGAGGAGGCGGAGGAGGAGGAGGAAGAAGATGATGGGGTGTGGTCAGGCGTGGAAGGAGCATTAGGAGTAGGATTATTTGAAGAAGAGGCGGAAGAAGAGGAAGAGGAAGAAGAGGAGGAGGAAGAAGATGATGGGGTATGATGATCAGGCGTGGAATGGGCATAAGGAGTAGGATTATTTGAGGTACATATAGGTTTGCAGGAGGCACACTCCACTGTGCAACCATTAGGACAGAACTTAGGGCAAACATGGACCAGATTGTAACAATGCTTGTACTTCTTTATATTGCATGTAGCATGGCTTGGGTTATTTGCTATTCCCGGAGGGGTAGCTTCTGCCACTACTAAAATCATAATTCCCACCATTACTCCTAATAACACTGACGACGAAGAAGCCATATCTCTTTGAGATCGCTTATACAGTGATACTTTCAGATATAGGGTTCCAATAGTTCTTAATTAGTTTCAATGTGCTGTGCCAACTTCATAGGACTCTATCCCTATTTATACATAGCATTTCATGGCCACGAGCCACTTGCCAATAATTCAGCATTATGCATGGCTTTTGCTTTGAGTCTTCATCACGTGCTTCCTTCATAAAACAAAACCATGAAAGTCACTTTTTATTTTTGAATTTCGTCTGAACTTTGGATTTTCTTCCACGCATTTCAATTACAAGTAAAGGTTTCACCACAAAAAAATTCCCTGATATGTTCTCGGTTTAACGCATTCAAATTAATAAAGAGGTATTTATGTGGGATATACATACAAATTAATTAACGATAACAGTTTATTGTGCATTGTGATCATTCATTATTGACCGTTAGTTTTTATACACACATACGGAAAATGAAGTATGTCTAGTAGTTTATAAATGAGTGGGTAACTTTGCTTCTTCATCTTCTTCTTCTTGTTTTTTTCTTGAAAAATTGAACGGAAGTATGTTTGCTTATTATTCAAATAGAAAAGAAAGGGAAAAGTATAGAAGGAAAAGAAAAAGAAAAAGGTGTGTAGAAAGAAAGGAAGTTGACTAGAGATCAGAGCAAATAGGGGAACACATATGACATAATGAGGATGTTTGATGAAGTGCCGAAGTCTGTAGCCTGTAGGTGTTGTAGAACGTCAGCTTCCTATTTTTTTGGCCGAACGCTTCCTTTCTTTTTGGCAACGGCTTCCTAACCTATTAAGGGAAAAAGACAAATAAAACCTTGTCAATTGGTGGACAATTGAAATTGCTAAATTATAAAAAAGACAAGTTGAGTCATAAACACCCAATACACATTAACAAATTTGTGAGAAAAGACTCAAATGCCCTTAACAATTTGAGATTTGAGAGGGTGGAGTGGGAATCGAATGATGTGTGTTGTGAGGGTGAGGTAAGTGTGTCTTTTTAAGGGTATTTGAGTCATTTGCCCAAATTTGTTAATGTGTATGAGGTGTTTATGACCTAACTTGTCATTTTTACAATTTACAATTTAGCAACTCCAATTGTCTTTTTACCAATTAGGAAGACTTTATTTGTCTTTTTCCCTATTAATAATGTTCGTTTTCTTTCTTAGTGTGCAGACCACGCCCACTAAGAAACACAATTATGAGAAGAAAAACAAAACAGAAAGAAAAGCATAGTGAAACAGAGAGTTGAATTGCGTTTATTGACCACACTTTTAAAAAATACGAGGTTATTGACCATAGCTTTACAAAATAATAGGGGGTTTATTATTGAGGTATTTATGGTTTTCATTAAACTTAATTTGACAACTATATTTATTGTTGGTTTCAACCCTAGCATCATCTTGAGCTAAAACTCTGTAGAAAGGGATATTCACTAAATAACCATGGTAATATTTTAAATATATAAATATGGGTTAAAGTAAACTATTTACATATACTCCCTCCGGTCCTAAATATAAGATCTAGATGACTTTTTTTTTGGAGATGTTAAGGTTACAAATATGTTATTAAATTATGACATATTTGATATATTTTTTTATTAGTCATTAGTTTATAGGTTAAATAAACTAGTTTAAGAAAAAAAAATAGGTAAATCAATTTATAATTGACTTATATTTTGCTTTTTTAGGATTTTCCAAAAAAGTCAATTAGGTCTTATATTTAGGACTGGAGGTAGTATAAGTTATGTTTTTCATTGGAGGGGCCAAATATAAAATTACTTGGCATATTATGCGTGGAACATGTCTTTGGATCGGAGTAAGCTCGTCAAATGGGAACGGTTCTGGCTACAATAAGTCATTTGGATTGTATTAATTTAAATGTTCATCAAAAGCTTGGGCATATAAATAAAGTATTAAATTTGCATACGTTCTAATTGTATTGTTTTTGTATAATTTATAGTGGCCTCAATGACCCAGTAATAAATTAAAGAGTGTGAATATTATGTGATATGTACTGTATGACATAATTATATGTGTATGTGGCCTTCACGAAGACTTCTCCAATGTATGTATTATTCTTATCATCATAGCATCACCTTATTCGATCAATTGTTAGATTTACTTTTGAGATCAACAAATTGATGTTGTATTACATGCATGCATATATGGTGCAAACTTTTTATATCAAGTAGATAGATCTAATTGATGAAATTCATAAAAAGTAACCGGTCAACAAGGTTTAGTTTATTTGGATAAACAAAATAGATAGAATTTGTTTGCGCTTGACTCAAAATCTTAATTCTTAAGTATTTAAAGTTGTGTTAGCCCAAACATTTTTTTTCAATTTAATTTTGAAAATTGTCTTAGGCATAGAGTAATACAAATTTTATCCAGTTTCAATTATATTTTTCAAATTAAAGTGGCCGAGGTGCCCTCTCACTTGGATTTAACACCTCTCCATTTTCCATAACTTAAATCAAAACTGTGTGGTTTGATATTTTCTTTTCAAAAAATGAAGAATGTTTTCTTGCTGTTTGAAATTTATCTCCACAAACCTCTTCAATCTCTCTCCCACTTTCATGACCCTCTCCTTCTTGATGCTTTCCCCATGGATTTCGCTCGATTCACCTCAGCTTTGACGACAACGACACTGTTGGCTTCAATGAAATGTGGCAAGTAATGTGTTTTTTTTTGCCACATGTCCTGCCACATGGCACCAGGTGCCAATGTAAACGTTTGTTAGATGAATTTAATGGAGATGGACAATTTTGCCCCACTTTTAAAATTCAATGGCCATTTTTACTTTAAAAAATTTTAAATGGGCATTTTTACACCTTTGTGCAAATCACGTGATGGGCATTTTTGCCCTTTTACCCTTAAAATAGAGGCATTATAGTTAATTATATGAAAAAACAATGTTAATGTTTCAATTTTTAATAATTTTTCAAAGATTGAGTACTCCAAAATAAGGTGCAACTGAGAGGTGTTAATCAATTGAGGTACATGTTTGCAAGGTCTAAGTCATCTGATGCATCATTTGCTCTGTTGATTTGCACGTATTAATAGCGTCAGTGAAGATTATTTAGTATGGAAAAATTAACAATATATATGATTTCTTATTTCTTCTTATTCTTTTCATTTTAATATATTGATTTGAGAGAGTGAAGTTCAATGAAGTATGACTAGTCATACAATTTTCATTTTAATAGTACTTCAACAAATACATGTACGATTTAATTGATTCATACAATTCATTGCATGATCATCAAAAGATGATTTTTGATAAAAAGGGCTAGTTCAAAGTGATGAACTAAAGTTCAAATATTATTGGAAGGGGTACCCAAAACATAATGCTTTCCCATAGCATACGATATCAGTGAAATTTAATTAAGAGAATTGCAGAGGCTATCTCTAGCAAACAGCTCCATAGTGGCCTCATCACTTGAGTTGATTAAGAGTTAATTGATGATGCGGGTGGTGATGATGGGGGACATTGATCAACGGAAGTTGATGATGGTGGAGGTAGTGATGATGGGGAAGGAACGCACTTATAGACACAACACACAGAGTCAAAGACGCAAGTATAACCAACACGACACAGCATAGTGCAGGCAGTAGTAGGCGGACCTTGGCACTGATGTATAGGTTTTTGTGTGCCGCATGGGTTATTACGTAATAAGTTGCCTAGTCCTGGTCTGGTAGCCTCTGCCACAACTAATACCATAATCCCCACCATCACTCCCAATAATAACCTACCAAACTTGCCCATACCTTAACTCTTGATCACATGAGAGATCACTAATTACGTCTATATGAAGTGCCAACTTCATATGACACTAACCCTTTTTATAGGTGTGATGAGTCTTCACGTGCTAATGATAATTGCTTCACCAGGCAAAACCTTTCTATATTTTGATTTCTGAATAGCCAGCCTTTTACTTCCATCGCAAGCAAAGTAAAGGTTTGACAAAATGGAAGCTTAGCATCATCCAGAAATCAATTTCATGCTGTATAAATACAAATGTTGTATTGCATTATATTTAATTAAACATTCTTTTTAATAACATAGTAAGAATTGTCACAAAAGGGTTCAAGATTATTGATATGTCAAATCATATATTTATACAAAGATCGTAAAGAAGATTCTAGACTTCTATCTAACTTAATATGCCTAATTTGAAAGATACTAATTGATTGAAAGTCAACTATATTTCCCAATACTTAAATATCAAATATATCCTAATAATTATTCATTTCCTATTCCCTAACAATTCTTAACGGCATCATCATCAAAGCATTTGTTTGGTTGCATTGACACCACAAGTAGTGCCTCCCCGAGTTAGTCCATAATTCTGCTGATATTATATATATTGTTTGGCAATAAAAAAATGCCAAATGATGTATTATATGTGTTAAATTAATCAATCATGGCAAAAGAAAGAAGTAATTATTCTTAACAATATCATCATCAGGGCATCTGTTTGGTTGAATTGACGGCACAAGTGCCTCCCCCAGTTAGGTCATAATCCTGCTGATGAGTACTAATAAATATATTTATTAAACTTGGTTTGATAATAAGAATCAGCTCGTGATGCACCTTAAAACATGGAAAGTCAAGTGGCTTCTTGCATTTGGCAGAATTCTCAGGCGCCATATGTTCAAATTAAAATATTAAAGCAAAGCTACTGCTCAATTCATCCATCATTATCAGCAATTCAACATGCACATTGCTTGCCGAATCTTTAGCAAATGTTGCTTTCATTGGGAGTCAATCTCACTATTATTTGAGGGGAATTCCAAATAAATCTCAAAATAAAGTAAGATAAAAGAGAGTTACAGAACAGAGAAATCAGAAACAAAGAGGAAGGTGGAATTTGCAGAAGAGAAATTCCACAGTAGTGACCGTGACTGTGACCATTGCCAGAGAGAATAGAACTGAGAGGGAGCAAAGAGAGACTTCACAGTATTATATTCACCCACACCTTTCCATTCAGCCTCTTATATTGATATAGTGCAAAATTACCTCTGCTTCCCTCACTCCCACATGCACCGCATCATAAGCATGCACACACCTTATTGATTTCTTTGGCCACCTCTTCATTATACATCATGGCAATCGGATTGTCTGCTCTATTCTCATAGTTGTAATTAGCTTTGAGATAAATGAATTTATTTTCCTGATCCACTACCTATTTTTTAACGAATTTATTGTTTCAAAATTTGTAGCATTATTAAGCTAGACCATGGAATTGAGGTTCAACTTCACTGTCCTAATACCTTGACCCCAAATCTGTTCCGTTATATACATTTGTTTTTATCAAAAGTTCTGTTATATACATGAGACGTACTACCAGGGCAGTTGTGCTATATTTATCCCTCGTACTATACTGTGCATTTTTATTTAATTGACTATTAAACTATTAAATACCTAGCTAGACCTCGAGTGTATCTTTTGTTGTGTACTCTCTCCCTCCGTTTTTAAATATAAGATCACTTTCCCTAATTTGAGTAGATTAAGGTAGTTAAGTTAGTTATTTACATATGATATTACCAATTTAACCCAACTATATATATTTATCCTCACTCTCCCTCTTTTGCTTGTTATTATAGATAAACATTATAGGGTTAATTTGGGAAAAAGTTGGGAATAATTAGAAAGTAATCTTATAACTAGGAACAAATTAAATTTCAAAAGCGTTGGTTTTATTGTTGTGTTTACATTTGACTAACTCAAATACTACCCCATCAAGCTGACATGACATAGAAAATGTGGGTCCTACACCTCTTCTTAATTGTTTATTGGTCAGAATGAATATTAATTCACTATTTTATATTTTACATATCAAACATATATTTTAGAGTCATCCTTTGCCTAAAAAAGTGCTAATGAAAATATGGCATGTTTGTGCTTTTGATAATCATGATGAAGTCATTCATATTAGTTCTATTAGAGCCATGATTATAAAAGTATAAAATTGTGAGCAGTTTTTCTCTCTCACAAGGTCATCTATTTGAATATTGTCGAATTGGAAATAACTCTTCTAAAGAGATTTTCTACATTCACAACAATTCAAACCTGAGATCATATACATAAACATCAAAGGTCTCTTACACGAGGGCTAACTAACACTTGTTATTGAGAGGTTTTAAGTGTGTTTGTTTTGTAATAATGGTACAATAATATGCTCGTCCAGTCCTAATTATATAGAACCTGGCTAGAATTTTGGATCTCTGGTTTATAATATAAGATCCATATCCATTTTATTTCAAATATTTATCATTTAATTTGCCTTCATTTTAATTCACATAACTTATAAAATGATATACAATCTCACTATAGCATTATTATTTTAAGGAGATCATGTAATACTTTGTAGTGTCTGATATAGATCTAGACCTTATGCAGTGTTTGAGTTCAACAGGAAGAAAAGATCAAGATCACCGTGAAAGAGCCAAGAAAGACAAACATATTCTTTTTAGTAAAGACGGAGTATATATATAATTCATACAAAATAAGTTCTCACACCAGCAAGCTTTCTGTATACTATAATGAGTAATATTCACATTACGACAGCTAACCTAAGAGACAAAATCTGGTTCCCGCCCTTTTCCCCTTGCACTGGTACAAGTGTTTTGAGATGGTATTTACCACGACAGACATAAGGTTCACGACTTGATCACTTAACTTCCCAGCATGTAAAAGAGAAGGGAAAGAAAAAACTTGATTAGCACTCGCTGGATCTTTCTGATGAAGTGCTACTACAGGCAATCGTTTTGGCTGAGGGTTGCCTAAAACAATATGAAAAAAAGATATATATGAGTTACATGTATATGTATTGGAGAATATATATAATAATGTCTCAATGAATGATGGATGTGGATATATATGTATGGATGAAAGAAACCTGTATTTAGAATTTGTAAAGACAGGCAGAGTTGAGCTCTCCAAGTCATGACGTGTACTACTAGTGGACAAATCAGAATCACGCGTGGGCTGGCTATAGGCTTCATGCAAGTGATCATAAATTTCCTCCATCTTTCCATCACGTTCATCTCTCCTATCCATGTCAATAAAAATCTATAAACAAACAAACAGCACATCAACTGATCAGTACATTTCAAGTGGGAGAAATATTAATATCAATAGTAATGATATAATGGAGACAAGAAAGAAAGATGTATATATCATCAGTTTATTTCAACCGTACCTGTGCTGAATTTTGCTTAAATGTAGGGAGAAATCGCTGCCTGCAATACTCGGCATATAGGAGAGTCCCAATGAGCAATGGGATGGTGAATCCAAATGCAACTGGTGCTTGCTTCATGCCAAACACTCCAAGAGCAACTATATGAGTAAAGGTCAACGAAAACACCGTTGCCTTATGAGCAATGATCCAAAACTCCCCCCCACTGTCATATTTGGCGACATACACATTCACAAGCTGAAAAAGTCAAACATTGATCAAACATCATTAATGACAGTCAAGTCACCACAGAGAATATATATGGATGTTGCACATGTAGTATATATTGGTTGTACAATTTTATTTTAGCCAGTGCCCAGTGCATGATGATTATACATTATATGGACAGCTAAAATAAAGGTGGCCTGGGAGAACTGACCTGGTTTTTGTAGACAATGTAACCCAGGAAGAAGTAAACCAGTAAGAAGGGCATTATTAGGGGAGAAAGAATAGAACAGGTGAAGCCCAGGAATGAAAAGAGCAAAATCCTTGGAGTTTCAGTGTGGTATGGAAAAGACATGGGGCCCGCCTGTGCATCATCCTTATATCTCATTATATATCTTTGAAACGAAATCCATATGAGGGGAACAATTTGGATAAGTTCAAGTGCCAAGCTTGTCCAACCGGATGATAAAACATAGGTTATGAAGAAGGTAGCCTGCATAAAATCGGAAAAAAACACTGAGGCGAACCGGTAAATTAGGAGTTATATTTTTCAAAAAAGATGAATACACTAATTTTCTTAACACCACTTAAAATTCTGTGTACAAACAGGAATGAGGTAAACATGAATGCTCCAGGTAAAACAGGACTTCATTCTTTAACACTAAACAGCCGATGTGGGTACATGATAAAATCAATTATGCTACAAAGATCTATAACAGGAAATTTTGGAAAAAAGTAAAGAAGCTAAATAAATGAATTCTTTCTAGTTTCCTTAGCAAATATCATTCTTTTTGCTTTAAGCTAAACTTTGTTTTGGGTTTCAAATTTCATTTTGTCTAAAGCAAATTAAATAATAACATCCAATTCTTCATACTATAGTGCATGACTCGTTTGTATAATCAAAAGGGTACTAGAAACAGTGTATAAACATGGATAAATCTATGTAACCATGCCCCTTTGTGAACAGATACAGTCATCTAGGATTGTTGGCATATCACCTGTGCTGGCACTTCTTTGGCAAGTTGGACAGGCAGGTTGGTTATCCTATTAAAGACTGAGAGTTGGCTGATAACAGACCCAGTGAAGACATTGACAAAAAACACGTTCCAAATCAAGAAAAACAAAACTTTGTAGCATGCACTCTTCTTCCTTTGACTACGGGAAACAGGCCCCTCAATGATTGAGAATAGCATCATCAATGGAGGAACAGAACAGAGAAACAAAATTAAAACCACACTTGGCAGATATCCAGTAACAACCTGGGTCATAAATGGCCTGCATGAAAATACATTGTCAATTGATATATATGTATGTGTTGTGTACGTTTCAAATTATAAATAAATTAGCCAGCTCTCCACATTCCAATATTTAGGTATAATCTAATCACTAAAGTGAAGCATAATTCCCATTTTAACAAGACAATGTTCCTTTCTCTGAACCAAACACTCCATCATCAAATTTTGCTTACTGTGATGAATGTAGACATGCTGGCTAGCATAAAAGAACAAGAAATTTCTTGCCTTCTAATGCATCTTGGTTGTTAGGCATTGCTTTATTAAAATCAGCCTCACAAGCAAATATAATATATAGAGGTCATAAAAATCCACAGCACTATCCCCTATGGATTATCTTACTTTTGAAGTAACCCTTTAAGAAAAGGGAATAATTCCTGAAGATGATCCAGTTGAGTCATGCCTTGGGCGAACGTGACAGGAACAAGGAACACAATCATGAAGAAAACAGAACCCACAAGTACTCCTATCTTACGGATCCAAAGTTGCCTATAAGGTATGCAAAGATTGGACCAGTAAATATCTTGTGGCTCAGGAGCTGCAGCAGTTGCCCACAACATTGGATTTGATGTTTGAAGAGCCTGTGAAGCCACAAGAGCAGCATACCGAGTTTTAAAGAACACAAAAGCAGCTGCACACTCCTGTATTCAAATAACAAAATCGCTGTTCAAAATTAACTGTTTGTGTTAAAAAATTAATGTATAATTGTTTCTCACTGAAACTAATCAATTGTTGCATTGAATGGTAACATACACTAATGTTAAACCATCAGACTTTGTAAATGAGAAAGTATTTATTCAAAGGAACAAAAGCAATGATAAGAAGCAGTAGGATGTTATAAGTTATGGAATAACTTGCACTTATAATCACCACTATTTTTCATAATTAAAGGTATATAAGAAAGAATTATAAACTAAAAAGCAGATACTCTAGTTTCCTAGACTTGGACAATTTAATTTCGTTTAAAACATATTGTATAATCTCCGGGGCATGTTATTGCCAAGACAACAAAGAGTCTCAAACACAAAAATAATTGCAGGTAGATGAATTCAATTTGGCCAGAAAATATTGAACAAAAACAATTTGGCCAGAAAATGCACCTTCTTGCTTTCCTCTAAATTCATGTCATCATAGGTTGTTCCCCCTTCAATGCTGCCTGACTCATTAGTAATCATCTTGAAAGAATTTGTAGGCCCTAAACAGATGCATTTAGCAAGATTCGGCTTACAAGTCTTATCAATTGCATTACTCTTTATTGAAGTACACATCTGCAGTGTTTCATCCTGGAGTGTTTTTTTGCAGGGAGATTAAAAAAATAAGAATAAATAGTAGTTATGGTAGCAACAATAATTCAAGACAACCCATTACTTGATACAGACTGAAAGGTAAAACCCAATTAGGGGTCCTAACAAAATGGTGCAAATAAAAAAGAAAGAAAAGGAGATTAAGAAGTATACCTTCAATTTCTCCACGGTACCAGACTTATAAATCATTTGGTGTGACAAATATGTTGATTCATGATAATCTGTGAAATATTTTCTCACAGTTTCATGGTATGGGACTTCTGGAGACCATGGAATCCCTCGCACAACAACTGTAAAGTGACTTGGATTTGGAGGTGACCCCATAATATGCATTAGCCTCAATTTAGTAATGGCCTTGAATTCCTGACATGATATGCCAGTCGATTGACCATATCCAAAAAAGAAAAAAGGACAAAAATTTGTTAAGGCCATTCTAACAATAAAACAATAAGATGGAGAAAATAATACTGCAGTTAAGTTTGGTTGCTTACAAAATAACTAAGAGCGCAAGCGGCAATAGTTATGATATATAAAGCCAGACAATGAATCCAAAGCCTGATATCAAACAAAACAAGTAATTCCACAAATGAGAAACAATTCTGTATGTGTATTCTCAAATTAAGACATTGATTTTTAACACATGATCACCTAAATATATTTTAACCATTGAGAATAAAGTCATTTACAGTTTCCACTATTATTACTTCCTGAATACAGCTACTGGAAGTTCTGCCACTGCAGAACTGAAAATCTCCATAACATTTAAGATTTATGGATTGTTTTACTTCACTGTTATTGTTTTCCAGTATAAATAGATCAATGAGACTTAGCTTTAATTTGAAGTAATGGATTTATCTTCAAACTAGGGACCCTGGTTCTCTCCATATTGTCTACATGGTTGAATGAATTATTTCAAAGTTTTGCTCTTTCACTTGAAAACATCAAGAGACCTTGTTTGTTTATTTCATTTTACTCTAAACTTCCCTATACCATTTCTTTAAACTAAATTAACATAATTAGCACTTCAATTGAGGGAGATAAGATAATAAATACCATCTTGAGCCTTCTAGAACATTCTCAATGGAAAAAACTTCCAGTGGCTCAAATGAAAGGTCCTCAAACTTCCTATCCTGACCATAGTAATTAATTGGTAGCACGAAAAGTATGCCGACGATAGCCGCAACAGAAAAAACTCGAATACTGTGAAGAAAAAAGTAGCATTAACAGTAAGAACTGCTGCAAAATGAACAGTGAGAACCCTTTATAGAATATATTTACTCTGACATGTATCAGTCAAGAGCTGTTTTCTAGTGACATGAATTGGACTTAAAGTAAACTTATGACTAAGATGTGAAAATTGAACAAAGCTTGCCACTTTTAGTCTTTTAAATTAATTCAAAGGCAAAGCTAAGACTTCCCAGGAAGAACCAGATGCAAACTTTCTTATAGCTAACTGAGGACTTGTCTAATCATAACATTTGATTACATTTTTCTCAGAACTTTCATTAAAATAAAACTTGTGCATCATCATCCTTTGCGGGCAGTTTCAACATTTAGATTCTTTTAAACTCAGAGGAACAATGTAGAATTTTCAGGAGAACTTGTTTAAATATAAAAAGAAAGTTGTGTAAAATAGTTAACAAATCAGGAAAACTATACAAGATGTCATCTGAAGCATAATTGAAGTCACATGTTATTAAACATATAGCCTTGATATCACTATCTTCAGTGGCATCAACCATATGCACTGAGAAAGTGGACTGAAAAACACAGGAAATGTTTCATAAAAGTGGGCATATATAACACTGGCTATTATCTTTCTATGATTTAGATTTCAGAAGTTATTAGTGGATAAAAGTGAAATACCAAATAGCAGTAAATTTTTCACGTCAGACGCCAAAAAGCAAAATGAATAACAATGTACTGAAAGGATTAAACAACCTGTATACAACAATCCTGACAAAAACCACAGCATCCAAGCCACCAATCGCCAACAGTTCATCTTCAGTTGTATACCATGCTTTCAACATCCATCTAGGGGAAGGAACAAATCTATCCAAGCAGACATCAGAGCGTCTTGACCTTTTAGAGGCCAGCCCCCGTCCAAAGTAGACACTAACATTGCCAGGTTGTTTTCTTAATACAGAGTAAAGAGAAAGAAGCAGTGCACACAGGCCAATATTAATTCCAGCAGAAGTAAAAAGAGCAACAAGTTTCATTCTTGTCCACTATGTATTGCCAACAACGACACATATCTTCATCCAGAAAGAATGTCATGTGACATCTCAGCAATACTCATAACCTGAAGAGTATATGTACACATATAGTTCAACCCATGTCTCAAAAATGGCTTTCTTCAGGGAAGATCAAGACATAAGGTGGGGAAACGTTTTTGTGAAACATGATAGAAGTAAATCAAGCTTTCTGACTATACGCTGTGTGATATTCACCTTGAGCCAACAAAAACCTGTGCAAGTTTGAGGCAAATGTTGAATTGTTATATGGTCAATGTGGCTTATAGCGTAAGGCCAGATACACTTGCTTTTTTTTTAATATCATACAAAATGTAACTTTCATTATTATACCATTTCAATTTTTCCAAGCTCTTAAATAACTCATGTTGTGCAGACATTTTACGAGCATTATACATATGCTGTAATATGAATGAATGAATGAATGAATGAGAACTACTACTGTATAATCTAATAGACAGATGATGATTGAATTGAAACGTAACGTCTACTGATCCTGAAAACGCACACCAGTAAGAACATTGGTTCGCTTTGAAATGAGGTAAATAATCTCAAACAATAAATGTCATTTAAGCAACATATGAAGGAAAAGATTTGTTTAAGGATAAGCGATTATCACTTAGCTTGCTTTGGAATTCTAATTAATGGGATACCATTAGGATGGAAGCAGGACAGACCTTTAAAAAATCTTCTCAATAAACGACAAAGGTACGTAAGTTCATTAAAAACAGAATCATGCATGTCACGTAAAAAATGGCATAGCCAAAAGGAAAATTGAGGAAATGTGGATTTGATCAATTACGTTTAATGTGACAAAAAATCAGAAAGAAGAATATAATCAAATTATAGAAGTACCTGGGCAGGAAACAATAATAATCTACCAAGGTATAGAGAAAAATCTCCTAAGATTTAATAAATCAACTTCCGTTTAGATGCAGAGGTGCAATCACATTCGAGTTTGATCCGATAATGTAAACAATAGCTACACGCCTACACCAAAAAAAAATTTGAAAATAGAAAATAACTGGTTAAAAAGGGAGAATGTATGCATGCATATATATATGCCAGTTTGTTTAATTTTGCCATATAACATGTGCCAGCTAAGAAGTGGGCAAATGAGGATTCTATAAGCTATGTATTTTACATAAATAGGGTTTTTTATATTTGTTTTATTTGGGAGAGCTTGATCCTTTGTCAATGAAGATCCTAATTGTGCCCATACACGTGCGCGCGTGTGGTATATGTGGCAAAGAAGACTGATGCAGGGTGACAGGAGGGATATTTGGTGATCTTTGATGGATTCACTTGTTAATATGCTATTAATTTGACTATTTGAGTCTTCACGTACTATTTATAACGCTTTCCCATGCCATGCATGCAGAGCATGTTTATATCGAAATATTGCTTTTATATCATATTTTTATGGACAAACTTATTTTAAACTCTCACAAATTTTGATTCAATAATGTAAAATTTTAATTATAAATAATTATAACTACTGCGTCAGTAAGTAAAATTCCTAAAAGATATTTATTTATCACAGAATTAACATCCATGGAACAGTATATGCAATTATTTTCGCGACAACCAATAATATATATGTTTGTGTTGTTATTCATAAATAATATATGTTTTTTTATAATAAATATAAGGATATTTTAATGATTGAGAGATTGTAGCCTAAAATAGTATTTCTTAACTAGCCATATAAAAATGACATCTTTTTTTCCTCATCATAATTCGAATAATTTAGTTTATAATTAGTAGTGACTCATTTTCATAAGTAAAATTTAATAATTATCAATATAGCATAAACATAGTTGATAGTTATAATAATTTGCAATTATAATTAATTTTATAAACAATAAATGTGGTTGATGATGAAAAAATTGAATTCTAAATCTGAAATCTAAAATCTTTATTGATTTAATGTTATCACTCATTGTTTAGAGTTATTAAGATTTGATTCAGACTGAGGTTATGGATAAAATAAATATAATATAGTAAATCATGAGAAGCAATTTCTATCTAAACATTGATATTTAATCTTGATTGTATTACTATTTTGTATAACGATTAGAGTTAGGGATGTGCTAAGCTAATTCTTCACCTGTCAAATAATATATAGGATATTTTGAACGATTATATATGGATCAAAACAAAAAATATTATCCATTATACAAATCTTTTTTGAATGTATGCAGTCGTGATAATTATTTAAGGCAGAAAAATTCTCCTATTGTAAGCCTACATTTCCAGGCGTCGGATCGATTGTTAGTAATGCCAATAGATTAAAACAAAATCAAGCTCCCTAGTTTTATCATTCTTGTGTCATATATTTCTCGGATTCTCTAAAGACTGGTAGGCCAAGTGGCCAACCAATGAAGCAAAAGTAAAGAATGGAGGAATTTTTTTTTAATCCCAAATTTTATTATTTAACAACTGAGAATAATTCCCAAAAACTGTAAGACATAGAATACACATTATTGCAATGCATAGAATGACCACGAAACTAGCCGAATAACCAAGCTTTACAATGCAATGTCCTTCTATCTAATAAACAATAACAAACTTCTCCATAGATCCAAATTCTGAAACGATTAGTTACCGATACCCCAATACAACAACAAGCTATTGCTCTAAAGACAATAGTGTAATCATGGACGTAGATAGCCAGGAGGCACCTAGAAAAAGCCCCGATCACAAGGTCTAGAGGTAAACAAGTCCTCCACTCTTTTTAGGTGAACAGTTTGTCATGAATCTTCCTTGCTTAGTCCAGCTTGACATTAGAATAGAGGAGCGTGTCCCTTGTGAGAGGCATATTCAAAAGATAGCATGTCTGTTCACAAAAGAGAAACGGTCAATATTTACCCTTCTAAGCCCAATACCGGCTGGTATGATGAGATTAAAGCAAGAAAGGACTCCGAACAAATATTTTATATTTGTTTATTTATTTTATCATCAGAAATATACAATGTTGACATGATTTAACCACAATTTTGAGCAACACGCTCAGTTTATAAGAAATAAAAGTTGCACTGTATGTCATCGATAAGGGTTGGACACTTAATACAAATCAACGAGAGAGGGATTACAATGAGTTCCCAGGGAAGGGGCTTAATTATCAAGAAGTCCCATGACAAGAGGGGACATGTCATTTCTTACACTCGTACTTGTTATTTCATACTCCTCAGTTGTTAATGGATTTTTAGGTGATTAATTTTTTTCTTGGGACATCATTGTCATTCCACCTTGAATAAAATATTGCTTTCACCATTACTTTTCCTTTGTTTTATAATTTCTATCGGCTTTAGTTAAGGTCTTGAATTATCAGATATTAATATCACCATTCACAGAGGACTTACCCCAATCAGAGTTGAGATGACCAAAATCAATCCTGTTATCCACGCAAGGGTTTGCCTAACCAACGCCACTTCATCACGTGTTACATTCAATGATTTACCTTCCACCAACAATCGAGCAGCATGGTGTGAAGTAAACACAACCTCAAGCGTCTTACCCAAGTCCTGAGTAGTCCTCGAATGAGAATAGATAACTCCAACAATTTGACCTGCTCAAACATCAATCATTACCAGTTATGCAAATGAATTCGTTGGAGCAATCAAAGCTATGCAATTGAAATTTTTGGGGAATCAACTCCGCGGTGACATCTGAAGAACCCATCCAAGAGATTCTTAACACTTGATGAGTAATATAACTGAAGAAATAATATTCTCAAGCAAATCACTATAACGTAGTAAAGGCCTTGATTTATATCATGTCATGGTACTACTTAAGACACAGCATTTGACCTTTGTAAGCTTCCAGCAATGACCCAAGTATCTTGGTTAAAGTTGCAAGCAGCAGCTCGACTCCATCCTGAACAGTGCTTTCAGCTCCATTTTGCTCTTGCAAAGCCTGCAGCATATTTGTCCACCAGACAACTATAATCCATGTTTATAACAATCATTCAAGGTAATGATGAATGTAAATAAGCATTGAACTAGGGCACTAGGCCACAAAATGGCATGTGGAAAACATTTAAGACAAAAATCATGCACTTAAGGAAAGTCATTATTTCCAATGTTAATGAGGTAAAAAACACTAAAAATGGCATGTTTTCCAACTTCGCATTCTTCTACATTGAAACTAGATAAGGCTCCATAAACTAGGCCACAAAATTTGACATAGAGATTCACTGTGTTGCCAAATTATGTAGAGAAATCAACGAGTCTTTCATCAGGTCATACAAGCACCATATAGTAAGCTAGCAGGAATTAGCCAAAGTGATTTGGCCAAAACCTTAGTAAGCAAAAAAACTCTCACTAAACTTAAAAAAAGACTTGCATTTCCTGTTATCTTCAGTAAAACACACACACACACACACACACACACACACACTCCGTGGAAGTCAGTTACAAACATGCTTATGAGAGTAATCAGCTTGTAAATCCCTATAGTTTAATTATTCTACCAATGCATCAAATACAACATGAGCTTCCGAAGAGCACAAGGTTTCCCTTTAATTTGCAGTTTTCATTAATTAGGAACATTCACGCCGTTCTGGTTCCTCTATGCTTATCTGGAGTTAATTTAATCAATTACAAGCAATCACTGGTGTGGGTACATATACAATAACATTTTTCAAATATAAATTTCCATAAACTATCAAGTAGCTTCAATCAAACAAAAAAAACGCAATTTAATCAAAATAACTTCACACAAACAATAGGAAGGACTTAGGATGCAAGATATCTCAAAGTGGCACTGAATACCACCAAACTCAAGTATTATTGCTTTTCACTTCCAAAGCTTACGCTATTATGTATTCATTTGCCAACTTTTCTACTAGCACAATCCACAAATATGAAACTTCTAGGATGTTATTAAATATAACAACAGATGTACAATATTAATAATTCCAAGACATTGTTCCAAAAGGTTTGAGGACAACCAAAAGGAGAGAACAAGAATGCAAGAAACAAGAGGAATTAAAAAACACCTTAATACCACTGAAGCATCCCATCAACAATTCTGCTGGATTCAATGTACTTTGTGATAAATCATCATGCATTTGGATTGCTCTTTCGATGCTGCGAACCAGAGATAGAAGAGCAACTATATACTCCCTTTCTGATTTCTACAAACACGAGAACGTAAATCTTCAATCAGATTCATAAATAAGCTCACGAAGTATCAAATATTGGTGTTAATCCTCATGATACCTTCGACATATGCAGATTCACCACTGCCCCATTTGCCAAAGGGATGGTCAGCACTCCATTTAATGGCTCTTGCACAATAGGAGCATAAGATCCACCCATCATAGATGCCTAAAAAAGGTTAACATTCATTTTCAAATGCAAATTTACAACCAAACGACATAAAAACAACTCAAAAAGTTATATAGTCAAGACTTACAAAAGCACTTATTTCTCTTTCAGTGATATCTTCTGACAGTTCATCCAAGAGAAGCACAGAAACATCATCTTCATCTGCACAAATTCAGGAAAAATAGTAAAGAACAAGAACCTCCACAAAAGTCTATGTTGAGTAATCCCAAGCACTCGTGAACTCTGAAAAATCTCACCTGGAAATGGAATGTGAACTTTTTCTGAACCAAAAACGTATGTGCCGCTAACTGAAGTGCTGAACATTTCATTATGTTGGGCAATTTGTTTGTGATCTGCACGCATCAAATCTTTTACTTTCAATAATTATAAATGGGAAAAAGATATTGATAACTCAAAAATGCAGCTCAAACACAGGCCAGAGACCATGAATTCCATTCACTTCCAGCAAAAACACAGCACGGGGTCTATTGAATGGATTGGGAGCAAGGACCTCATCCAGCTGCAGAAGAGCATGATATTAACATGGATTAAAATTAAGAAAAGAATCACTAAACACATATGAGGTTGTCAGAAACTAAAAACACTGATAATAACCTTGGACGAGCCGGCGGCTGTAAGGCTAGAAGAAGGTGCAAAACCAAGTAGAATTGATACAGCGGCACCAACTTCGTGTAGCGAAAATGATGGATTCTGCAGAAAGTGGAAATAAAATGGCAGGCAGTGAGATAGTATGGACAATGGATATTGTCAACAAAAAATGGAGGGAGTTAAGTAAGACTTGATCATATATCATGAGTTGAGATTTGACAGTATACATATGTATGATGCACGCCATTAGGCTCATGTTGTGAGAGAAGCACTGTACTCTAGGACACATCACATTGATTAAGCAGTCAAGGCTAAGAAAAGAGGAGGAAGAGTAAGGATGATGGCGGTTAAAGTTTGGAAAATGAAAAGTTATCAAAACTAAAGTAATGCTAAGAAAATACTCCTATATATATGTATATAAAAAAAAAAGCACAATTCAGAGGGTGAAGGATACTCCAACTTGCACGGCTAAAACATTGCATAGAATAGAGTATGCTAGAAATAAGAATGACAAGAGTTGAAGGCTTGTATTGGAGGAATGAGAGTGGGATGAGGGAGGTGAAGTAATAAATGATAATAGTATTGTGCAGAGGATGAAAGGAGAATGGCGATGGCACAAGGAAGCATGGAGGGATGCGTGATTTGAATAAAAGGAAAAGAAGAAGTACCTGAAGGGCGCGGTGGGGCGGTGTCGGGCGAAGGTAGGGATGGGCGGTGGAATCAATGAAGAAAACCGAACCGGAATCGTGACTCTGCCAAAACAATCTCCAGATCAGAGAAGAGAAGAGAGGATGATGTTATGTGATTGATGAATTAGGGGAAACAGAGGGAGGGAGAGAGACAAACCGTAGGTGTAGGTGTAGGTGTAGGTGTAGGTGTAGCTAGAGGAGAGATGAGAAGAAAGCAGATGAGGGAGATGGAAAGGCGAAGATCCATTGTCATTGTGGATCTGATCTATCCGCTGCTTCCGTTCCACGAGAAGAGGAGAGGAGAGGAGAGGAGGAGGAAGAAGCTTCGGAAGGATGCGCGATCAACACTCAACTCAACACAGGCAGAGATGTCGTTTTGAATCCATCATCATTCATCAACCACCTTGCTCTTCCTAATTACCACAAATTAAAACCCCATCCCTATTTTTCTTTCTTTTCCTTATTTCAATTTAATCAACTACTCCATTTCTATTTGGACCATCACAATGACACCTGCACTCTGCATCACTTTAAATCCACATTATTATTTTTTCTTACTTTCTTTGTTACCTACATCAAATAATGAAATGAATTACAACATATGTAACCTAATTCAGAACTCATTTTATATACAAAACAACACTTCATTTTGAATTTTTCAACTTATTTCTATCATTTTTCAATATTCTTCTTCTTTTAAATATTTTTAAAAGTAGTTGATTTCAATTATTAATTAGTAGAGAATTCAATTATTTTTAATTAGTAGTTGATTTCTTATGTGAATATTTAATCTCACTGGTTCTTATTACTTATTAGTATATACTCTATCTATTTGGAGAATTGAGCTTAATTTTAAATATAAACCTATTTTTATTTTAATTAATCTTTTCTAAACCATCCATACTTTAACAATAATCAAGAAAATATATTTAAAGATGATTTCGCTGTTTAGAAAAACCATCCCATACAAATCAATTAATTGAACTCATCAAATTATGTGGGTGGGAGTTTAAGAAAAAAAATCAAGGTACCATTGAGAATTGAGTAGGCGCAGGTTCATCTGTAAAACAAGAGCAGGAGCACAAACCATAAATAAATGGTAGCCACTTGCCACTTGTTGAACCATGGACTCAAAACCAGTCGGTTAGGGACACTGATCCTTTCATTCCATAGCCACGCCCCACGTGTCCTCTTGCCTTCTTTGCTCCCTTCATTTATATAGCCAAAACACCATGCAATTCTTCACTCACCTCGTCATTATTTTCACAAATCCACTCACCACACATGACTAAGGTATCAGTTTTAGACAGCCAAATGTGTTACTCCTCTTCATGCATCTATGAAGTAGTTACGCAAAAGATAATTAATAAGTCAGGTTTTTGGCACTTTGGCTGATTACGTGTGGCCAACCATCTGCTTTTTACGTGAAAAATATAGCTGATGGATATCACTTCTGCTAAGTAGTTTACACTGACTCGTGCATTATGGAATTTGAGCTTTATATTTGGTCATCACATCATTGCTTTCTTACTTCAAACCTTTGTTGTTGGGCAGGGCTCTGTTCATTCACATAAAAGAAAGTCTTCTTGGGAGACTTTTCTGAATTCCCCTGCTTCCAAGGTATGAAAATGGTGTTCATTTTTTGTTGTTGCTGTTCTTTTATGAGCACTTATCGTTGGCTTCTCTACGCTTCTGCTTTATAGTAGTAATATATTAAGGATCTAAACAACTTGAAGAGTGGAGTTAACTTTAAATGCATTTTCAGAAGTTGTAGGCTTATTTTCTCTTTGGCTTTTTTAATCAATCACCAGCCTGAGTTCTGCATCAAGAATAAATTGCAATTACATTTAAACTGGAAGGCACGCCTGATGTAAATTTATGGATTAGATAAAATTATTTTTCCCACTTCAATAATATATTTCTATTGTAGATTACAAGATGCAATCCGGAAGAAACTTTGTTAGGTAAAATGAAGGTATGTATGCTATCTGTCAAGTTTTAACTCTATTAATTTATGTGTTATTTTCATGGTTTAAAATGCTTTTCATTAGAAATACGCCTCCAAAGAAAATAAGCTGTGTTTGTCCTCTGCTTTCCATGAACTTACTGCTTCCTTTCTTTTACAAGTTCTGTATTTCAATAAGATTATTCCTTTGAGATCTTTTATCATTTAATATACCGTAACCTGTTTTAATTTATGGCGTGTAGCAAGTCAAAAAAGGTCACTTTGAAGTCTATATTGATTGTATTGCTACAATATACCTGTTTTTCCTTAATTTTCTCAGTCCTCAAAGACTGCATTTGACTGCAGCCAGAAGATCACTTAGCTAGATATGTGAAAGATTATGAGGATGTGGGTAAAAATAAAAATGTGAATGGTGGCGATGAAGGAGAAGATGAGGATGCTGAGGCTGGAAATGATCTTCAAAATGAGGCAGAGTACTTGTTAGGAGACGAGGGTCCAACTTCTACAGAGGTACCAATTTGTTAATTTTATGCATAAAAATTGTGTATTTTGTATTTTGCTGTGGCTCCCACATCGTGGTTAATAAATTCAGGGGGCTCTCCATCTCACACTTTTTTCATAATATTTACTTTTCCTCACATAGGGGAACTTGAAAAAAGTCCCCCGGCAGAAGATGCTGATGAGGACAATGAGTCAGCTAGACATTTCAGCCATGGATCTTACCTGGTCCAAGGAAAGCTAGACCATGGAATGGAGGATTATGTTTTTGCTGAACACAGGAACATCAATGGCTATGACTTAGGGCTGTATGCAATTTTCGATGGCCATGCTGGTCAAGATGTCGCAAAATACTTGCAAGGACATCTATTTGAAAGAATATTGAATGAGGTATGTGGCATACCATTTACATGTTGAGGAACTTATTGTCAAGGCATGATTATCTTTTTGAGTTCTTCAATGATATACTATATTGCTAATATTTGCGTTCCATGATCATGCATTGGATAGCCTGACTTCTGGAAAAATCCAGTACGTGTGCTTAAGAGATCATGCAGGACTATAGATGAGGAGATCTTAGAAAAGATAGCAAATTCAAGAGGGGGATCAACAGCTGTTGTAGGAATACTTGTTAATGGAGTGAAGTTACTGGTAGCCAACGTAGGCGATTCCCGAGCAATATTGTGCAGAAATGGTATGGCAAATCAAATTTCAGTAGACCATGAGCCACAGAGAGAGAAAGATCTTGTTGAGAGCAAAGGAGGTTTTGTGTCTAAAGCACCTGGTAATGATATCACACAACTAACTCAACATTTCCAGCAAACTTTGTTGAGATTAAATATAATGCTCATTACTCTTCAATTCATTGCATTTTTGTATCAATAATTTTGCTTGATGTGCCCGTTTCTTCTTTGGGAACTAAGGATGCGTTCCAAGAGTGGATGGTGTATTAGCAATGAGTAGGGCATTTGGAGATGGAAGGATGAAGGAACACATTACTGCAGAACCAGATGTGATGGTTCAAAACATCACTGGCGACACTGAGTTCATCATTTTGGCTAGCGACGGCCTCTGGAAGGTGATATTTTGTGTCCGAATATTTTCTTATAAAGAACTCAAACCATATTTAGTGGTAGCTAATGGGCTAAATGACGTGAAGATCGGGCTTTGGGCAAATGGGCTGACATGGAAAGAAATATTAGGCTATATAGATGAAGAGTGGAGGAAAAAGAAGTAGTGAAGAATATTGTGAATCTCTTATCTCTCTCTAGAATTTTCTCCTCTTCCCACTGGCATCTTCTTTCTCTTTCTCTCTGAATTATCTTTCACTTCTTCTAGATACTACTCATTGTTTCTTTTACTTGCTTATAGATGAATGTCATCAATCTATTATATTGTCCCTTAGATGTTTCATCTCAATTTATCAGTGTTATATGAATCAATATCATTTTGAGATCCGGTACCGTTACATTGGTGCTTTCATTCACCTTCTGCTACCATGTCGGTTTTTGTTCCAGATATTTACACCAACAATTTTAATGGTTTTACTACTAGTACTAATCACCTTGTGCAATCTCTGGAGCGTCGACGTGTTGAAGATGAAGGGCGATTTGACCGATTGGATTTATTGTTTGATTCCATTCAGTCCAAGATGACCTCGATGAACAATAAACTTGATCGTTTGTTGTTCCTTCCCTACAAACATTTTGAAGGTGTTTTGAAGGATCCAGAGCAACCGAATGTGGTTAAAGGAGAATTTGAGGCAACTTGCCATGACGATCCACTTGACGCCACCAAAGACGTTGCCGCTGATGTTGGTCAAGTCTGCTCACAAGTGGTGGAGGATTCACTACACCTAACTATGGAGACACAATTAGCTTCTCCAAAATTCAGTGAGACAAACGATGTTGAATTAGAAGGCTGCGTCATTCATTTGAGTCACCAAGAGGTAGTTACCAAGTTCCAAATGCTCATCCCCAGTGTTGACTTCGTTATTGGGAGTTCTATGATGATCCCTAATGCCGTTCAAGTCCTGGAACCACTCATTTCTCACAACACGCCACTGCACATCAAGGGTATTCTCATCAACCATGAGTTCTCCTGCGTTTTGGTACATGCTTGTCACAAATTAGCTCATCCTTTGGGACTTTATCATGGTTTACAACGTATCTTGGTTTTTGATCCTGGTATTTGTTTAAATTTTCCTTCATTTGCGGTGCTTCAATATTATGGACATCTAATACAACACTACCTTGTGACACCTACATGGTGTTTGACAAAATGCTCCAATGATTTTTCTGCCCACTATAGGAAAACTCTTGGTTCCTTGTTTGATTATCTTAAGCCACTTCATATAGTTATTTTTATCTTTGATCCTGGCTCCTTATCTCATGTCCACACTGGCATTGATGTTGGGTTTCCCATTGGGAAACTACATGGATACTACATCAGTAGGATTTTCTCATATGTATTCACATGTTTCCATGATAAACCTTTGGATATTATTGCTTTCATTGTTCCCTTAGATGGACTCATCCTTCATGGTTGTTATGGCATCATTCTTTATAGCTGGAAGTTTAATTGGTATATGGCTGCAATTGATCAAAGGCTTATCAGTGAGGTTTTGGCTAATAATTGGTTCCGTGCTTCTAGGATTTTCATGCCTGATAGATATCATGATTTGGAATACCATCACAACAATATTCCTAGTTTTATATTTGATCCAGGTATTTCTTTTCCCTTTGCTCTGTTCATGAGGTACAATGCACCCTTATTTCTGAAATTGCTGGATGCATCTACAACATTTAGTTGGTATGAAATTGCTTTTAAGGGGGATATTGCTCAGCCATGGTGTTTGACTTGCTGGACTGATAATGCCTATTCTGGTTTATTTTCATTCACCATTCACCCAACCAGCCCTTCTTCCAGGGATGATGATTATGCTGAGGTCAAATCACTTTCAGTGATTATGATTCCTTTTTCAGGACAGCTTATGGGAATTTCATTATATGGTGACAATTTTGTTGTTTCACCACTTAATTTGAGCATTTCAATTTTTGTGATACACCCCTTACCATGTGGTACATTTCCTAATCTGTTTCCACCATTGCGATTGGTGTTTGATCCTGGAATCTTTTTCAAGGTTTGGTGCTTGAATGGCCGGATATATGAATGTTTAACCTATGAGAGCTGTACTTTTATGTTGGTTACAGTTATGAATGAAGTTGTGTGTTTTTGGGGTTATCCTTGCCTTGCTTTGTCATTGGGTGAGGATGCTGTCACTACCAATATTAAGAACCAAAGGGCATTTACTTTATTCTCTGGTTATAAGATTGCATCCAATTTGAAATGGACAAGCCTTTATGATCTTCTGCATCATGTTGAGATTACTTTGGGTTTTTCAATATTTTCCAATAGGAATTTTGGACTTACACATGAGGCAGTTGTGGTTGAGCAAATGCAGATCTTTTCCTACAAGTTTGTTAGGAATTTTGTAGTAATACTCTCTTGTGATGCTGGTGTCAAGTTATGTATTACCCGTCAGAAGTTGAAGGAAATCTTAAATGCAAATTCTAAAGCAGCTGTAAACATTGAATGCTTGTTATATTGGGAAGCTGTCAAGAGCTTCAGGAAAGGGAACCTTGCAAACAGAGTCATACACTTTTTTTTGTTGGTTTTTGCCTTTCAATTACTACTCATATGCCTCACCATATGTTCTTCAGGTCAAGAAGCTTTCCTAAATATGGCTGTCTCAAATTTTGTTGACCTTGAGGACAAGGTCAATTTTAAAGGGCGTGGTAATGTAACAGATGAAATGACTATGCATGGCAATTGGATATATATAGTGGTAGCTAATGGGCTAAATGATGTGAAGATCGGGCTTTGGGCAAATGAGCTGACATGGAAAGAAATATTAGGCTATATAGATGAAGAGTGGAGGAAAAAGAAGTAGTGAAGAATATTGTGAAGTCTCTTATCTCTCTCTAGAATTTTCTCCTCTTCCCACTGACATCTTCTTTCTCTTTCTCTCTGAATTATCTTTCACTTCTTCTAGATACTACTCATTGTTTCTTTTACTTGCTTATAGATGAATGTCATCAATCTATTATATTGTCCTTTAGATGTTTCATCTCAATTTATCAGTGTTATATGAATCAATATCATTTTGAGATCCGGTACCGTTACAACTGAGTTCATCATTTTGGCTAGCGACGGCCTCTGGAAGGTGATATTTTGTGTCCGAATATTTTCTTATAAAGAACTCAAACCATATTTGCTTTAAGTGTTCAATAAAAACTTGGATTAACGACTACTATCCAAAGGAAAGAATGTAGTGAGTGAGAAAAAGTCTTAGTTTTAGTGCTAAAAACTGACATATTCATGTTGTGCATGCTCACCTGTTATTAGGATTTTTTTTATGATTATAGGCCCTATAGTGATTATTTCTAATAGCCTTTACTCTGCAAGAGATTTTTTTAGAAGCTTTGTGGTCTTGGAAAGGTGTTCGCACATGTTTTGAACTTAATAAAGAATTTGATGAACGGTTGATAACAAACTAATTATTTAACCTCAATCCTTGAAAAGTATTCGATACTCAATTATAATTTAGGACACTATATTGGTTCAATTTTGGAAATGTTTGAATATAGAGGGTGATGCTGGTGGGATTAATGAATGAGAGGGTTGTATCTTGATATTACACTTTATAGTTAACTTTTTTGGCCAAATTACACTTTATAGTTAACTTAAAGGTATGTACATGTGTTAGTTTTGTATTTAGTTTTGCGTAGTTGATTTTGGTTGAAAGCAAGTGGGTTGTACAACTATAAGTTAGTATAAAGTTAAATAGTCTCAGTCAAGCAATTTTTGAAGTAATTTTTGAGATTGAGATCTTTACGCCTATGACTTGTTTTCTCTCATTTGATATCAACGCAATTAAACTAAATCTCTTCAACCCTAATTGAACTATTATGTGTACTATCGTTATTATGTGTATTATCATATGATTAATTGTAGGTGATGACAAACGAAGAGGCTTGTGAGTGCGTAAAAGATATGGATGACGCTATAAAAGCAGCTACAAAGTTGGTTAAAGAAGCTTTAGCTAAAGGAAGCTACGATGATATTTCATGCATTGTTGTAATGTTCTAGGCTAGCGAGCTGGTTGTTTCCCAGCTAGCTATCACACATATTTTTTTTCTGTAATTTTGCTATCTTACTTTTTGTGAGAATGAACTCTCAAACATGTAGAAGTAACATGCAAGGAAAATCTATAGATGTTGATCCAACTGATTTCGCAATAGTTAACTAGTTATTTACAATTTTCCATTGATATTGAAGTTTCACATATAACCTCAATTTTACTATTCACTAGTGGTATCTCCCGTGCTTTGCACGAGAAACAATTTTTTTTTAACAAATTTGCAGTAAAAAAATATATGCCAAATTTTTTTAACTAAAATATCGGGTGAAGAAAATCATATAATAACCAATTTTTTTATTTAAAAAAAAGTTAAAAAAAAATAATATATTATATTCCACCAAATCACTAGTCATGAATAGAGTTATGAACAGTGATTTGGTGGATCACTTTTATATAGGTCAAAAAAATCATCATAATGGTGACACTAAAGATATAAATCTTTAAGGCAAACTCAAAAAAAAAAATATGTGACCCAATTAACCTTTTTTCAACACTTTTTTTAACAAATTTGCACTAAAAAAATATATGACAAATTTTTTTAACTAAAATATCGTGCGAAAGAAATCATATAATAACTGAATTTTTTTTTAAAAAAAAAAGGTAAAAAAGTATCTCCCGTGCGTTGCACGGGGTTTCATGCGCTCCGCGCGGTTTTGCTTAAAAATTAGCATTAACTAAAAAAGCTATTATCTAACCTTAACCTTAGACGGAAGAAAATTTGAATGACAACTTCTAGTTTACATTACCAAATGACCATTTTTCTGTAAGTCGTAATGAAAATCGAAATTAAATCTAACTGAAAACATCTTCCCTATGTGAAGAAACAACTCTTCTTGTTGTGTTCTATATCTACATAGAACAACTTCTAGTTTGCAAGGAAATATAGGCAAATAAAAAGACACAATAAAATATTTGCAGATATATATTACGTCAAAAAGATCATCATAATGGTGACACTAAAGATATAAATCGTTAAGGCAAATTTACACAAAAAAAATATGTGACACAAATAAATTCGCCCACGAAAGTAAAGAATACGTAGCCCTAATAAATCATTAAATAATTAAATATAAATAAAAAAATAAGTAATAAATATAATAATATAATAAATATATTAAATAATTAACAATTAAATAATTAAAAAACTTGACAAATAATAAATATAAATAATAATAATAAATAATCAATATAATAATAAATATAAATATTAAATAATTTACACATGAATAATTTTTTTTTAACTTTTTATTTTTACAAATCTGCACTAAAAAACATATGACAAATTTTCTTTTAACTTTTTTTTACCTTCTGTTTCAACAAATTTGCACTAAAAAATATATGACAAAAAATATGTGACCCAAATAAATTAGCCCAAGAAAGTAAAGAATACATAGCCCAAATAAATCTTCACAAGAAATCAATGACATACAATAGTAATAGAGAATGTTAATCACTGCACTAAAAATTTACATATTTGAATGATCACAAAAATATCTTCACATATTTGAATAGATGTTAGCTTCACAAAAATAATATTTGTTGTACATAATTGGCTAGATATTTGAAAACATCGCCTTGTAAACAACATTTTTTGTTTTATTAACTCCCGTGCGGTGCATGGGAGAGGTATTTCAATAGATTATAGACTAAACTTTTAGAATATTAAAGAAGAGGAAATTGTAGTGACAATTGAAGAGCACCAAAGATAATATATGATAAAACATTAGTGAGATGTATTATTTGGGTTTCCCGCGCTTCGCGCGATTTAAAGATATGTGACCCAAATAAATTCGCCCAAGAAAGTAAAGAATACGTGGCAAATAATTAATATATTAATAATTAATTAATTAATTTAATTATCATAATTATTATTATTATTTTATAATTATTAAATAATTATTATATTTAATCTAATAATAAATAATAAATATAATATAATAATATAATAAATAAATATAAATATAATAATAATATGATAATATAATAAATAAATATAATATAATAATATAATAAATAATAAATATAATATAATAAATAAATATAAATATATATTAAATTATAAAAAATTAATAATAAAAAATTCCACCAAATCCCAAATAATACATCTCACTAATGTTTTATCATATATTATATTTTGTGCTTCTTCAATTGTCACTACAATTCCCTCTTCTCTAATATTCTAAAAGTTTAGTCTATAATCTATTGAAATACCTCTCCCATGCTCATAAACAAATTTTTTAACCTTTTTTTAATTTTTTTAACAAATTTGCACTAAAAAATCATATAACAAATTTTTTTAACTAAAATATCGGGTGAAAAAAATCATATAATAACTAAGTTTTTCTTTCTAAAAAAAATTAAATTTCTTAAGACATTCAAATAATTACCTTTGGTTAAGTGAGTGAGTGAGTGAACTCATCTAAAGAACCATAAACATTAAAGAATCAATTATATATAAAGAGACACAATAAAACATTTGCAGATATATATTAGGCCAAAAAGATCATCATAATGGCGACACTAAAGATATAAATCTCTAACCCAAATTTAGACAAAAAAAAATATGTGAGCCAAATAAATCAGCCCTAGAAAGTAAAGAATACATAGCCCAAATAAATTCGCACAAGAAAGCAATCACATACAATAGTAATAGAGAATGTCAATCACTGCACTAAAAATTTGCTCATGAACAAATTTTTTAACTTTTTTTTAACAAATTTGCACTAAAAAAATATATGACAAATTTTTTTAACTAAAATATCGGGTGAAAAAAATCATATAATAATTATTTTTTTTAAACAAAAAAAAGCAATTTTTTTTAAAAAAATATATTATATTCCATCAAATCGCTGTTCATGAAGGAAAGATAGGCAAATAAAAAGACACAATAAAACATTTGCAGATATATATTAGATAAAAAAGATCATCATAATGGTGACACTAAAGATATAAATCTATAAGGCAAATTTACACAAAAAAATATGTGACCTTTTGCCAAAGAAAGCTATTGACTTTCTCCTTTAAACATTCTGGATTTCCTATTCATTTGAGTTGTGTCTTGCTAAAGTTTCAAGGTTTATTAGGTAAAAAAAAAGACAAAATAAAACATTTGCAGATATATATTAGACAAAAAAAAATATATTATATTCCATCAAATCGCTGTTCATGAAGGAAAGATAGGCAAATAAAAAGACACAATAAAACATTTGCAAATATATATTAGATAAAAAAGATCATCATAATGGTGACACTAAAGATATAAATCTATAAGGCAAATTTACACAAAAAAATATGTGACCTTTTGCCAAAGAAAGCTATTGGCTTTCTCCTTTAAACATTCTGGATTTCCTATTCATTTGAGTTGTGTCTTGCTAAAGTTTCAAGGTTTATTAGGTAAAAAAAAGACAAAATAAAATTGCAGATATATATTAGGCCAAAAAGATCATCATAATAGCAACACTAAAGATATAAATCTTTAAGGCAAATTCAGACAAAAAAAATGTGACCCAAATAAATTAGCCCAAGAAAGTAAAGAATACATTGCCAAAATAAATTTGCACAAGAAAGCAATCACATACAATAGTAATAGAGAATGTCAATCACTGCATTAAAAATTTGCTCATGAACAAATTTTTTAACTTTTTTTTAAACTTTTTTTTCCAAATTTGCACTAAAAAAATATATGCCAAATTTTTTTAACTAAAATATCGGGTGAAAAAATCATATAATAACTGAATTTTTTTTATTTTTTTTTTAAAAAAGTTTATTTTTAAAAAAATATATAATATTCCACCAAACACTGTTCATAAGGAACAGTGTTTGGTGGAAGAGTTTTTCAGTATATATTGATGATTGATGTTCTTATTAAACGAGAAAAAAGAATGAATCAATGAGTTGAAGTAAGTGAATTGTCTTAGGGGATGAGACCTTGTAAAGAAAAGAATTTCGTGTGGGAAGAGATATGGACATGGTGAAGTTCATACTTTTTTCATAGAAAAGTTTGAAACTTGACAAGGAAAAAGGTGAAAAAATAGCTACACTAAATTTAAAAAGTAGCATTTAAGACTCTAGTAAATTTAAAGGGAAAAACTGTACAATGCAAACTCAAATGAGTCAAATGTAACCTCTAGGTTAATTATAGTTAAACGGAAGTTTTTTTAGACATAGGCCCACCATCAATAAATGACAAGTCAATTCTAAAATTCACTGTGGAAGCTAAAGTGCATATAGTTGAACCTTATATCATCTAAAAGGAACTCTAAACCCTAAAATCATTTTGACCAAACTCATACATTTCCTAAATCATATGAAATCCGCCCCAAATCATCTCAATCCTAAACCCAAAAATCATTTCAATGTTTCGACAAAAAAAATCATTTTGATGAGGGCTCTAAGGTTAGTGTTTATAATGGGCTGGTTTGCTCTCTAAATGAGTTCAATGTGTTGTGTTGTGTTGTGTTGGACTGGTTTTGAGTCTCAATATGGCCCTTCAACATATGTCATGTCACATATTGCCACGTCAATAAGTCTCATTAGAATTCCTAGTCAATTAATGGTTAAATTTAACACCTCTATTTGAGAAGATTATATTTGCTTCATTTTAGTTTACATTGCACATTTTTTTCTCCATTAAATTTACCAGAGTTTTATATGCTCTTTTTTTAAAAAATTTACGGTGACTATTTTTGCACATTTACCATAATATTAGAATATATATTACTTAATAGAATTTAAATTACAATAATACATTTCTATGTAATTACGATGTGTATATACAGTCTCATATTACTATCTTAAGAATTTCTCTTAAGTGTGTGGGTATTAGAGTTGGGAATTTCCAACCCGACTCGCCAGGTTCAACACAACCTACTTTAAAAAAAATCGGGTTGGCCAAAAAACTTGAAGCCCACTTATATTAGGTATGGTCGGACTGCTAGCACACTTATATCATGTTGGGTCGGGCTACACATCAGGTTGGCGACCTGACCCGCTGACTTTCTTTTTTAAAAATTATATTGTCTATCGTTTCTTCTAAAACTCATCTTCCTTCTTCAATTTTTTCTCGTCTTCTTTCTTTTCATCTTCAATTTGAATTTTTTTTAGGTTTTATTTTGAAGTGTGTGAGGTTTCAGATTTTTTTTGAGTGTGTAAGGTGAATATGTCAGTTAAAGTATAAATTAAACATATGGGGAAGAAATTATTGCTGAGGTCATGGATATATGTTGTTACGTATAAGGTTTCCCGCACGAGATTGAAAAAGGATTGCAAAAAAGTCTTTTGAAATTGTAATATGTTATAGATATTTTAACTTTAATGTTGGGCAAGTAACAAAAAAGAAAAAGTTGGGGATTAAAGAATATATAGTTTACTGATTAGAAAATTAGATAACATATGTTAAGTGTCTTTAAAAGTGATAAACTGTTTTGAATTTGTTCACATTATAGTTTTGAAATTTAGTTGTATAAATTTCATAACTATAATAAATTTCAAAACTATAACGTGAACAAATTCAAAACAGTTTATGACTTTCAAGATAGATAATACGGAGTACATAACTTTGAATGGTGAATTTTGATCGAACGACTTGAAATTTGTACCTTTTATATCTTGTAATATAGTAGTATATCCATTTTTATTTAAAAAAATAAGACAGATAAAATTATTCATTTACTTTGTTAATAAATGATATTGTCACAAAATTTTTGCACTTACTTTATTAATTTAATGTTCAATTTTAATTTTTTAAAAATAACAAAGTTTGCAATTTGGACCGGGGCGAGTCGGGCTGGCCGGCCTATTAGTATATGCGGGTCAAATCATGACATTAGAAATGGGTCAGGTGAGTCTGATTAGCTTCTAGTGTGAGTCGAGTCGGGTTAGCCCATTTAAAGTGAGGCAGCACATTTTTTTCCCGGGCTCCAGTGGGTATATATATTTTTAAAGATTATGAGAGAAAAAAATGAAAGATATAAACATTTTGTTTATGAGAAAAAGATATAATAAAGATATTTATAAATAGGAGATTAGGAAGAAGTGGGGGGAGAAGCGGAAAGAGAGGAAAACCCTGGTTGAAGTTGAACCCACCTTGTGTTCCTCTCCCCCAACAACCATGGCCGACGTGGTGCAATACAGAATGGAGCGCATGACGGAGGAGCTGGACGACCTCGAGACACGTGGCATCTTCACCCCCCGCGAGATCGGCCTGATCGTGAAGCAGCGTTACAAGTTGGAGTGCAGGCTGAAGCGGCACAGCCCCCTGAAGCAGGACTTCCTCTCCTACATTCACTACGAGACCCAACTTGACCGCCTCCGCGCCCTCCGCAGGAACCTCCACGTGTCTCACGACCACCACAACAGCATCAACCAGAAGAATAAGAAGAAGAAGAAGAAGTCCAAGTCTGACATCGCCGCTGTCCTGAGGATCATGAATATCTATGAGCTCGCTTTGAGGCGCTTTAAAGGCGACCTCCCTCTCTGGTTTCAATACCTCCAGTTTTGCCGCCACAAGAAGAATGGCAGGATGAAGAAGGTAACTTCCTATTCTCTCACTCTTTTCTCTATACCTCAAATCAACTAGTTTGAGGCAAATATTAGGTTTTGGTGCATCCATTATCCATTTATAATTAGCTTATTTCGCTAAAAAAAGTCAATTAGGTGTCCTAACTATAAAACCTAGTTGACTTTTTTTTGGAGGTGTTAAGGTTATGAAATATGTTATTAAATTATGACATATTTGATATATTTTTATATTAGCCATTAGTTTATAGGTTAAATAAACTAGTTTAAGAAAAAAATTAGATAAATCAATTTATAAATGATTTATTTTGCTTTTTTTAGGATTTTCCAAAAAAGTCAACTACGACCAGAGAAAGTATTTAGGACAGGAGGAAGTAGTACAATTACATGTAATATACGTTGAAATTGAGTGGTTTATATAGCTTTCTTTATCTCCACGAAAATAGTCAAAGTGATCTTATATAATTAGGACTGGAGGCAGTGTTTGGTAGTATTATACCCTGTTTTAATATTTGTGTTTTATTATGGCATTTGAACATTTGCGTTCTTAAATTTTGTCAGGCTCTGGCAAAACTTGTTAGGTTTCATCCAAAGGTACCTCAAGTTTGGATATATGCTGCAGAGTGGGAATTTGACCATAACTTGAATGTGGCAGCTGCCCGTGCTCTGATGCAAGAAGGGCTTAGGGTTAACCCCACTTCAGAAGACCTTTGGGTGGAGTATCTTAGGATGGAACTCACATATCTTAACAAGTTGAAGGCAAGAAAGGTTGCTCTTGGCGAGGATGAGGGGACTTTGGCTCGCGATCAGAGTGACGCTAATGACAAGCAACGGGGAGATGAAAATGAGGATACATTCATGTCCTTGAATGTTAAAACAGACAATAATGAGAATGTAAACGAGGAAGATGCCGATTCTGATAAGAAACAAGCTTTATTTGCTGAGCATGGCATGAGCATCTTCCAAACTGTTTACAGTGGTGCAGTTGAAGCTGTCCCTTCAAGCCTTAATCTTCGGCAGCGATTTCTTGAAGTGTTGGAGGGTATTAAGTTGGCAAATTCCGAAGAAATGTGTGAGCAGATACTGAATGGCATGAAGAGAGATTTTTTAAACGAGCCAGAGTTCTGGGATTGGCTTGCGAGACGTGAATATAACCCTGATAATGTGCATGAGATGACTGAAGAAGCCATCATTACCCAAATGCAAAAGGCGATTCAGGTATGAATACATGGTGAACTTTAAGACCATAGAGAGCATATTATTTGTGTAAATGTTTTTACCATGAAAATAATTAGAAAAGTATGCTTATTTGATTATTGGCATTTCGCTTCTAGACTGGTCTGATAAATCTCTGGTATTTTTTCCTTCTTTTTTTAGGTCTATGAGGAGGCTTTGAAGAGTGTGCCCTCGAGCAATATTTTTAGGCTGTATGCAAACTGTCTAATGGGTTTTATAGCTCATAAAGGGGGAGAGTCAGATGAGGCTGTAAATTATATATCTCATCTTTTGAGATTATGCGAAAGGGCTGAAAGTATGGAGTGCCTCACTGAAGATCTTGCTTGTGATTATCTTTCATTCTATTTAAAATTGGGACAGTTGGATGAAGCCAAGAAGCTGTCGACAAAGCTTTGCTCTGGTAAACTTGCAGAGTGTGTGCAATTGTGGGTGTTGAGGATAACTATTGAAATTAAATGCAAAACAAGGAGCTCTGCCTCATTAAGTGATGCTGATCTCTCATCTCTCTTTGAACTCCTAAGTCACAGTTTGAGAAAATTTCCTGTTTCAAAATCTGAGGACTTGTGGGTAATGGTATGTTGTCAGCACTATATTTATATTTCTGTTTTCTTTACCATATTTTTAACTTTTAATACCAGGCTGACCCCTGATTTATACATTTTGTTCCTGTACAATCTAATCTTAAACAAATATTTTCCCCCTTTATCTAACCTGTTCTGCGCACTTGTATTATATTATCAAATTCATCAAGGTCTTAAGAATTCAACTTTGACACTGGCTCTTTTCACAGGCCCTTAAATTCTATGCAAATCAAAGACTATATTTTGATAAGCTGTTGGAGATTTCTATAACTACTTTGGCCAGGGATGGTGGCAGTGAAAATGGATTCTCCCTCTCCTCTGCCATTGTGAAGTTTATTCTTCAAAAGAATGGCATTCAGCAGGCCAGAGAGATATATAAGCGGTATGCTCTGGATATATATTTTTTCATCTACGTATTTTGAGCTGGAGATTTCTAATGCATTCTTATCATTGCAGATTTTTAGCTTGCTCTGGATATATATTTTTTCATCATACGTATTTTGAGCTGGAGATTTCTGATGCATTCTTATCATTGCAGATTTTTAGCTTTACCACATCCTGGCCTTGTTCTATATAAAGATTGCATTGACCTAGAAACAAATCTTGCTTCAATTGGAGATAAAGATGGTCTCGTGAATGCCAGAAAACTATATGAATCCGCAATCGCAACGTATGACCAAGATGTCAAACTGTGGCAAGACTACTATAACATGGAAAGCAAGGTATGGTATAACTTTGGCTTACTTCTGCTTTGACTGCTGCAATAAACTGATCAAATAGCTCCCTCTGCATTTTCTGATTTTGTTAGCAGATTTGTTACACCTCGGAATGTTTAATAAACTGATATCTAATTGTATAAGATAACGACAGGTTACACCTTGTAGCTGTAAGACTAGCATAAAATATCGCCTTTATAATTTCGATGACAATTTATCTGTTCATCGTATCAATCACAGACATCTTAAATAAAATCTAACTGCCTCTGTATGTTTTGAGGAATACCTATCAATTCATTATTTCAAATAGCCTTTCCGTTATGAGTTTTTTCCATTTATGTTGCAGATGGGAACAACGGAAAAGACTGCTGCTATTATTTGGCGGGCAAGGAGGATTCTCAAAGATGCGGGCCTATCCATTACTTCACTCAATTTGGGATGATACTCACATATATGAATGATGAATTCAATTTTGACCCCATTTTTTCAAATATCTGTTCTTTTAGATAGGACCAGACATGAAAGTTTTTCTACATATTTTCTTTCGAAGAAGATTATCCCATTGTTTTAATCTTATCGTTCATCCTTGCAACCTCTGAATTCAGAGAATTGAAATTTATATTATTTTGTAATTCCAATCTCGAGTAAATACCATTTTTTACCCTTTTTTGTCAAATAAAGCTTTGCAATGCTAGAAGGAAAATTGTAATTATTTTTATTTTGTTCTATTATAATTTTCTAAATTGATTTTATTTAAGGGATCAATTTAAAGAAACAGCGAAAACAAGACGAGGCTTGACCATGTTACTTGTTTTTTTTTTTTAAATATAACTAGACAAAAGGTTATGTTGGTCGCTCAATTCATCCATAATCAAGTGGTCTAATCTAGTAATCTAGCATAGATTGCAGAGAATTGCTTATCCCCTTCAGAATGAGTTCGTGGCCTTCTTATAGTTGAAGCTCAGTCTTAGTGGTTGCGAAATTATAGGCGGCCGTTATCGGTAAGAGACGTTGCACGTGCTCCAAAAAAGGTGGGCGACTGCTCCGACAAAGGTGGGCGACCAAGTCAATCTACTTTACTGCCGTTGGTAACATTGTCCTTGACGCCTTTGGGGCGTCTATCTCGCTATTGGTCTTTTGTTGTCGTGGTCCTCGACGCCTCCGGGGCGTCTATCTCGTTATTAGTCCTTTGCTGTCGTGAGAGATGTGATCTTCGACGCCTTTGGGACGTCTATCTCCTTATTGGGCCTCAGATAAGGCCCAAGCCCATTAAGGTATAACGGTGTATAACATTAGTCCCCCCACTTCTCAATGCTGATGTCATCAAGTATTGGGAAGTAGCAGTTATCCCACGTCCAACGGCCCAGATCTTCGCTTATGTTTTCCCTCTCAAATCAACGGCCAAGATGGTTTTACTAAACTAACACTGTAACTTAACGACGTCTGACGGTTTGCATATACTCGACTTCGACTGTTCATTTTCCCATTTCCTTTCGCTAACGTTCCTTCTTCTCCGCTCTTTCAATCTTTCAAAAAATCAAGACTTTGTTCTTCCATTCGCATCTACTGGTCATCTCGTTTTCCTCGAAGGTATCTTCTTATCAAAAACTTTATCTTTTTATTATTATCATGAGTAAGTTTGTTGTTATGTCGTCGTCATCCGATTCTGAAAAAACTACTTCCAATACTAGTGAGAACGCCCAATCTAGTTCTTCATCTTCTCCTAGTAATTCCAATACTATTATTGATTTAGAAACTACTGAAACTTCTAGAGACAACCCTGTAGATATTGTAGATATATCGGAAAAAGGGAAAGAAACTAAGAAGTCTAGAAAACCCAGGATGTCTAGGAAATATTTAAAGGTCTACGATAGTCGATATCAAGAATGGGTTGATGCTGGTTCATCACCCTCTACTAGTTCTGGGAGGAAATACATCTCTAATCCCCAGATTGTAAACGCTCCCTATGCTTGTGAAACAGGGGGTTTAGAGACGTCTAGGGCTAACATTCTAAATGATGTTAGAGAGCCAGTTTTGAGATTCCTAGAAATCTCAAAAATGCCATCTATCTATTATTTCGATTCTAGGGTACCTTTTAGGTTGCCAGAAATTAGGGAAGCTCTCGACTCTTGGTCTAGCGACACTATCGCTTTGAGTTTTGAGAGTTTTCGTTATGTCAATCCGTTCCCTCTTCCAAACATAGCCTTAGAGTTATGTGTTTTCTATGAACTCTCCCCTTCCCAACTTTCTCCCCATACCTGGCGTCTCATCGCCGTGGCTGAGTTGATGCAAGAAGAGATAGGGGTCGAATTAGATATGTTCGATCTATTCGGCTCCTACAAACTTCAAGAAATTCGAACGGGCGTCTACTCTTTCATCCATCCCAGAGAAGGGTTACCATCCTGGACTCATGGGTCTCTTCCCAATGATCGTCAATGGGACGCCCGTTTTGTGATGGTGCCTTTCCAAGCTGTCGCCCAGGAGGATTTTGTGTCTCCAATCTGGCGTCGTTTAAGTAAGTTGTCGTCCCAATAACGTCTTTCTTATTGCACTTGTTATCTGATTTATAATGTTTTACATTTTTTGTAGGTGCGTACGAGTTAAGGATCTTGCCACGCTCCAACAGCGACACAAAAAAGAAAGTCAAGAAAATCCTCCAAATTCCGGCAGACCAGCGGAAATTTAAAACCATGATGGATAGTAAGTTTCTTGTTGCCTAAACTCTTCATTTCATTCAAATATTTTCATCTCTGTTATCTTACTCTAAATTTCTTTTTATCAACCAGGAAAGAAACTCATCCCTAAGGCGTCCGAGCAAAAAATTGATAAAGAAGCTCTGATGAGGGCAAGGGCCGCACGGTTGGAGAAGTTAAAGGCCAGGAGGGGCGAGTATGATGCTGAAGCAAGGAAAGAGGGTCACGATCCTCGTGGCGCCCCTCCTCCAAATCCTGAGCCGACTACGACTCCTTCTCCACGACCTCCTCATCCACCAAAAAACAACCAGCCAGCATCCCCAGCAAATAAAGACGTCTCATTGGGGAAGAGACCAGCGGATTTGCCCGCCAAAGGGCCAGTCGCCAAGAAATCAAGGGCTTCTAAGTCCTCCAAATCTGCCAAGGTCAAGGGCGACAAAGAGGATTCAGGCGAAGTCACCCTAACTTTTCCTCCCAACTCATCTGTCAGAAACAAAGAGGGATGGGACGACGTCTACTCCGAATTAAGTAAACTGGAATTCGAGTACGACAAGGCCGCCATCGAATCTCTTGGGAGGAAAGAGGCTTTCAAGAAGGCCGTTCGCCACCAAATGAAGGTAATATCACTTAACTTTTTATTAAGTCCATTCTATCTTTTTAATGTTAGGCGTCTCTAACTATGGTCGTCCCTTATATTCTCAGTCCTTACAAGTCCTTCTCCACCATGCTGAGGAGAACGACGATGATAAGGCGACGCTCGTCGCCCAGAGGGACGCCGCTTTAGCCGACAGAGAGCAATTGGTAGCCGATTTAAAGTCGGCCCTCGCCTTTAAAAAACAAGCTCATGAAGATAGGAGGAAGGCCGAGGACATAATGAAACGATCTGACGCCAAACAAGAAGAGCTAAAAGCCACCATTGAAAAATTAAAGGTTGAGCACTTCAAGGATGTTGAAAATCTTAAAGATTATATCAATCAGGCCAGAGCTGAGTCGTCGGCTAAAGATGAAGAGATAAAAGCTCTCCAGTCGGCCTTGGAAAAATCAGAAGCTGCCAATCGCCAGCTAGAAAAGGATATGGGTCAAATGGCTGAAAACTATGAGACTCATATCCTGGAGGTCAACACTCGCGCTCGGATGGAGCTCATGAAGGAATACAAGAGCGGCGAGCATGTAAACTGGAAGCCCGACGATGTAATCGACGACTATTTCCAGCTCTTCCCTGAAGAAGAATCTGAGTCCAATCCTTCTCAAGAGGACAATCAGACCATTAATGAAATGCGGGCTCAGGGCGACAATCAAGGGGGCGATAGTCAAGGGGGCGTCGAGCATAGGGGCGACAATCAAGGGAATGGCAACCCTGGCGGCGACAAAGCTTAATCTTTCGCATGCTTTAATTTCAAACTTTGTAATTTTAACTTTTAATATTCACAATATACCTTTCATATAAATTGTACTGTTCTTTAATGCAAATCTTGTCTTCTATCTTCATACTCAATACTCTTCACATCATATCGTTTATTCCTCGTCATAACCTTCCTTCATTAAACACCCACACCTCCAACAGGTGTGGATAGCAATCTACCAAGATAAAAAGAATTCATCTATTAATAAAGGAATTTCTTAAATTATATTCATCAAATATCAATTCAAAACATGGTCACTCGTACCTTAATCAAACGTTGGCGATCCTGCCAAGGAATTATCAAACATTAGTCTAGCGTCGACTATTAATCAATCAAATGAGTCTCACCAAATATAACTCGGGTAATATATACCTTTTTCAAATCAACTTCTTATCAGCCTCTCAGGGCGTCATGTCATCATGCCATCACGGCGTCGTCTTATCACCATGTTCTTTTGGTGTCAATTCATTACATTATCTGGGAAATGACATCTCACAACAAAACATCTCAAAAGATAGGGTTAAATTGCATCAGATTATCACGACCACAACTGAACAAATCGTCAGACACTAGGTCTTCTAACTGGGCTCGTCGCCTACAGGCGTTTCTCATCATTTGCATTCTTTCTCAAATAATCGTGTCAGTATCATCGTTCTTTAAATCAAATAATCAAATAACTTAGAAATAATACCTCTTTAGATGGATGGCGTTCCAACTCCTTGGGACATCTTTACCATGGACGTCAACCAACTTATAAGCTCCAGGACCAGTGATTTCTACCACTTTATAGGGGCCTTCATATGAAGCATTTAACTTTCCATCTTTATGCTCAGGTGTATTAGGAAAGATTTTTCGAAGAACTCAATCTCCTACTTGGAAATGGCGCTCCTTAACACCTTTGTTCCAAAATTTTGTCGCCCTTTGCTGATAGGCGGCGACTCTAATAAGAGCTTGTTCCCTACGTTCATCTAGCAAATCTAAATCTTGGGCTAAGTGTTCATTGTTAGATTCTTCTCTAGTCCACTGTTTTCTTAAAGATGGCATTCCTACCTCTACTGGTATCATAGCTTCAGATCCATAAACTAGAGAGAAAGGCGTTTCACCAGTCGACGTCCTAGACGTCGTTCGGTACGCCCATAAGACGGCGGGCAGCTCTTCAGCCCACCGACCTTTAGCTTTATCTAGCCTCTTTTTCAAAGACGTCACTATGGTTTTGTTACTAGCTTCAGCCTGCCCGTTCGATTGTGGATTTCTAGGGGTGGAAAACTTAAGTTTAATATGCCACTTATCACAATTTTCTAAATTTTCTTCCTATAAATTGAGATCCATTATCACATACAATTTCCTGGGGCAGACCAAATCTACATACTATATTTTTCCAAACAAAATCAATTACCTGGGGTTCTTGTATCTGGCTTAGGGCGACGGCCTCTACCCATTTGGTGAAGTAATCAGTGGCGACCAACAAGAAAACTAGTCGTCCAGGTGCTGGAGTAAACTTGCCTACAATATCCATTCCCCACTTAAGGAAAGGCCACGAAGGCACTATTACATGCAACTGTTCAGGGGGTTGTCTTGCAACGGTGCAAAATTTTTGGCAGCGTTCACACTTAGTCACCAAACTTACTGCATCTTTCTGCAAAGTCGGCCAAAAATAACCTGCTCTAGTCACCTTTCTTATCAATGATCGACTTCCACTATGGTCTCCGCATTCACCTTCATGAATTTCTCTTAACACATAATTTGCCTCAGACGGAGAGACACATTTCAGCAAAGGTCCACCAGTGAAAGTACGTCTATAAAGATCATCGCCTATAGTAGTGAATCTGGCGGCTCTAACTACTATTCGTCGCGCTTCATTCTTATCTGAAGGCAATTTACCCTGCAACAGATATGAAAGCAAAGGGGATCGTCAATCCCACGTCAAACTGTTATTCAATACAATTCTGTTATTTACCTCGATCGCCGGTGTTTTCAGGTAAAATAGTGGGATTTGTTTTGTCTCCACAACTTCTATGGACTACCCAATGTTGGCAAGGGCGTCGGCCTTCCGGTTGTCTTCCCTACCTATTTGGGTGATCTTTATAGCGTCAAACCGTGTGGTCAAATCAGACACTATATCTAGATATTTCTTCATTCTTTGGTCTTTTGCCTGATAAGAACCATTGATTTGTTTCGAAACTAACTGCGAATCACTTTTCACTTCCAGAACTTTCGCGCCCAATTCTGATGCTAACTTAAGTCCAGCTATGAGAGCTTCGTATTCAGCTTCATTATTCGTCGCCTTGAAACCACATCTTATCGCCTGGACAATTTGTTCGCCTTCGGGGGTTTCAAGAGCGATACCTAGTCCACTTCCTTTCACATTGGAAGATCCGTCTACATGGAGGGTCCAGGGCGACAAGTTCACCTGTCTCTTAACAGAAAAAGATTCATTGTTAGCTGTTACCTGGAGGTTGGGGCTAAATTCTGCCAAAAAGTCGGCTAGGATTTGTGATTTGATAGCTGTTCTTGGGGCATAAGAGATATCAAATTCGCTCAGCTCAATCGCCCATTTCACCAATCTCCCAGATAAATCAGGCTTGTGGAGGACGTTCCGCAAAGGGTAGGTAGAGACGACTACAATTGGGTGACACTGAAAATACGGTCTCAACTTCTTGGAAGACGCTACTAAAGCCAAAGCAAGTTTTTCCATCATTGAATATCGCGTCTCCGTATCTAGCAAGGCTCTGCTAACATAATATACTGGGTTCTGTCGTCTATCTTCTTCCCTAACAAGTACTGAACTCACAGCGTTAGAGGCGACAGACAAGTATAGATATAAGGTTTCACCTGGACTTGGCTTAGAAAGCAAAGGGGGGCTCGTGAGATACTCTTTCAAATCCTGAAGCGCCTTTTCAGCGGCGTCGTTCCATACAAACTCCTTATTCTTCTTCAATATATCAAAGAATGGTTGGCACCTTTCAGAAGATTTAGATATAGATCTGGTTAGAGCAGCTATCTTGCCCGTCAAACGCTGGACGTCCTTCACACACTTAGGCGATGGGATGTCCAACACAGCTTTGATTTGTGATGGGTTTGCTTCTATCCCTCTCTTTGACACCAAATATCCTAAAAACTTACCAGACTGCACCCCAAAAGTGCATTTTTCAGGGTTGAGTTTCATGTTATATTTCCTCAGAAGATCGAACGTCTGCTGCAAATGGTTAATATGATCTTCCGCTTTCAAAGATTTGACTAGCATGTCGTCTATGTAAACTTCCATCGTCTTCCCTAGCTGGGCGGCGAACATGCGATTGACTAACCTTTGGTATGTTGCACCAGCGTTTTTCAAACCAAAAGGCATTACCTTGTAACAATAAGTTCCACGATCTGTGATAAACGAAGTCTTCTCCTGGTCGTTTGGATGCATCAATATCTGATTGTACCCGGAAAAGGCGTCCATAAAACTTAACAGTTCATGTCCTGATGTTGCGTCTACTAAGCTGTCAATGTGTGGCAATGGAAAGGAATCCTTTGGGCATGCTTTGTTCAAGTCTGTGAAGTCGATATACACTCTATGCTTACCATTTTTCTTTGGGACGACTACAACATTAGCTAACCAATCAGGGTAATTCACTTCTCAAATAGACCCAATTTTCAATAATTTCTGAACTTCCTCATTAACAATTCTATTCCTCTCTGGTGCAAATTTCCGCCTTTTCTGTCTGACCGGCTTGAATGTAGGGTCGAAGTTCAATTGATGTTCAATGACGTCCGGGCTTATACCTGTCATATCATCATAGGACCAAGCAAAACAATCTAAGTTACTTGTTAGAAAAGAGATTAGTTAACTTCTTACCTCAGGAACTAGGTCCATAGGAATGAACGCCTGTAATTGCTATGCCGATGGAGGAGATTGTTCCAAGCCTTTCAATGCTGCTTGGTATTCTCTTGCCATCCTCTGGTCGCCTTTGATCTCTTTCACACCCCAAGGTGTAGAGAATTTGATTGATTGATGTAACGTTGAAGGGACTGCCTTCATCTGATGAATCCAAGGACGTCCTAACAAAGCATTGTAAGTGGACGGGCAGTCCATTACCTGAAACTTGACTAAAGCATTAATTCCAGCAGCAAAAGTCATCAAGGATATTTCTCCAATCGTCCTATCTGGCGTTTCATTTCCAAATACCAAGACGGTTGGAGCCTTAATTATTTGGGATTCTAATTGTAATTCTTTGACAGTTTGCAAATAAATAATATTAACGGAACTACCTGCATCTACTAATATTCTTTTGGTCAAACAATTAGCTATTAGTAAAGATATTACCAGGGCGTCGTCGTGCATCTGGACGTTCTGAATATCAGCGTCGTTGAAGGTTATTGGACCTTCAACCACCTGATCATTACTCACATTACCATTAACCCACTCCAATTCTTTTGGCAAAGATCTCGCATGTCGCTTTGCAGTAGAGTAAGACATCCCACTTATTGCCGACCCCCCAATGATTGTGTTAATCGTTCTGACGGCCTGCGGGGGTTGAGCTGGGGCGTTCTGACTTTGATCTCTACCTGCATTGTTAGTAGTATTATTCTTAAGGAGATGTTGTAAATTACCGTGCTTAAGTTGGAAGGCTACTTCTTTTCTGAACCTCCAACAATCCTCTGTTCGATGGCCGACGTCTTTGTGGTAGTCATAGTATCTAGTGATGTCTCTCTCATTGACAGGCGTCGTCATAGGTTTAGGCCATTTCACCCTATCCATCTTTTCAAATGCACTTACCATTTCAGCTGGTCCAATGGACATGTTAAACTCTTCATATCTAGGAGGGGGTGGGTCCCTCTTCTGTTTGTCGCCCTGCTCATTATTGTTAGTATAAGGGTGAAAACGAAAATTTCTACCTCGTTGCCGTTTAGAACGGCGGTCTGTGGATCCCAAGTTATTTTGTTGTTGATTAGCTGGCTTATCCGCGTTTGTGGCAATCACTGAATTGGCGGGGAGACTGGTTGTCGCCAGTCCTTGATTCATTTTAAGGGCATGATTTCTACTGGCGTCGTCCTCTTGAAGATTAATATGTGACCACACGTATGATTGGACTTCTGGCCAAGTCGTCACTCGTTTCAACACCAGTTCTTGATAGAGGCCTCAAGTGGGTGGCAATGCTCTCTTAAACGCCTGCACAGCAATGTTAGGATCACAATTTGGGATACTTACCATCTCTGCCGTAAACCTTTTCAGAAGATCTCTGTATGACTCGTCCGGCCTCATGACAATTTGATACAAGTCGTCTGACGTCTTAACCATGACTCTGCTGCTTGCAAATTGTTCAACAAAAATGTCAGTTAAATGACTAAATGAAGTTATTTTACCTTGAGGGAGATTGGTCCACCACATTAGGGCTGGGCCAATCAAACTTATATCAAATCCACGACACATAGCAGCATGTCGTTTGTCGGCTGGGAGGACTGCTGCTAGCATAATCTGCCTGTATTGGGCTAAGTGTTGGTCTGGATCCGACTTGCCATCATACTTTGGCATAGTAGGAAAAGCAAATCTTTCAGGTAAATCAGCAAACGCTATGTCGTCTATGAAGGGTGATTCTGAATAACTCCCTAGACGGGCTGCATCAAGTGGCTTTTGAACACCTGGAATCGAGTACATCTTTTTCTTTATCTCAGCGACCTCCTTCTCCATTCGAAGGGCAAAAGAGAGAATTTCGTCTTCCCTCTTTTGTCCTCCTGGTGGATGATTTTGAGGGATCCTTGCCTGTGACTTCTGAGCGGACTGCTCACCTTGTTCTCGACTATCATAAGACTGAGAATCATCATATCCCTCTTCGTCGTCTCTACCTGTTTCATCATTAGGAATATCATTATTGTCAGTATTCTTACCTTTATTACCTTTATCACCGTTATGATTGCGCTCATGATCATTTGGGTTTGGCACTTGGCGAATCTCCTTTTCAGGTCCGCTCTGCCTTCTTTTGTTTTTCCTGGACTCTAAGCCTGCTAAGTGCAATTTCAATTCATTGTTTTCTTCCTCCAAACGTTTCATCCTCTCAGATTGAATTCCTGCAGATTGTTCGAGACGCTTCATTTGTTCGGACTGAGAGGTCAAGGCTTCTAGGACCTTTTGAAGGTCAGTGGAAGAGCTAGTTGGCTTGGAAACAGGTTTTGGTTGTTGTTCCATCTTAGAGTACAATTCGCTCATTCAGAGAACGTGAAGCTTTTAGAAATAATGTTGCCGGAGTCCCCACGGTCGGCGCCAAAATGTTGATGCACAATATAGGAGACTATAGAATATGAATGAATAATCGAAGCTTTTTATTGATAATATGATTGAGTACAATGAACGGGGTCACCGGCAACGGTGGTTACAAATATGGGCGTAAATGCCTTGATCACAAAGACTTAACTCAGAGTACAATGATAATCAGAGAGAAGAATACAGAGAAAGAGAGAGAGAAAGATTGCAGAGAATTGCTTATCCCCTTCAGAATGAGTTCGTGGCCTTCTTATAGTTGAAGCTCAGTCTTAGTGGTTGCGAAATTATAGGCGGCCGTTATGGGTAAGAGAAGTTGCACGTGCTCCGAAAAAGGTGGGCGACTGCTCCGACAAAGGTGGGCGACCAAGTCAATCTACTTTACTGCCGTTGGTAACATTGTCCTTGACGCCTTTGGGGCGTCTATCTCGCTATTGGTCTTTTGTTGTCGTGGTCCTCGACGCCTCCGGGGCGTCTATCTCGTTATTAGTCCTTTGCTGTCGTGAGAGATGTGATCTTCGATGCCTTTGGGACGTCTATCTCCTTATTGGGCCTCAGATAAGGCCCAGGCCCATTAAGGTATAACGGTGTATAACACATATCATTCAAAAAAATTTCACCTTATATGGATAAGCAATATTCTAGGATAAGCATTATTATAGCAAGGTGATGTTGGAGTTTTTTCATAATATGTTGCTCAAATTTACTCATCGCTTTCATAATATTTTAATATATTTTCCCTCTATCATATAATATAAGGTGAAATGTTTTGAATGATTTTGCCCAAAATGCAAGGTGATGTTTTAGTTCAAAAATTTAAAAGTTTCTTATATTTAGGACCAAAGTAAACTTAAAAGTGGTCTAAGTGGTCTTATATTTAAGAACAGAGTGAATAATACTTCCTCCGGTCCTAAATATAAGACCTAATTGACTTTTTCTAGAAAATCCTTAAAAAACAAAATAAGTTAATTATAAATTGATTTACCTAATTTTTTCCCTTAAACTAGTTTATTTTACCTATAAACTAATGGATAATCTAAAAATCTATCAAATATGTCATCATTTGATAACCTATTTCGCAACCTTAATCTTTCCAAAAAAAAAGTCAATTAGGTCATATATTTAGGACCGGAGGTAGTAAATATATAACATTGTATGCAAACAATTTAAAAGCATATTTTCCCTCTGTCCAAATTACTATTTATATATGGAGGCTCATCTCTCATTTCTCGATTTGTGCGTGTCATCCTTGCGCAGGGGCCATGCTAATCTTCTCTGTATCGTTCCAATTTTATCGGATGTCCCCGAAGGACACTCATCTCATCTCTCATTTCTTGGGGTGAGAGGCTGAGAGCTCATTAAAAGGAGGAAATGCATTCATTTGATGATTACAAATCGATCCCATGAAATGCCAAAGTCCCATTTTTAGGCATCCAACATTACAAATTCTAGAAAGATGTCTCTCACTTGCCACCTTAAAGCAAGTGCATGCCCATATGATCACAATTGGCCTAGCCCTCCACACATACCCTCTCAGTCGCCTAGTCATTCAATCCTCAAACCTTTCCTTAACCTATGCTCTTAACATCTTTAGAAATATCCACACCCCAACAATCTTTCTCTTCAATACTCTCATTTCTTCTATCACCAATATTCATAGTGAACATACCCACATAGCCTTCTCACTTTATAACCAAATTCTCTTCCATTACAACACCACCACCCTAAGACCCAATAGCTTCACTTTCCCATCCCTCTTCAAGGCTTCTGCTTCTCATGCATGCGTCCATTATGGTCAACCCCTCCATGCCCATGTCCTCAAGTTCCTTGAACCCACATATGATCACTTTGTCCAAGCCTCCATACTCAATTTTTATGCTAAATGTGGCAAACTAAATCAGTGTAAGCACCTGTTCAATCAAATCAGTGAACCTGATTTGGCCATGTGGAACATTTTATTGGCTGCTTATACACGTAATGCTAGTTTTGAAGATGTCGATCTGTCTTTAGAGGTGCTACATGTGTTCAATGAGATGCAGGAGTCTCAAGTAACGCCAAATGAAGTTACACTTGTGGCTTTGATTGGAGCTTGTTCTAATATAGGGGCTCTTAGTCAAGGTGTATGGGCACATGCTTATGTGTTAAGGAACAATATTGTGATGAACCGTTTTGTGGGCACTGCATTAGTGGACATGTATTCTAAATGTGGATATGTGAACCTTGCCTTTCAGGTGTTTGATGAATTGCCTGAGAGGGACACATTATGTTACAATGCAATGATTGGTGGGTTTGCTTCTCATGGTCAAGGTCATCAGGCACTTGAACTTTATGAGAAGATGAAGCCTGAGGGGCTAGTTCCTGATGATGCAACCATTGTAGTTACTTTGTTTGCCTGTTCTCATGTTGGATTGGTGGAGGAAGGCTGCAAAATATTTGAGTCCATGAAGAAGGACCACGGTATTGAGCCGAAGCTCTCACATTATGGTTGCCTAGTTGATCTTCTTGGTCGAGCAGGGCGTGTAAATGAGGCGGAGAAGATGATGCAGAAGATGCCCATGAAGCCAAATGCAATATTGTGGAGGGCTTTACTCGGTGCAGCAAAACTTCATGGGAATATAGAGATAGGTGAAGTTGCACTCAAACAATTAATCCAATTAGAGCCAGAAACTAGTGGAAACTATGTGCTTCTGTCCAATATGTATGCCAATTTCAATAGGTGGGATGACGTGAAGAGAGTGAGAACTCTAATGAAACATCAAGGAGTTAACAAAGTCCCTGGCTTTAGCCTAGTTGAGATTGGTGGGGCCATGCACAAGTTTCTCACAGGTGATAAAACTCATCCATTTTCTAAAGAGATATATTTGAAGATTGAAGATATAAATAGAAGGCTACAAGAGTATGGTCACAAACCAGGAACAGCTCAAGTGTTGTTTGACATGGAGGAAGAAGACAAGGAAAATGCTCTTTCTTACCATAGTGAAAGGCTAGCGATAGCATTTGCTCTTGTAGCAGCAAGATTGGATTCAAGGTCTCCTATTAGAATCTTGAAAAACCTTCGGGTTTGTGAGGACTGTCATACTATCACTAAGCTGATATCAACTATTTATCAAACACATATTATAGTTAGAGACCGAACTCGCTTTCATCATTTTCAAGATGGCACATGTTCTTGTAAGGATTACTGGTGATATCTAACAGTTATTATTTGTTCATGTGCCGTGCAGTTTTGTTTGGATTAATGAATGACTAAGCTCTTGTTCACGAAGACATGAACTAAAATTATATTGCAACATTAGATACATTGTCCTGTCAAGTTAAAAATTTTGCAACGACAAAATTATATTGATTAGCTTTACCCGATTCCCATGAGCTCAGGGTACACAAAACTCAACATCCTCATTTTACAAGACTCATCTGAGCCCAGATACATGAATAAATAATAACAATCCAGAACAAAAAGCCTCCTTTCTGTCATTCTCCTATGCTCCTATTTTTTCACGTAGTTCCCAGCAGTTAAGTGAACTGTACAAGTTTCAGCGTAAAATCCAAAAACATGTTTCATTTGTTGATTCTATTCCATTCCCATATAACATTGAATTGGTGATCCAAATCAGCATCCTTCAGCTCATCATCTACAGCCATACATTCTTTTCTAATGAAGACAGCAATCTGTGAGGCAAAGCCTGGTTCAACATCAGCTGAACCACCAACCCCACCGAACTCCACATTGTAATTGTGCCGTCCAGCTAAATCAGATGCCCAGCGACTGAATTGCTCTCTAGTCCACTCAAATTTGTGGTCATGATTGCGAAATCTACATGACGGTAAGGAGGACTTCTCATCTGACTCATCATCTTGTTCTTGGCTTGCTGGATTAGACCTCTGAAGCACTACATTGTATTCATAATTTGGTGTTGAAATTATGAGAATCCTTGGGCAAAAAGAACTTAATACTACGTCACCAAATAGACATGCTTGGTCCTCTTCCATATGCTCAATAACCTACATTCACCAATGATTTCTATTAATTTCAGGCTAATCACAATTTCCACACAAATCAAAAGTCTAAAACATGCTGATCAATGGGCAGTGTTGACGTGATATATTGTTTAATTTCAATGGTAACATGTGTTATAAAGGGCATCTTTGAATTTGGATGTACAACGTGTAAGTCAATACTAAAAATTATATACGGGTAGTACCTCTAAGCAAGTGCCAATATCAAATCCATGCAATCTGGAATCAAACCCTGTGATTGAACCTTCATAAAGAATAACAGATTTGATCCCAGCATATGGCACATCAACATCTGAGTTTGTAGCTAATTTTGAATTAAGAACCTGCAGAGTTCAAAGTTACCAACAATAAGAAACCAAACAGCTTAACTTCACATGATGGGTTCAATAAAATCATAATCAAATTCTGCATAGCTGCATGATACGACATTTTTGACTTGGTTATAGTATGAGATGTATAGAGTGAAGACAAATCAATGAAGCTACAGAACAACTCGACAACAAAAACTCATCTCTTATAAAGCCCATATGAGAAACAGAAATCCTAGGTGCTATCATTTTACTGCACCAAAAGAAAATGATAATCCACGATACAACAATGTAGTTGATACCTTTGCAGCCCGAGCAAGACCTTTCAGTGATATATCAACACCAACAATTTTTTCAAGTGAAGTAGGATAATTTAATAATGCTTCCAGCAAACTTCCAGATCCACATCCAAAATCAACCTGTTACCAAGGAGAATATCAGACTCATATGTTTGATAAACAATAAGGATTAGGTGATAAGAAATTTGTTTACCAGAGTTGCAGCACAAGATTCCATGATGTGATGCACAGCAAACTCCACCCTTTGTTTTGAAAGTGGAGGGCTAAAAAGAGCCTGTTCCATCCTTTCCTCCATAGGTTCTGTTAACTTGGTCAAAGCTATTGCATATTCCATGCAGCAGCTTTCTGAAAAGAAGGGTAATAATATTAATTTACTGACAAAATAAGCAACTTCAATCCAATTTTTTTCAGGATCAAGTTTAGACCCTCAATACCCAACCATTTTTATATTAAAAGTCGTCATGAGCCATACCATAATTTAGAAAACCATCAGGATATAATAACAAGAGAAATTAACTTACCAGAGGACAACAAAGAAAAACTCCTGACTGAATCAGAAGCTGAAGCAAAAATCAATTCAGAAGGGGGTAAATCTGTGGTGAAACAAGCAGACTGACCAACACACATTTGCATCACAACCCCCTCAACATCAGTAGTCACAGCACCAACCCCTATCTCAAACTCAAATTCTTCACACGCTTCAATAAGTTCTTTCATATTACCACCCTCTACCACCAAAGAAACAGAATACCTTATGCAAGGTATAGATCCATTGCTAGGACAAACACCAGAATCTGGCCCTTCAATCTTTAATGAGTGCATTCCAGACACGGGCACAGTACATGATGGACGCATGCATTCAAGTAAGTTAAGCTGTGTATTTTGTACTGATTGACATACAGCAAACTCTTCACAAAGGTTTTTGGAATGAATCTGAATGCCAAAGCTGTCTGCAGTATGATATAACATTTCAAAAGGAGCGCTGCTGTTCTTAAAATACTCATTTAGCCATGATAAAATCTTCAAGCAAGCATTCTGTAAGGCATCATTCTGCTTCTTAAACTGATCCTCTGGGGAACAAACAATGATTAGATCCTCAGACTTAGAAAATAATTTAACTTCACATTGAAATGTGCATCCTTGCTCTTCTGATTGCTTTGCATTTGCTGTTAATGAGGATCCCATGACATGTTCAATATCTTCTGTAGCTGAGCCTGCATCCTTTAAAGAAGATCCTTTCAAGGGACAGCTTATGGGAGAGAAGACAGGTTCAAGTAAACGATGCTGACGACAAAACATATAAAGGATATCTCTGGGAAGGGAACCCCTCCAGTTTGCTTTTGTTGTAAATGATGAGGGCAACTCAGCTGCAAGTATTGCTTCTCTGGACAATTTATAGATCCCACTTGGTGTCTTACTTATAAGCATTCTATAATAGCAATGTAGCAGTGATCAAATGTTAAAATTAACTACTCATGCACAATGATCAGTAAATAGAAACTGAGATGTGTAAGATTCACATGACTAAAAGGGTTATATATATGTAAAGTAACAGAAGAAGACACAAACTCAAGGATAGTCTTGAAAGCTATAAACTTTCTGATCAATAACTAGTTAGGTTTCAGTTATGATTGCTTAAACCATGAAGTGAGGAGCAAGGATTGGTTTTAATTAACAACTTTAACAAATAGAATTTCAATCATGCAAAAATACTGCACATAAGGTTATTCTTGATATGTAAGTCAGAAACAGCTAGACAGCACTCAGCAGTTTAAGCATATACAACAAGCCATTAGCCCGACATTGACATATCACTAAATTTTAACCCATATTAGGAGTTGAGGAGAGTTCTTTTTCATTCGATGAAACTTACAACACAAGCCAGCTCCAGCTTTTCTGAAGACATTAAAGTTGACCATCACATTAAGGTAAATGAGTGCATGACATATTGACATGCGCAATTTGTTCTAATCTCTCAAAGTAACACTTTTAGTTGTATTCTGAAAGTAATATAAAGTTGAAATGATACACTAAACAAATAATAGGTGTGTCTCATGTCTCAAGATCAGGATACCTAAAATATGATTGAACTGTTATGTCTTCATAGAATAGATCTTTAGATTTCCATGTATATCCGATGGATGCCAGTATAGCATCACCAAATATACATTGTCCAGACAAGTAACTAGCCCTAACATTTAGAGAACCCTCAAAATGTAGGGTTTCCTTCGCCTTTGGCAAATCAGAAGATTGATCTAGAAAAAATGATCTTGATGCAGCAAAGAATAATCTTGTTTCAGAAGATGCTTTACCCACATTTCTGCCAGAAACAATAACAAGTTAGACAATAACCAACTTAAATGGGGTGGTAGAGGTGGTGATGGTGGACGTGGTAAGAAGGCCCTAATTTTACCGTACCTTGAAATCAGAATAAAAGATGCATCTTCTAAACCAAGTTCTTTTGCAATGATATCAAGGTAGTACTCTTTAGCAGAAATATGAAGAGTGACTGTTTCAATGGGTTTCTCCATTGAACTAGGAATTTTTGCCGCTGCAACTTGAATGCAATCTGGCATACCAGCTTGCAATTCTAATGACTTGACAACATCTTGAGGATATGGACTCTGCTTTTTAAGCCAGAGATGCTGTTCACAAGTAGAAAGAAACCCAGATATCTTTGTAGCAGCGCGTATTATGTACAAATTAACCAACAAAGGATTTGACTCCACCAAGGGATTAATACATTTACACAGGTTAAAGAGCTTTGTGTCATACACAGCAATGACAGAAACGGGAATTGACCCACAAAGATCACCTTTTCTCCACAAAGTTGATCCAAGGTGACCACTGAGTGGATGAAGTGATGTAAGAAACTGCATTGTTGAAAGGAAGGGAAGAATGGGTTTAGACTGAAGCACAATTCAGTAATAGATACAACTGGAATAACATAAAATCAATCAAATACATGCAATCCCCTATTCACTTATTTCTCATCATTATGACCAATGAATATAAGCGTTCCTATCTTCCATTATTGAGAGTAGACATAACTTTTTTACACAAATCAGACCGAAGTTCAATCAGAATGCCTACCTTTTCTGAAAATAAGTAGGTGATTCGAGCAACTAAACTTTCCCATGCTTCTTGTGGGGTGGGGTCACTGGCCGTAAGATGGATGCCAAGCTGCATTAGAGAATCAAACAGGCAAATTATTATCGTTGCACAAAATATCTCACCAAGTTAGATAGGCCAATTATCAGATGAAAGTTAAAAATTATAAAGGATCAATATAAAACTATCAATAATATGACGCAAATTACCAAAAAATGTACAAAATTAAACTAATAACAAGGCAAGTCAGATGATCAACCACAGATTTTCTCCTAAAATGAGCACTTGTCAGTTTCAAATTCCCACAGCTCATGAAACTCAGCCTAAAGACCATAAGCATCAAAGAAACTATGATAAAAATATCCAAGCCCAAGCTCCTTACCATAAATCAGTTACTCTGCCACAATTTTATTTTTATTTTTGCTTGGATGATAGCCACAAGAAATAAGAAATATAGTTCCAAGAGAGAAGCATTTAAGTTTTTAAATTCCAGAATTTACATTTATTTTACAAATTATGCAAGAAACTAGTTAACAAATTTCTTGTTCTTTATAAACATCAGAAATGAATGTTTCCTTAATAGGAACAGAGACACTAGTCTCCTCATCCAACTAAGTGCATTAATTTTAAACAACAAGACTTTAACTAGAAGAATAAACAAAGAATCTAACGAGTCATGGTTAGAAACTCAAACATTTCGGGTAGAGACTAAATAAATATACAGGCTTACCCTCTACTAGCTTAACCATAAAGTGAATGTTTAAAAAGACATATGATTTGAAAAGCAAGGGGGATGAGGCCATATCTAGCAGTAAAGTTAAAGTCATAGGAGAAAACACAAGTGAATTACCAACCCTGGGAGCTAAATATACACAAATCTGAGCTTATTAGAACCGATAATTAAGTATTCAGTACAATGGTGGTGAGTAATTGTTAGTGCAGCATGAGAATGAAAGAAGTGGAACCTTTTCTAAAGCCATCTCTGCGGCTGACTGCTCTGCCTCCTTCTTTTTTCTGAAGGTGCCTGAGACAACAGTAAGTTCGGGAAGCTGCAAGGAACACCGATACAGGGAAGGACCCTTTTGTGGAATCAATGGAGGACATTCAGTTTGAGTAGGCTGAGCTACTTCCTCTACCGTATAGCAGGCATTGGTGCCAAATTTTTGGTGTATAATAGCCTTAGGTGTAAGGGTTGCTTTCTTTAATACAAGAGCAGAATTCGCTTTGGTTGCCATTGTAAAACACAGGGATTAAGTGCTCATCATGCTACATTATTAAAGCCTGAATCAACAAAATAATAATAGCAACTAAAACAGCAAGGAACGGTCACTACTCACTACCTAGTAGCTTGAAGAAAATAAACAACAGATATTGGTTGCCATTTTGATGGAAAGGAGGGATTTTTAAGAAGAAAAATAAGGTTTTTGATCCAATTTTAGTAATGTTGTGAAAACTTAAGAGTCGAAAAAGTGAAGTAAACCTTTTTGGTGCGATTTTAGAAATGGAAAGCGAGGCAAAAGTGTGTGTTTGCAGGCGGAAGGTGATAAAGATGAAACATTTGCATTCTTTTTTTGAACAGAACACATTTGTATTGTGAAGAAATGAAGTGAGGGAGAAGCATTGGGGGAGAGATGAAAATGGAAGGAAATAGAGATAGAGTGTAGGGAAAGAGGGAGGGAGAGTACCTTAAGAAAGGAAGGAAGGAAGGAAGAGATTAAATTTCAAAATTCCAATATTTGATTGGTATTCCCAGAAAAGAGGTCACTCACGTTTCTGACGTGAGGCCGCTTCACTCATTCCTTCCTTCTTAAGTCTCTCTCTTTATTCTCATTCGCCTTTCACTTCCCTCACTCAACGCCTCTTTTTTTTTCGTGTAAAAATGCAAAATCAACTAACGCGGTTGGGAAGCTGAAGTGCGAATGTCCTACTTATATACTCACACACACATTAGTCAACGCCTCTTTTGACTACCACTCTTATAATACTCTACTCTATCAACCTCCAACATATTCTTTTCTTTTCATAATCCATAATCTTTTCATCCCAAAATACTCTTCACTTCACCTATGCTTGGTTGTTCTTTTTATATAGAAAAATTGAGTTAAGTGCTAGGGAACATAGCTACTTATAGTCCTAGCATGGGTAGGATTTAAACCTATAATCTTATGATTATAAGTTAACTCTTCTATCAACTCAACATAACCAACGTATATGTTGACAAATATGTTTTGTTGTTATTCCTTGTTTCCAAATTAATATTACCAAATACTTTATTTTTTCCTTTACTTTCCAAAATAATATTTCAACATTATATTATTTCAATGAAGCAAGTAACAAATCGAACGGCCCATTTTCTCCTTTCCTTCTCATATGACTATGAGGTTTCTATTTCAATTGACCTGAATTCATCTTATGTACGCAAACATAAATATGTTTTCCCAACAGTATATTCCACTAATGAAATAATGAGATGTCAAAAAATGTGAGTAGTTGAAATTAATAAAATAATGAAATTTAAGTAGTTGAAATGAAAAAAAAAAATTGTTATACATTTACCTTAAAACATTGAATATATCTCAATTGATCTCTAAACCATATTTATATTTTAACGATATTTATATTTTCCTTACAAAAACACACATCGTTTAAAACATAGGATTTCAAAAGAAGTATTAAATATAACAACAAATTTTTATTCTACGAATGAAATAAACTTATAAAAAAATCTTGGAGCAACGTTAGTGTGTTATATTCCCTTCGCTCTTAAATATAAAAGTCAGTTTATTTTTTTCAAAAAATTAATGAAGCAAAATGAACCTCTTAATAATAACATATTTTGTAAATTAGTAAATCATATGTTCGTTTCTAATTTAAATAAACTTATTTAGAGGAAAAAATCATGAAACTCAATTTTTAAGTAACAAATTTAGCATTCCCACATCAATCCAAAAAAGTCAATAAACCACTTACTTATTTATGCACATGAATTTTTTTCCAAGTAATAATAATAATCTAACTATATTTATGAAGTGCTGTAGTATATTTTTTATACAATATACATGAAGCACATGTAATTAACTCACCTATTTTACTTTTTTTCTAATAAAAAAATCCATTAAATTAAAGAATATACTCCCTCCGGTTCTAAATATAGGATCTAGTTGATTTTTTTGGAAAATCCTAAGTTAATTATAAATTAATGATTTACCTAAAAATATATTATATGTATCATTATTTAATAGTCTATTTCGAAATCTGTGATTAAGGCTTATAGAGTAGAGTGGAGGTAGTATACTATAATAATGATGCATGGATAAGTTGGACGAAGTGTATCCTGCCATGATAAGGACAGAATTGACGAGGAGTAACAAACAGAAACAGAAACAGAAACAGAAACAGAAACAGTGGACTGACTCTTCACTTGTCACTACGGTCTCCTACCTTTCATACCTACTCCTAGTCCAGGTCCATGGCTATTTCTAGGCTCACATCACTTCTTCTTCCTCTCTCTAAAACCAAATCTCTTCCACTGCGCAGATTCTCTTCTTCCCCAATCCCCTCCCATTTGGAGGTACCTTAGCTTAACCATCTCTCTCTCTTTTTTTATTGCTTTGCTTTGCTTCATTTTATTGTTGCTGCAATTCTTTTGAGTATAACCCCCCCCCCCCCCCAAGTAAATATATGTTTTTTATTATTTTTCAATCAAGTTAGATGATCCATGTAACTTACATCTGCTATGTTTGATAGATCATCCATCCATGCCATATTTCTCCACTCATGTTATGGATCCATATTTTATAAATTTTGATATTCATATTTGCCCTCTCCATGATGATATGATTCATTGCAGAATGTTGGATTCATTGGTCTCGGAAACATGGGATCCAGGATGGCCAATAACCTTATTAGAGCTGGATACAGAGTTACAGTTCAAGACATGTACTACTTTATTTCAACTTTTTAATTCTCTTTATTTATTGCTCACTGTCAATTCACAATCACAAGCTTGTCTTTGACTCAAGTTGCATGCATGTTCACTCATTGTTCTTGAATAGAGAATTTTTTGTATTTTAATTGTGATGATGTCTATCAAATTTCAAAAACTTGCAGAAACTCTGATGTCACCAACAATTTTTCTCAGATGGGAGTTCCCACTGTGAAAACGCCTTATCAAGTTGCAGAAGCTAGTGATGTAGTAATTACAATGTTGCCTTCTTCTGCCCACGTGAGTACAATTTGCATGTGTTGATTCCTTGTAGACTCTTCAGTTTCCTCACCGTTGCTGAAATAACTTTTATTGGACAACACTTCCATATTGTAAATGACATTTAGCTTTATATTCAGGGTGTCATCAATGTAGTTGATGCAGAGCACAAATTACAATTCATCATTAAAGTGAATACTTATCTGCTGCTAAGCTATGTTCATAGGATTCTTAATTAAATATAACAAGTATGGAAAACTGTCTTATTGTTGTTGATCTTAACTTTGATTTAGTGCTAATTCTATAATTACACACTCGTCCAAATTAAGTAGGTCACTGATGTTTACTCTGGACCGAATGGTTTGCTTCAAGATGGAAAATTCTTGAGGCCATGGTTGTTGATTGATTCATCCACTATTGATCCACAATCATCAAGAAGCCTTTCTGCTATGGTATCAAATTGTCTTCTAAAAGAAAATAAAGGTATTGTTTGTAAATATTGATCTTTATTAGGCTTTATCTTCAATCTACCTTCATGCTTTTCTTGCTCCACACATTTTTATAAATGTTATTCATAATTCTTTTTTTTTCTCGTGGAAAATTATTTCTCTATTCTAAGTGGAGTTTATAGTGCTCTTTAAAGTACTATTTGATGTAGTCTGGGTCATCAGCACCTCCAATATCTGATTGCTTCCTTACTTTCCCTGCTGTCATGTTTGTTATTAGGTCACTTGTGATTTCTTCTTTGATTGTAGTGCACATTATCTTTTATACAATTCATCTGTGAAGCTCTTCTGATTACTTCTGAAGTTATTTCTTAAGCTTAAAGCTTATTTGCCTCAGTGGAGCACTATGGCAGCTGCAAATTTTCCGTAATATTTGCTGTCGTCTATGAACTGCTTTCTAAATTTTAACTTGTTGAATTGTTTAACCTTTGCTTTTTGTTCTTTATGTCGCTGAGCTAAATCATCATATGCACAGGTGATTGGAAGACTCCCGTTATGTTGGATGCTCCTGTATCTGGAAGTGTAATTGCTGCAGAAGCTGGAACACTAACTTTTATGGTATGTAATACTTGTCAATTTTAAAATCTAATACATCCGTTCACACAAAACCTATTGTTTAAGGTCTTTTTTTGTTCTAATTCTTTTTAAGGGAATGAAAAAGCAAATTTATGAACAAGGAATGAATCTTTCTTAGGTTGGTGGCTCTGAGGAAGCTTTTATGGCTGCAAAATCCTTATTTCTTTCAATGGGTAAAAGTGCAATATTTTGTGGAGGAGCAGGAAGTGGTTCTGTAAGAATACTTGAACAGTTGAACTTGAACCTTAGACTTTTGAATGCTTGTATTAATTGACACAAGTTTTTTTAAAAAAAAATTCAAAGCTTTATAGCTTTGTATTGATCTTTTCTGATCTTTACATTAGGCTGCTAAGATCTGTAATAATTTGGCTTTGGCTGTGAGCATGCTGGGAATATCAGAAGCCCTTGCCCTGGGCCAATGTTTGGGAGTTTCAGCCAGCACTTTGACTAAAGTATTTAACTGCTCCAGTGCTCACTGTTGGAGTAGGTATTCTTCCTTTTATAGCATATTAGATCAGTTTGAATGATCAATCTGTTGCACCACCATTGTAGAGTTTACAAGAATTTTCCCACAAATCAAATGAAAATTTCTAGAAATACCAACCCATTTTGTCTTGTTTTCTTCTGTTCTAATAACAAATACAGAAAATCTTCAACAACATTTGCTTCGGAATGGTTACTTGTAGAGTTTTTCTTTAGTGAAATAACATTGAATGATTAACGAAACATACATGCATGTATATACGCATTGAGAAGGAGAATATTTTTTAGCTTTGCAATCAAAATAATATTCAGCAATTTCATGATTTTCAGTGCTAGTTATAATCCTGTTCCTGGGGTGATGGAGGGGGTACCCTCCTCAAGGGAATATCATGGAGGGTTTGCATCCAAGCTTATGGTTAGTAATTGCGTCTCTTGAAGAATTATTTTATGGATATGTTCTTTGACCAAATAGTAGTAACTTGCTTCCAAATTTTCTTAAAATTTGGGTCAAAATGCTTCTGCATATCTTGAAGGTTATATATATATAGTTTTCAAAATCTGACTAGTTGTAAAGCTCTCCTACGTTACATTTAGTTTGGAAAAGTCTTTTCTAGAAAGGGAATGATGAAGGAAAAGTTAGACTTGTGTGTTCGTTACGCTGAAAATTAGTGATACACTTTGTAACCAGAGTTAAGAGAATAGATTCTCCTAAAAGTCCCTTTCTCATGCCCATTCCCTTTTCCATTCTCATTCATATTCCCACTTTATATCAGCTGCAGCACTAACATGTCACCAAAAAAAGAGAAAGAAAAACGTAGCATTAACTTTATTATGTTTTAATCAATTCTGTTGACTAATTTGAATTGAATCAGTTTGAAGTTGATAATGTTAATTTTTGTCAAACCAAATGTCATCATTACTTTTCTCTTCCAATTTATTATTTTGCAATTTGATTAGACTATGATATATTTACTTTCCAAAAATTGATTTGTGGGTGTTGAACATTATAACTTTAAATTTTTGTGGTAATGTGGTGCAGGCTAAAGACTTGAATCTGGCAGTAGAATCAGCCAAACATGCTGGCTGTAAATATCCATTGACATCTCTGGCACAAGAAATGTAAGCCCTCTATTTCCATAGCATATTCTTCTTGGCCATTCCTTTTACACGCTTGGAACATGTAGGAAAACCCCACTTTGACCCAATTTTACTCTTACGTTTTTCCCTATCTCTTTCTAAAATTACCTCACACATTGTCTTGCAAGTTTTTTTTAAGGTGACAACATTGTCTTGCATGTTTCAATGTTGAATATTTGATGTGGTTGCCAATGATAATGAACAAGCTGTTTTGCGCAGATATAGAGAACTCTGCATGGATGGACATGAGACCGAAGACTTTTCATGTGCTTTTCGCCATTATTACTCTGGGTTGGACGAGCCTCGTGACCAACAAAAGTGAAATTAAGTTATTTCATGTTTGAATGGGCAGTTTCTTCCGTTCAATGACTAGGCTAGTAATAAATCTTGTGATCAGAGTTTTATGTATTACAAGATGATGGATAGCTTTTCAATAATAATCTGTAAGGTCCCTGTTCCTTCTTTTAATTACTTTCTATAACATCTAATAAAGTGAGAGCCAAGTTCATTGTTTGGGGAAATATGAGCAAGCTAAGAACTTGTGACGCAAGAAAGAGCCAATCAATCTTGAAGAATTTGTCATTCTTGAGACTAGTTCATTTGTTAGCTCGATTACATGCTTCACTCTTTTTTTGTTCTGATAAAATAGATATTACTCCCCTCACTTGTTGCTCAAGGACGTTAAAAATAAATAGCAGCAAGTAATTAAAGGGTTCTTGATTGATTAATTTTGTCGGGGAAATTGTTACTTCAAAACTTTGATTTTTATCTCATTGTTATTGGGTTCCTGAACATTCATTTATCCAGTTAAAATGTTAAATAATCATAGGGATACAATTGTTCTAAATTTAGAATTACAAGAATCGAGTTATTCTAAGTCATCAAAAGAACGATAACTGCACCATATAATAGACTTTTCTGTATCTGCAATATTACAAAATCAAATTCCACATGCCTAAAACATTAGAGCAACTCCCTCAATTTGTTTGAAAGAAGGAAGTTCATCCCCACCACACTTTTCCTCGTCAACCAGCTGGATAGTGAAGCTAGTTAAGTGGAACAAAAACAAGTGTACTTACTGCTCAACTCATATTTCCCTAGAATTTCAACTCATCCATACATCTATCTGGTAAAAACATATATTCATGAACTCTGATTTCACTGTCAGATGCTTTCTCTCTTGTCTGCGTTGGATCCTCTCCAGCAATATAATCACGGATTTTCTCTTTTGTAGGCACATCAAGGATAAGAATTGACAATGTTTGGCAGGATATCAAGAAGATTTTAGCAACATTTCCTCATGTATTGTTTGTTCCAGTGTCTAGTTGTAATTTCTTGCATATTTAGGATTTAGCATTGTACCCTTTCTAAATTATTTGATGAAATTGTCTTCTGTTGAAAAAAATCAAATCAATATGCTGCAGTTATCAGCTATCAGAGCCATCATGTAGAAAGGATGGTGACTTATGGAAGCCTCTGTTTGGAGCTTGCTGAGTAGTGTGCAGGTTGAAAGAGGAGAGAATAAAATAATATTTGTGTAAGTTGCGGTCAATTTCACATAGTTCTCAAAGAAGAACTATGACATGAAAAATGCAGAATGTAAGATATGATGCAAGTATAAGTTTTGGGGGCGAACACCAATTACCTCGCTGAAATCAAGAAGTTCATATATGCTATGTGTTACAACTTTCGATTATTCAATATCAAGTTTGAAGGTCCTCCATTTGGTCAGCAAGATGGTTTATATGCTCATGATTTAGAGCTGCATGAGCAGCTTAGAGACACTATGTTCAATCTATGTCTGATATGCATAAAAACTTGATATAGAAGATATTTGGCGGCAAACAGATATTTGCATTCACAAATTTAACACAAGACTGATTAAACACAAAAAACTAGAAATATTAAAAACAGCTAAACTCTAATCCAAACGGGACACCAATGAGATATTAATTCCCACAAAGCTAAACTCTAATTCAAATGGGACACCAATGAGATATTAATTCCCATAAAGCTGAACTCTAATTCAAATGGGACACCAATGAGATATTAATTCCCATAAAGCTGAACTCTAATTCAAATGGGACACCAATGAGATATTAATTCCCATACGTCAAAACCTATTCTAGTTAGGATGTGCATTGAAAGCTCTATATAGATGAAAGCTCTTCATATATAGTCTTGATGCCTGGCCTCTCAGAAACAGACCGAATGCATCGCAAAGCTATTCCAAGGAAATCCTTCATTCCCTTTTCTGCAATTGGATTCCCTATTTCTGGCATCAATGCAGCATCAAAACATTCTGATCCTCTGCCTTCAGCCACACGCAACCTTACCCAATCAGTCATATCAACACCTCCATCCTCTCCTGATATCACATCACCAGCACACCTTCCAGTTAAAAGCTCCAAGAGTATCACTCCAAAAGCATAAACATCCGATTTAAAGGAGGGGATTGGCTTCTTGGAAGCAGCCAACTCCGGTGCACGATATCCCAACACCCCAGCATCAAGAATCTGTTCAGTAGTACCGGCCTGAGTCATAAGCCGGTGGAGGCAATAATCAGCAACTCTTGCATTCAAATCTGGTGTATCTAACAGCACATTTGTTGCTTTAAGGTTCCCATGAGGAACAGCACGATCAAAGTGGAGATAGTTAAGGCCACGTGCCACATCAACTGCTATTTTGAGCCTCTGGGCCCAGGTCAATGGTGGACCTTTTCTTCCTGGTCGATCTGGTACCATATCACGTGTATAGAATTAGTTCAAACAATGATATACAATGAATACCAACACATGGAAAATGATTTTGTTAATCAGCAAAACTGATGTACACAAGAACTAGCACATGAATGAACGAAGGCACAAGCAACACATCAAATTTGCTTCTACTCAAGTGATTATCTTGTGATTGTGAATTAGCAGGCTCCTTTCCATTGCTATTGATTAAATCAACAACCAATGCATTTGAAATCATTTAACTACTTAACCTACTTAATTTTTTCCCGGGCCAATGAGCTGAGACATAATATTTCTGCAAATCTTGCACAACTAATAAAGATAAAGCTTACACATTTTCAGTGGAACTTGTTTCAAAATTTGAAGATCAGAGATTTTTTTGCTATAAAATTATACCTATTCTTATAGTTAATTCTATTTTCAGGACACAACTTGACAGTGTAAGTCATGTAATTTATGTTTGTAGGTTGACAATGTTAATGCAAATATCACGTACATGGCTAATTATGACTGATATGAACTAGTTTTAATCAACCAAATTCTTTCACGGCCTTTAATTGATTCTACTTACTCTTTCCCACCCAAGTTTCCTAACGTTTACTCTCAGATGCATAGGCCTAGAAACATTAAAGGAAGGAAAATTGACATTACCATAAAGAAAAGTTGCAAGACTTCCAGGAGAAATGAAGTCAGAAAGAATAAGCTTCTCATGCTGTGTAGGGCCCCAATAATAACCTCTCAATCCTACAACATTTGGATGCCTGATGTTTGAAAACTTTTTAGCCTCTTTAGAAAACTCTTTCCTCTGTTTAGCCACTCCTTCTCTCAACCACTTCACTCTCAGTAGAAAGCCATTCTCCAGAGTAGCCTTATAAGAAGTTCCATGACTGCTTCTCCCCAAAACTTCAGCAGGGGCCCTTGAAAGCTCCTCAGGGGTCAAAGTTATTGCATCATCAAGAAAATGCAGCTCACCAATTAACTTATCAGGCGATCTTACATCAAGCCTTGCAAACGTTTCAGCACTGTATGAATCGCCAGATCCAGGTGACCAGGAAAAGTGGCTGTTTTTTGATGGGGACATTGTAGTTGCAGCTGCCAATTTTTCATCTGGGCTGATTATCTCTGAAGATGATCCTTTCCTTGAGGTCACAAGATCCTCAGCTGAAACAACCAAAGCACCACCCCTGTCTGCAATATGGCCGGTACCATGAGAGTTTGGTTGAGCACGCCCATGTATGTCCTTACCAGCAGCATATTCTGGTGAAGATCTTGATGATATACATATGTAATGTATGAAGATTGCAAGCAGGATTACAATGAATAGTGCAACCACACATGACACTATAATTATTACTTTAACAATAGTGCTCATTGGCTTCTTCCTTGAACCTTCAGCAGGCATATTGGTTGATCCAGGACTATTTGGATATTGCAACTTATCATTCCCAGGAAAGAAAGAAGAACTAGGGAACTTCCTAAGATTTTGTGGGACAATACCAGACAGATTATTGTATGAAGCATTAAAGTTTTTCAGTCCCTTTGGCAGGTCAGTTGGTAACGGACCTGTAAAATGATTCTCAGATATATCTAATGAAACTAAGGAACTAACATCAATGGAAGTTGGAAGGGAACCAGAAAAATTATTTCCAGCAATATTGAGCACTTTCAAGCCAGTTAGTGATCCAATATTTTCAGGGAAGTATCCATTAAATTGGTTGTGAGAAAGATCAAGAACCTGGAGATCAGATTGACCCAGGGAAGATGAGACATTAATGCTGCCTGAAATGAGATTATTTTCAAGATGAAGCTCTTGCAAAGTTGGCATATCAAGCAGCTTATTGGGAAGCTGTCCATCTATCTGGTTGGAGCTAACATCAAGCACTCTTAACTTTGGATACTGCTTTAAGACACTGGGAAGAAAGCTGTTAAGGGAATTATGGGAGAAATTCAGATAATTCAATCGTAAGAATTGAGGAGTTTCCTCAGGAATAGGCCCTGTCAAATGATTCATGCTGAGATCGAGATATTCTATATTTCCCCATTTCACCATCCTGGATAGATTCCCTTCTAGCTTGTTCTTTGAAAGATCAAGAACTGCACAACTCCCTGTTAGAACTGGCAGCTCACCAGTGAAACCATTTGATGAGAGATTCAGATAGCGCAGTGTTGTTGATGTGATTAATCCTATTGGTCCTGTGACAAAATTTCAGTGACATAAGTGGCAATCCTAGCCATAAAATAGATGGCATTGGCCACCACTTTTGAAAGTAAAATATCACAAGATTAATTATTTCAAATGAAGGAGATATTAAAAGTTGTCTATCTACCTGAGAGATTGTTGGCACTCAAATCAAGTTCAGTTATGACCAAAGGGTCTCCCTTGAGCAGTCCATTTGGAAGAAATCCTGTAAATCTGTTGTTGCTAAGCCTAAGGACCTGAAGATCATAGACAAATTCAAATTCAGGCAGTTCGCCAGACAATTGATTGTAGCTAAGATCCAACACCTTCAAGTCTTCAAATGGTGTAAGTTCACCTTCACCATCCAACAATCCAATCAGCTGGTTGTGGCTTAAATTTAAGTACTTGATACTTTCAGATATTCGGGGCAGAAACCTCTGCTTTGGTGAGTTAGAACTCTCTAACATATTATCACTAAAATCAACATAACTGGCACTTGTAAAAAGCATAAATTTAATATCTAATTGACCATCAAGCATATTTCCATGCAAGTCAACCTTATCAAGAGCAGATATCATATCAAAACCTTTGGGAATCTTTCCAGTGAAGCTGTTATGAGACAAATTTAGAGAGACTAAGCCATTCAGCTTAGTCAAAGAAGCTGGCACTGCTCCAGAAAACGAGTTACGGCTCAAGTCCAACGATTGGATCGATGACATGCCTGCAATTGAGACAGGAATTGAGCCAGAGAAATTATTGCCTGCCAATGACAAGTTCTGTAAGCTAGCTAGCTTACCAATTCCCTGTGGTAGGGATGAAGAGAAAAGGTTGTTAGAGACATCCAAGAATTGAAGACTTTTGAAGTCTCCTATGTTGTCAGGGAGTTTTCCTGATATGGAATTATTGGACAATGAGAGCCTGACAAGCTTTGTGAGGTTTGAGAAAACACTCAAGTCTGCCTCAGCAGATAGACCTTGGTTGTCTAGCACAACTCCAGCCACATTGCCACCATTACACAAAACTCCATTCCATGAAGATGGGCACCCATTGAAGTCAATGGATTCTTCATTCCAGGAATTGAGTACATAACCAGTTGGGTCATGTTTGATGCCTTTCTTAAATTCCAACAATGCTAAGATGTCCTGAGAAGGAAGCTGCCCCATGACAGAAAAGAAAGATAAAGACAAAACCAAAAGCCTAAAGAGCTTCATTTTCTCCAATGCCAACTTAAATAAAGTTCAAGGTTCTTGTTCACTATAGGTATTGCTTAAAGACCCACTATCTCCCTGAACAGATTAGATGCCAAGGGTAAGGGTACCTTCTTCCACTATAGTGAGAAAGAACCAATTTTTACAGTCAGTCTAGTAGAAGAAGATGAATGTGCAGTCTAACTCAAAGCCACACACTAAGTCAAACACTTGTTTACAGTCAAAACAAAACAAACAAAGATCTTCTCTTCACAAGTATGACCTGCTCACCTAAGAATGAAAAGAAGACAAGGTATTAGACTATTAGTAATGAAATGAAAAACCCAGAAGCTATGCAAGCAATGAAAACCAAATGCTTCTCCAAGTCAGCAACTTTACATAATATGTTTATATAAAAGCAAATATGCCAAGTAAGTAGAGTTAAGCAAGTGCAGGAACAATCAATAAACAAGGAAGTACAACTAAACATTAATGACCTAAATGAACAATCAAAAAGTTTGAAACTTCAGATATCTGACATAAATAAAACTTAACATTTCTCACCAAAATCACTTCTTTGGTACAATGTGGGGTCAGGATGAACTAGAAATGAACACTAAAGTTTCAAACTTTAGAAGCAAAAGGGAGAACTAAGTGAAGCTGGTGAAGTTCCTGAACTGAACTGAACTGAACTGAAGACTAGCATTAGCATTGTTGCTGCTACAGAGAACTCGTGAAGAAGAAAGAGGAAATATTATTTTCAATAAGACACATTTAAGTGCAGTAAAGGGAAGAAGGGACCAGTCACCAGCCACTACTACAAAAACAAAATAAAATTAAAAAGAAAAGAGAGGAAGTGTGTTATTGGTAGAGTGAGGGGACCCATAAAGTTTTGGTCTTTGAGGATTGATGATAAAAATGTTGGTGCTCACAAGTAAAGAGAAGGGTCTTTAAGAGTTAAAAAAAACCTGAGAATTTTTAACTTTAATGGAGGTGACTGCAAAAGCATGAGACTTATAAAAGTAGATACCTTTGTTCTCTTTGTACTTATGTACATTATAAAATGCATGTGGCATGTGACATGTGAAGACCCTTGACACTAATTTAGATTAGATTCTGAAAAGTTTGTTAAAAATGTGGCCTTTTTCTTTTCTTTTTTTTAATATTTGATTGTTTATTGACAAAAGTTACCACTCATTTCATCCTTTTGAGGTTAGGAATAGGAAGCAAGAATGGGAAAAGCGGGAAAATGTGAGGGCTTTTTTTTCATTTTTGGTGAGATTTCAGGAGGAAGGTGAGGTTTTACCCGCCACTTTTTTGCCTAGTGGACGTGAAAGGAGATTATGAAATGGAGTTAAAAGTTTATGAAATGGGTTTAAGTTTGCCTAGTGAACAAAGAAGTGAGGAAAAGGCCAAGCATATGGGTGGGAAGTCGTGCAATCAGCAGCAGATAGGACTAAGGACCCACCACTACCCCTTGGACTAGGGTTTTCAGTTTGGACTTTCAACAAAATCCACATCTTTGAGATGTTACATTGATTTTGGACACATTTTTATATTATTCATTATTTCTTACAAATAATTGTTTAGGTTGTCTAATATAGTACTAGTAATATTGAATGGGGAGATAATGGCATCTGATAGGTCCCTTTAGATTTTACAGTTGGGTAGTGTTGTTATTTTGTTTTATTTCCAATATATCAAACAAAAAAAATATTGAATGGGGAATGAACAAATTCCACAACTTTGAGGTGTTAGATTGATTTAGGACAATTTTTTCCTATTATTCATTACTAATTCCTGCAAATAGTTCTTCAGGTTGTCTAATAATATTGACTGGGGAAATCCCTGTTGATCATGTAATTTCTTCTAGAAATGTTTTACACATGCAGAAAGGGAATATCACTGTAAAGTTAAGAAATGAAAGTTAAGTGATTTTTAATCCTATGAAAAATATTTAGAAAATAAGAATAAAAAGGAATCGTTTGCAATGGCCTTTATTATTGTACTGATTTTTCAATAATTCAACTCAGGTAGAAAACGTAACAAAAGAGCGGGAGGCTTCTTTTTGTCTTCTTAGAGGTTTAGTCTAATAGAGTCCCTCATAACGTCATGTTTGAATTTCAATTGACTCATTTCTATATAAGGATAGTTATAAAACAAGAGGCTTTTCATTGAGAATAAGATTTGTTTTATTGTTGAATTTGGGGTAGTGGTATGGGTATATTCATATATTCAGCAGAAAGGGGTTGAATTATTGGAAGAGAGAGGAGATGGAATGGGAATGGGAGGTGGAAGTAGTTGAAAGCTTATAAAAGAGAGTGAAGGAGAGGGGAGGATCCGTGGGTCCCGCTGTCCTGTCATCTAATGACACCATCATATATATTTATGCATGCAAGTGGTCCCCCAGTCGATTTATATATGAATGCATTATTATTAAACCAGTCGATTTATATATGAATGCATTATCATTATACCATTGTGTGAGAGTTGGGCTTATCATTTCTCTAAACTGTCTCCTGTTAATATTTTCTCAATAAGATGGTGAATTTTTCTTTCACAACAATAAAATCATCCTACATAAAAAGCATGAGAAATGAGAAATATTAACACATTTATTTAATCTAATCTAATTTGTTCAAAAGGTCATACTTTAAAAACATGAGAAATGTTATTAGAAAAAATGCCCTCCAAGATAGACTTAATTTAAATGACACATCATGGCCTCAAAATGTATAAAATCTCAAAGCTCGCGGATTTTGGCGGCTTGGATAAGCAAAATCCCAAATCTTTTCATTATTTAGTTATTTGATATTGTACTCTTTTTAAATTATTTATGAAAATTGTCCTTTATTGGGGGAAAAGTGGAAATAAAAAATGTGGTGTTTGCTGTTAGTTAGGTACATGTATCTGTCAGCCTGGCCCTTGTCTTTAAATTTTAAACAAAAATATAGTTGTAGGTGATTCAAGACATGTATAAATGTGCATGTATACTAAGAATTGCAGGTTGAACTAAGATATTTTCTCCCAATAACTATATAAAAGTTGGGTAGTTTTGACTACTGAATTTATGTCTTTCAATTGAGCTTCGTAACTAAGAAAACTGCAATGCGTAAACTCCACAAGGATATGAAGGCTAACATTGATGCTAGAAGCTAGTACAGTGAATGTAGAGATCCCAAAGCCAAAAGCCCCATATGATAACTGATTTTATAATAAATGATGTTATTCTGTTTTGTAGTCAAAAAAAATAATTCACTAACAAAAATGCCATGAGCAGAAAGCAGCGTGGTGCCAGTGGATCAGATAACAGCTTTAGACATGGCTAACAAACAAACCATGCAATACCAATATAACAATATCACCTATAAATACTTAACCTTAATAAGATTCAACATGTCACCCAAATTACAACTCAAGCTCTCAAACCGCTAAGAATGGTAAGGCTTGTCGCTCTTAAAGTGCATATTTCAAGCAAAACAGTCAGCTGCAGCTACAAATGGATTGCTTAATTTTACTTCTTTCCCCCACCAGAGACATTAAACTTGAAGAATATGATGTCCCCATCTTGAACAACATAGGTTTTTCCCTCCTGTTTATACTTTCCAGCAGCCTAATAAAAGAATACAAAGGCCAAGCACAAGAAAAGCCCAACTTCAATCAAATGATATTTGCATCATAGTAAAATACATTTGTACAACAAAACCAAGTCATGTGATGGATAGAAGAAAACTGCCATAGTCCTTCACTCTTCCAGATGTCTAGCACAGCAAAGATAGAAAACTAGAGACCAAAAAATCTAAAATTACATCGTAAAATTAAGTACTCACCTTTACAGCCGACTCACTACCAAGCTCCTTTAAATCTTCAAACTTCATAACCTGAAAATTGACAAAACCCACAAGAACATTAAAAGAGTGAACCAGAATTATACTAGGAAAAGCAGAAAGGGTCTTAGCCAAAGCAAAATGGAGGTTCCCAAGGCAATAGCAGATTATTCGTAACACCCTTTCCATGTCCTATGTCTCTACTATTTTTACTAGCCCCTGCCATGCTTGGTCTCCGGGTTCATGGAGTTGCGGAGATATTTTTGGCTTCCAGCCATTGGGATTGGGAAGAGAAAATTCTCAAAATCATAAATAATGTTTATTTGATGAATTAAAAATTACCTCAGCACAAATAAAGCCCCTCTCAAAATCGGAATGGATAGCACCTGCAGCCTGAGGAGCCTTTGTTTGCCGTCTAATTTGCCAACACTTAACCTGGGAATGCAAATTATACCAAAAGAAACAAAAAAAAAATATTACTTTATGGAATGCAGAAAAATTAAGTGCATGCAATATGGAAATATATATTGCTTCTATATTATACTCTCTCCAGTCTCAATTATTTCACTTATTAAAAGTTTAGTTGGTCCAAAATGTAAGTCACTTTCCTTTTTCTTTTTATTATTACATGTCTTTTTACTTGAACACCCCTAATTGAATTTTTCAACTTACTATGGAGAAAAACTAAATAAATACTATGAAAGTAACATCTAGAAGTAAATAAAGAACATCTTACCTCATCAGGCCCTGCCGTGAAAAAGTAAATGAGATTAATAGCAGAAAATCCAGTCTTTATGATTTTGGGGAGGCAGCTGTTACAACATAGAATGTGATAAATAAGTGTTTGGTAGCATAAAGACCAGAAGTCAACTCTTCATAACAAACAGAACATTATAATGTAAGATAATATTTCAAATTTAGGTATTAGTAGGTTATACTTGATGATCTTTGGAACTCAAACTTTGTACTATTATGTTAGAAATTACTGTAATATTCAGTTTCACATCTCAAGGTTTTTTTTACATTCCAATCATCTTGTAGGATCATTGATTCTCGGTATGTGATCTCAGCAACTTGACTTATTTTACCATTCAATTGATCTTAGTAAAGATGTCAATCTTGATTGCCTTGGAGGTAAGTTAAAATAATGCACTTAATGCTCAAAAAGTGAAAAGTTTTAGCAGTAATTAGGAAAAGAATGGGCAGCTTAAAGCATAAGTGTAAACAATGACACACAAAAAACAGAAATCTTGCCCTTATTGATCTTGGACACAACTTTTGATTCAAGGACCAAAAACAGTATGGTAGTATTCAATTTAGAATGTTGACAAAATCATTCTATTCCAAAAGTAAATAATAATTTAATAAACATGTAGACAATTTTTTCCTGATAACACAGTATATTACATATTTATTCCATACTGATCAAATATACGCATGATAATTCTTACCCATCAATATAATCACATATGAATGACAAGCCACATTATTCATAAGGCATGAACATCGAAATTCCGTACAAGTGATAGGAAAATGACTGGTTTTATTAATGATGAAAAGACAGATATAACATTACAACTAACCTTTGAACCTTGTTCTCCTCACAATACTTGGCTGCTTCATCTGGAGGCATATCAGCAAGATTCCTCTCTAAGGCACAGCTAAAGGGGATAATTTGTTCACCACCATGCTCCTGGACCCTGGAAAGCAGAGGAGCAAAAATCAATTTACTTCAACACACCCGACCCACAACGCTAACATTTTATCAGCAAACACAATTACATAACAATTGTGGCAAGGCTGTTCAAACAGAATGTAAGATAAAACCACATGACCAAAAGGCACACATACCACGCATGGATTTTTGGAAGAAACTTGTTCTTCTTTCTTTGGTAGTCTTTCTCATTCATGTTAACCTGCAAATGAACCATAGGCATTAACCGGTAGAGCTATAATTGATAGATGTTACAAAAAAAACGTCAAGTTGGAATCAATTACTCCTTCACAAATACAGAGAAACAGCACTATTATCACACAAAACAAGTTTTTTTTTTCCTAAATAGAAATTTAGACACTTCAGAAAAATTGCATTCATCTCGCTAACATTGAATAAATAAAAACAAGCAAGGCAATATTGAAAAAATAGAAACATCTTAACATAGATCTAAGTCATCTGAGGGTAATAGCATCAAGCTTTTGTATTTGTTATAACAAATCTAACAAAAAGTGTGGAGGAAGATTTAAAATGTTAAAAAGATTATGTGAACCTCAAGAGCCACATTATTCATGGCTTGTAAATATGTAGATTTTATTTTTATATTGATTGCCAAAATTAATGGAAAGAAAATTTCATATATTTTAGATGATAAGCAAACTAATGTCCATATACAAACAAATATGCATTGATGAAATACATGTTTCATGATTGAGTCAAACATAATTACAAGATCTAGTGCACCAGAAAGCTACAGTAACTCCTGACCTTGAGATGATAAGTCACAAGTCCTTTAATATTTAAATTTCAACCAAAGAAACAATAGTTATATTAATAAGGTGAAAACAGAAAATAAAATTGAAGATACCAAGTATACAACTGGCTTGGCGGTGAGCAACTGAAAAGAATTAAGAATCTCAATGTCAGCAGCTTTCCAATCCCCTAGCCGTACATCTTTCCCTTCCTCAAGGGATGACTTAACCTGTAGACGCGAAGAACTGTCATCCAACATTTCCAATCCAATTTGGATTTAAAAGAATGGATTTCTATAAATAATGAACATGAGAGATGCCAACAAGAGATACAATAAGATTGCACAGTGACTATGTGAGACATAAGGACAGAAGGTAGACACAACCCCAGTTATAAAAAAATATACGCTCCATGTCTTATTGCAAGCTCAAAGTTACAATAATGGGTCAGAGACTTTGATATAGATTGGCTTCACATATATATCACCAAGAAGAATTTGACATTGTTAGAAATAATGAAAATAAGTAATATTTCCTATTGTGTATTATGTAGACTATTTGTATATCTTAGTCATTATTGTGAATTATATTATTAGGAAATATTTAGAGTAGAAGAATATTATGTTATTACTAGGGAATCATGTTAGGTAAACTTGTAGGAGAAGTTTACTATCTTTTAGGAAATTTTTGTATTATAAATATGTACTCATATCAATGAAATAATCATCAGACTATTTACCCATCATTTCTTCTCACATGGTACCAAAGCTAGGTTAAAGAAGTTTAGGTTTAGTCTGATCCCTAGGTAACCCATTGAAGTTGCCTTTGTAGTCGAAACCCTAAAAGGGTGTCTCTTCTCGTCTCCTATTTGTTTCTCCCTAAACCATTCACAAAAAAAAAAAAACTCCTCTCTAATTTGAACCACTACCAAAGTTACTGTTGTTCGTGGTTGCTATTCACAGTGGGTGCTGTTCGTGGTTACTATTTTGTTTTTTTTTTTTCGTTTTCGTGTTCGTGTTTCTCTGATTGTTTGAGTATTGTTTGTTTTTTTCTATTTTTAGTTTCTATTAAAAAAAACAAAAAAAAAGAGTCAGAAAAAAAAAGAAAAAAATTGTCTTTTATTTTTTAGAGAGAAAAAAGGAAAAGAAAAAAAAAATGTCTTTTATTTTTAAGTTAAAAAAAGGGAGAGTTAAGAAAGGGAGAGAGAGAAATTATTATGGAGTTGGTACTCCATTTATTGATGACAGTGTTGTCATTGTCAGTAATGAGCAATTAGCTCAAGTCAATATGTTGTCCGGCAGACTGACCTCTGAGACTCAAAGAAGTACATGTTAGGCAAACCGGTATTTAAAACCTGAAGGATCGACCCAAATAGGAGTATGGTCCAGGCAGACCTGAAGGATTGACCCAGTAAGGAGTATGGCCCAAGCAGACCTGAAGGACTGACTCGGAAGAAGGAGTACGACCCAGGCATTGTTGAAAAGCATAGTACGATGGGATGGTCATTCCCCACGTATATGTGCATGTTGTGATGGGATGTTCCCACGCATAAGTTGTTAGTGGGGTGGACCCACATGATTCTGTTGTTTATGTTTCTCCATTAGTTGTGTTTGCTGTTCCTTCTCTGTGTAGAGAAGTCTCACCATTGGAGGCGTAATTGATTGAAGAATGAAGATTTGTTTGAAGAATGAAGATTTTGAAGATTTGTTGGCAAGTTGGTCCATAGTCCAACTTGAGGGAGAGTGTTAGAAATAATGAAAATAAGTAATATTTCCTATTGTGTATTATGTAGACTATTTGTATATCTTAGTCATTATTGTGAATTATATTATTAGGAAATATTTAGAGTAGAAGAATATTATGTTATTATTAGGGAATCATGTTAGGTAAACTTGTAGGAGAAATTTACTATCTTTTAAGAAACTTTTGTATTATAAATATGTACTCATATCAATGAAATAATCATCAGACTATTTACCCATCCTTTCTTCCCACAGACATTAACAGATGACCACTAAGACATGTTGAATTTCAGCCATAAATGCTCCTAAGAGTGAAATGGGCAAGAGGAAACTCAAAAATAGAAAATGTTGAGACACTCAGACGCCCACCTATCTAACCTCCCGCTCCCATCTTTTGTACAAACATAGGACACAAATAGCATACAATTGTATTTCACGTCACATTTTCTATAGTTTCATCAAGTCATAACATCAAAGCATTTCAGTTTATTACAATAGAAAACAAATTTTTCCATTGATATCAACAAACATTTTATGCAGAAAATACAAGTAAAAATTCAAAAATTGAAAGAAATTCCTTTGAAAGAATTGGTTATATAAATTTCTCAATTGTGTAGTTACAAATAAAAAGATTCAAAAAGAATGAATCCATATAGCAGAAAGTACCATAGAAAAATCATACCACTGGCAAGAAAACCAAGGACGAACAGTCTTGGCAGCTCAAGGCTCAAGGCTTAGGTTAACAAAGATGAACAAATATAATGAGTAGACAGCAAGTGTAGCAAAATTTATCCAATTGTGCAACAATAAAAGGCTCCAACATGCACATTTCATTGGGGAAGTTAAAATAAAAGGAAAAAATATTTGATACAAACAATAAAAGAGAGTTTATTTAAACAAAAATGGAAAATAGAAGGGAAAAAAAATCTGAATTTATACCCTTTGACAACATTCGAGCTCAATTTTCAACTGCTTGTCATTGCTCCTCTTCATACTCTTTTCAATATCTTCTATCTTCCTTTCTATGAATTCAATATCCTAGAGTGTGACAAAAATAGCATGATTCAAAAGGATACATCAGTGGCTACATTAAAATGCACCAAAAAAAATTAGGAAGAAAAAACTCTATTTAGGAAAGTAACATGAGGAAATATAAGTTTAGAGCGGTGAACAAAATGGGGGAAAGTTAGTCATTCCAGCTGTAGAGATGCACCACAATTTTTAAGACACTATTGACAAAAATGTTATAGTGATATCCACTTTTTGCAGTTCAATAATTGGTTTCCAGCCTGAAAAATGTAGAAGCAAAAAGGCATACCTTCAGCCTTAACTCTTCAGAAATAATCTCTAAATCCCGGACTGGATCTACAGAATCATCTACATGGATGATATCTGGATCCTCAAATGCCCCTAACAAATAGCACAGAGCAAAAGCTATAATTTCAAGCAAATAGTAAAATTACCAAAGTAGCAACAAGATTAAACATGTTGAACAATTAGATTGGAAATCTTACTTAAAACGTGAAAAATGCCATCTACTGCACGGATATGAGACAAAAAACTATTGCCCAATCCTTGCCCCTGATGAGCACCTCGAACCAATCCAGCAATATCATGTATTTCTAAGAAAGCTGAGACCTGCATGAAATTTTCAAATATATGGACATTTTTGTAATTTATCTTTAATAACCATTTATACACTACATCACATTATTTACCTCTCTTTCTATCCTTGAATAATTTTACATGGAAGTTTTAACAGAGAGAGAAAAAAAAGGTTTTAGGATCTTTAAACTTTTGTATTTCATACAAAATAGCCACCATGCTTCAAGTATCATTCAGATGTATTTTTCTTCTTCTACCACTGAAATTTCTAGCATAAATATACATTCAGCGAGAGTAGATTTCAAACAAAGGCTACTCTGTGCTGCTCTAAGTCTACAGATAGCAGCACGGCAAAAGATCAACCAAGCAATAGAAATTTCTAATTTTATCCTCTTATCATTTTCTTTCAATTGCAACTTCTGTCAGCATGTAACTACTAACATAATTTAACAACGCCATGACCATGAGTAATCAAAGTTGTAATGGCATGAAATCACATAATTTTGAGGCAAGTACACCCCATGGCTTGTTCAATTCACATCATCAAGAGAAGTCTTGTCCTCGAGATGCATTCATTGAGCACAATATTATCTCTTATGTCATTACAGAAAAACCTAGCCTATCATAATTGAAAAATCTTAAAATTCCAATTCATTTGCCTTTAATAATAACTTTGTGACCTTTGGCCTTCAGTAAAAATCGTCCAACATATAACATGCATAAAGATGTAGACTGAAGAGTAACATAAAATAAAAATTGCGATTGAAGAAAATTTTGCGCTTGATTGATGTAAAGTTTGAGGTATAGTTTAGAATATTTGAAGCAATCGTACTAAAGCTGAGACAGCATAGATACCTCACTTTTAGGCTTGTATGATTGGCAGAGCCACTCAAAACGGTCGTCGGGGACATTGACACGTGCCTCGTTAGGCTCAATGGTGCAGAAGGGAAAGTTCTCAGCAGGAATGGCCAATTTGGTGAGTGTATTAAAGAGAGTAGATTTTCCAACGTTCGGCAACCCCACCTGAAAACCAATCAAATACACAGAATGAATAAATCTTTGTAATGAACAATAATGATGGAACAGAACAGAGACATATAACATCCTAAAAAAATGAGATTGGTTGCAAAGGAAAAAAGCTACTTATGAAGTTAATTCAACTATGTATCATAAATCATAAATGTAAGAATAGAAGTTGAAAGATAAGATAACATACAATGCCAATTTTGAGGTGGGATGAAAATCGACCAAAGATTGGGCGTTCAGCTGGAGTTTCCTTCGACTTGGCGGCCTTGGGCGGCATTTTCGCGCAAATGAAGCGATGAGACAGTGGAGGAGAAAGAAGGGACGGCGAGGGCAACCAACTGGCCGATGATGATGGCAATTGGCAAGGGTCTAGTAGTCCTAGGGTTTTCTATTTCTTTTTTCTTTTTTTTTTTATATTTTTTCCCAATTCTTTTTATACTTTAATTATTTTCTCACTTTATCATCATCAGTTATCAGTTATAATATTAATACCATTTCTTATTCTTATTCTTATGCAGTTATGCTCTATCTATCAAACCTTTATACAGAGATTCCCCATTATCTCTGTGTATATCACCATCACCATTACCCTAACCTATCTCACATTATCTTAATTTACCCCTGTTATCTTGTAGGGAAAGTATATTTGTTTATTACTAGTATCTAATTTTTATTTAGTTTTGATTTTCGTATCTATGTGTGTATATTTATCATAATAAAATGCTGTTATTTTAATTTGTAAATACAATTAGCTTGTATATAAAGAACAACCAAACTAATAGAATAAAGATAAAGTGGCTAATAAACATCATTGAACAAAATTAATAATTTAATTGAGGGTCAAAAACCATATAACTAAACATCATTAAGGGTCAAAAACCATATAACTAACATCATTGACACCATTTTTATGTTATTACTATTTGTTTTTGTTCAACTAAGATAATCATGAACATCACTATCCACATATCATTTGATTATTGGTCCATGATTTTATTTTTTTATATATTTTTAATGAATGTTATTTCATACTAGTATCTTTTAATTATAACGGATATGCCTTATTGCCTCTTACATGATAAGAATATATATATATATATATATATATATATATATATATATATATATATATATATATATATATATATATATATATATATATATATATATATATATATATGGGTCAAGAAGAAGAAAATATAGAACAAATAAGGAAAGAATTTCAATATGCTACAAAGATTAATTTTACAGAACATGAAAATACTCAAGTTAATATGGAAAGACAAATGGAACCAAAAACCGAAGGAACATCACAGCAACAATTAGATCAAGAAATGAGACAAAGAAGAGAAGAAGAAGAAGAAGAACAAGGATTAGTATTTACAAATGAATATAAGATATATAACAGATCACAAGGAAGAATAATTATAGATAAAAATTTTATGCCAATATTACAAGAAATACCATTAGATCCGACAAATATAACAATCCCAGAACAATTACAAATAGAGTTAGATAGAACTGCTAATATAAATCAAATAGAAAACCTTAGAAGAATACAAATGAATAATACATTAGGGCAAAGAATGTTAAGAATAAATACGCCAGACTTAAACATAAATATAAATACCTCAGCAAGAAGAAGTCTAGAACTCCCAAGAAGACTAGAAATGCCAAGAAGGAGTATAGATATTCCAATAAGGCCTGAAATCAGAAGAGGAAACATAGTAAGTACAGGAAGTAATGTATTTGAAAATGATGATATAGAAGCAAACATGTTAGCAGAAATACCAATAACAACTAGTTTAGCCCAAATTAGACCTAAAAGTAGGCAAATAAATTTAACAGAACAAAAGTACTATATAAAATTAGAAATAAAGAAAGAAGCCATATGGGAAGAAGTAAAAGCATTAATTGACCAAGAAATAGGTAAAAGTTTTATTGAATAACAATATACAGAAAATAATTTAGAGATAGATGAAGAAGGAACTAAGACAAATATAAATATAAGATTTAATAAAAGAGATATAATGAGTATGAAGATTTGGGTAGAAGAAAACACTGAAAATGAACATAAAGTTACGCTAGGATCAGACTTTTTAAGAGCAGTAAAACCATATAGAATACAACAAGATAGAATAATGATAAATATTAATCATCAAACTTTAATTATACCAAAATGTTAGTTGGAATAAATAATAAAACTTATAACATAAATTTGATGTCTAAAAGTAATTTAAGATGGATAAGAAAACAAATGAAGAAACCAACAACAACATTAAATTATGTAGCAGGAAGAACATGGTATATGAGGGTTCCGGTAATGTGGAATTATATAGCAAAACAAAGAATGTTAGTAAGAACAAAAGAAAGATTAGATATTTTAAGTGGGGCATAAATGAATAATAGAAGATTGTTTTTCATATTAGTAAAATTCAATTACCAAAAATATAGATCAAGAAAATATCATGCACTTATAGATACAGGAGCAAATTTAACAGTAGCAAAATATAATGTTTTACCACCAGAATTATGGAAAAGAACTAATCACTAAATACTCAAGTGGAAAATTTAATGATTCTCAGTCTAAATACCATTCAAATTGGAAAGAATTCTTAGCAATTGTTAAAGCAGTAGAAAAATTTGAATTATTTATAGTAAATACTAAATTTGTTATAAAAACTGATAATACTCAAGTAAAACATTGGTTAGATAAAGGAATTAAAACTAATAAATTAAGTAATAAAATGTTAATTAAATGGCAAAGTGATATGACATATTATGATTATGAAATCGAATATATTAAAGGTCAGAATAATTTAATTGCTGATTTTTTGAGCAGATGGAATCAGGAAGACCTGTAACTCCGACAAGTAATGAGACTTCTGAGGAAATGAGAAATTTAATAGAGCAAATTAATATGAGGTTCCAAGTGGTGGAACTGAATATGAATTTAATGCTCAATCCAATAAATGCAAATTTTGCAAAGATCTTTAACCAGTTGGATACACTCTTTGAAAGAGTGTGGAAACTGGAAGAAAGAATAAATAGACATGTAAATACAGAGATGGAAGGAAAAGAAGACCCAAACAGGGTAGGAAAAGAGTTAACGCAGAAGATAACCCCTTTACTCCAAATCATAAAAAGTCAAGCCCAAGAAAAAGAAAAAGAAAAAGAAGCCCACAAAGAACCATCATTAAACCCGATATCTGATCAGCCATCAACCTCTAACCAGCCAGTAAATTCTAAAAAGACCACAGCCAAATTACCAGCAAATAACCCAGTCTTCAAATTATCAGAATATTTTGCATATTTCAAGAAACTTATTTATAATCTTAACCATTTTACCTTTAAATCACCCGAAATTAAATATATTTCCCATTATGCATTCAATAAAGCAATTATCCACCAAGGAACACCATCTAATGTTGTAAAAGCCTTATACCAACATGGTTTAGTTCAGTCCATTTTTCCATCACCAAGCCTAGAAGAAATAGCAGAGTTACCAGAACCATTAAGGAAAGCTGTAAAAACTTATTTTGGAATTGTAACCCAACATATGGTATTTATAAGGTGTTATTCCACAATAGCTGAAATAACTCCAGACAAATTTTATCATCCTATTAATCTTATTAGACTTGGAACGACAAGAAAGCCTTTTGAACATTCAGTTGAGCCAAAGGAAGATATTGATAATGATGAAGAGGAGTATATTAGGGTTGTTGGAACTAAGAAGTAGACCCAAGCAGCTTCATCTTCAGTTGCCAAAATTCTGTTCATTTCTTGGAAAATTATATGATAATCCTGAGATCTTATCCTTGATACTGTCTCCATAAAATCTTAACATTTGTATTCCTCCTAGTTTATGATAAACAATTATTGATTGATCTATATGTTCATCTGCTCTTGATATTGCAAAATTTGTATTTACTGTAAATTTTAATTTTTGGTATATTAGGTTTCCTGTTAATATTCCTAATACACTATCCTGTACATTACTTATTATCCTTCCATCTGTTATTAATAACTCTATAGGTGAGTTTATTCCTTCTCTAAAATATGCTTTTACTAACAATTGTACTCCTGCTATATAAATTTCTGTTACTTCATCTTTAAATGATAATCTTGAAATTTCATTTTCAATTAATGCTTTACTTACTAGTGGTATTCTAAGTATTCCTTCTGTTAACGTTGATTCTATGAGATATTTTTTCTCTAAAACTACACATGCCTTCTTTTAATTTTTATTCTTTTTTACCATTAAATTCTTCTGGTTTCAAATCTAATTTTATATCTTTTACTTTATTGTATTGTTTTTCATTAAATGTGATTATTCGTTCACATATACCTTCTTTACTACTTATTTGTTCATTGTATTCTTCATATTCATTATTACTACTCTGTCCTTCTTCACTAACATTCATCATATACAATATAATATCTTCTTCTTCTTCTGATATTTCAGAAATTTCTGATTCAGATTCCTCTTCTATTTCTTTTAGCTTATATATCTCTACATCAGACTGTTCTAATTCACTATAGATTGGTTCGTTAATTTCTAAAGGTTCTAATTCCCAATTAACAGCTTGTTCTAATATTTTCATAAATTTCTTTTCCTTAGGTTCTGGACAATTAGTACTTATATGTCCTATTTTTCCACAATTATAACATTTACATTTTTTAGGTTTTTTGTTATAATTAATTTTTCTTTTTCCTTTTTTGAAGTATTTTCTTGGCTTAAATTTTCTATAGAATTTTTCTTTTGGATATTTCTTAAATTTATACTTAGTCTTCCTTTTTCCTTTCTTATCTCTTCTTCTTGTTCTCTTTTCCTCACATCCCCATTTATGAGGTTTTTCAAGTTCTCCACATTTTAATAATAACTTGTTAGCCTTATAATATTTCTTATTTCTCCATGCTTTTTTACATGCATCTGATAAATATTCTCTTAAATATTCTTCTCTTCTTCCCATTGTATCTACAAATGGTAATATGTCTATATTTCCTATATGCTTATAATAATCTTCCATTATAGTTTCAGAGATTAATCTAGGCAATTTCCTATAAAATAATTCTAGGTAAAATCTTTGTGTATTATAATCTTCTATTTTAGCCTCATAATAATATTTCTTAAATTCACAAATATATTGATCTAAATATTTTGGGTTTAGGGAACATATTTCTATTTGATATAACTTTTCTATTGCTTTTGTTTTTGTTGTTGATTCATTTAATGCTATGCTCCTTCCTAAAAATTCATTTCTAATTAAAGTTTCATATTTTCTAATTAATATTGCTATATATTCTTTTCTATCATCATATGTTCCTTGTTCTATATATCTTGCATTTATTTTAAATGCTTCTGTTTTACTTTTCCACCAATTATGAACATTTCCTAAAAAATTTGCTTCTATTACAATTGGTACGAATTGTGGGTTTAAACTTTTTCCTATTAAAGCAATCAAATGTGACTTCCTCCATTCTTCTAATCTTTTTTTATTATCTAAATTACAATCTAAATCTAACCATATTCTCATACTTGGTATTCCTCTTGTTTCATATTGTTCCAAAGGTGTTGGTGTAAATTTAGACTTAGTTGGTGTTTCAAATGTAAATTCAAAACTCTTTTGATTTATTAGTTGTTTATGATATAGTATACTATCTTGTTCTTCTTCTTCTCTTCTTTGTCTCATTTCTTGATCTAATTGTTGCTGTGATGTTCCTTCGTTTTTTGGTTCCATTTGTCTTTCCATATTAATTTGAGTATTTTCATGTTCTGTAAAATTAATCTTTGTAGCATATTGAAATTCTTTCCTTATTTGTTCTATATTTTCTTCTTCTTGACCCATTATTTCTTCTATTTCATCATCATCTATATTTTCTATAACATTCATCATATTTATACTAATTCCCTTATTTTTCTTATCTTTTTCTTGTTTTTATTGTTTCCTTGGTTTTACTATTTCTATTAAATAATCTAATTCTGAACCTGTTTGATATAATATTTCTGCTATTTTATTGGCCTCATTTAATTCTAATTTTTCTTCACTCTTTTCTTTACTCTTTTCTTCATTTTTTATACCATATCTTTCTTTTCATATCAAATTTTTCTATTTCTTTATATATTTCCCATATATTTCTATTTATAACCTCTTGTCCTTTCTTTATTTCTTCTGATAATATTCTATAAATCTACTTGCGGTGAGGATATTGAGCTTTGAGCATGTGATGACTCCCCATATTTAGTGGTTTTAGGAAATATTTTGTTGTATTTGGGGAGTCATTAATTAAATAATTAAGAGATTTGGTGTGAATTGGAAATAAAGTGATTTGAGCATTATATGTGTAACTATTTTGAAAATATGAAATTTAATTGAAATAGGAAACTTAAAATAATAAAAGAAAATATTTTAAAAGGAAAGTTTCTTATTAATGAGATTATATGATTGAGCTATGATGATTATTTCCTATTTCCTTTCTTTCTCTTATAATAGGGCAATGAAGATTTGGAAACAAAAGAAAAAGGAAAGAATAGAAAAAGGAAATTAAAGAATGAGTCTTGGGCTGAATCTTTGGTGTCCTAATTGATTAAGGAGATCAACCATTATAAAAAAGGAAGAAAGGAGCTTGTGAGAGGAGACTAGTTATAATTCTTTCAACTACTAAAGCCTAGAGACATTCACGAGGAGAAAGAGAAAAGGGATTAAGATGCAGTTTTTAGTTTGTTCTTGAGCAAATATATATACAACATACTATTCATCGAGGAAAAGGACGAAAAGGAGCAAGTGGCTGGAGCTGTTTGATAATCATTCATCAACACACGCGGGCAGGGGAGATCAACGCACAAAGAGATGTAAAAGAGGAGTGGCGGCACTATACTTCAATCTTGTATTGATTAGTTATTACTCCTTCCTCTTGAACATTAAATATGCCTTTGGATTTTAAGCCAATTCTTATGTTGAACCCTATGTGCGGCTAATTTATTTTACAACCTAGAGTACTATGAACTTGTTTGTAACTTAGATATTTTATTTCCCACTAATTAGTTATGAATAATTTTAATTAGTTTATTTAATCTTGCTATAATTGATTAACTTGTTTAGTGCTTGATCACCATTAGACATGTTTAGGGAATTTAGAATTGGACTCGAAAGAGAGAATTTTAAATAGACCATGGGATTAAATAGTGTAGGATTGGATTTTTTATCTGATTTGCAACTAGGATAGACATATACCTAGAAGCCCTACATAGTCACATTAGAGCGGTACCAGTATTAATTGGCTTAGTAAATTAGTGCATTGTGTAATTAAGCTAGGCAAGGATATAGGTGGAAACCGAAAGGCATTTATAGACATTAGTACTCTAGATTAGCTAGTTGGATTAATTCATAATTAATTTAGTGGGGAATAAAATCTAAGAAGCATATAAGGGATTAGTGGCTCTAGGTTGTTCTTTTGACTCGTGAATTTCTTTTGTGTGAATATTTTGTTTTATTTATTTTCTTAGATCATAGATAATTAAAATCAATTTTCTTATATTTACTCAACTTGAATGAAAATAGGAGATCTAATGCCTAGTTATTAATTGTCTGAGTCTCTGTGGGATCGACCTTGAACTACCACTTTACTAAATTTACGATCCGTACACTTGCGGAGTTTTTATCAAAATTTTGGTAGCATCAAGTTTTTGGAGCATGACCCTACGAATAAGTAAATATTAACATCTGGTAGTGAGTGTCTAAGACTAAATCAGTGATTGAGTGGAAGTATCATAACATTTGATCTTATGTTATTTACATATTTCCACGTGTTCCTGCCTAAATCATAATCCTGCCGTTGCTTACCAATAGAGGGGAATGAAAAATTTGTGCCCAATCTTCAGTTACTTCTGTCCTCCAATCAAACATTGAACGTAGACACTTTATACTGCATCTAATCAAAATGCGAGAGAGAAGAAATACAACTATAAATTTTATAACACTTTTGTAGTTATTTCTTCAGATCAAATAATTGGCTTTTGAGTCTGTCTCCTATGCAATTAGATGTTGGTGGTGTGGATATCTAGCATATACTCATGCATTAGTGTTGAATGATGCAAGCTTTCTAGTTTTATTAAGAAACTTTCGCTAAACAATCCTTTTTTTATTCAAATACATGTACTAATGTATGTATCATGTTTCATTTCAATGAATATTGTCTTTTATTTATATATATATATATATATATATATATATATATATATATATATATATATATATATATATATATATATATATATAAAGCCAAATAAGTAATTACCGTATATTCAAAAAATCGTTGCCTTTGACCAAAAGAAAAACAATTCCGTTTTTTTGTTTGGCAAGAAAAACAATTCCTAAATTCAAATCTTGAAAGTTTACATTTTCAAATGAAAAGAAATTCAAAAAATTGTAATTAATTTCAGGATTTGACGAAGCTTCAATTCTATCAGGTCAATAAAAAAGCCCCTCAATTTTAAGATATTTAGAAATTGCATGAAGCATGGTTTGAGTTTCAGAACATGTTAATTGCTACAGCTATCGCAGCGCATTAGCACCTTCTTGGGAGCAAATACCTTCGCTTCACCACTCAAATTTTTCCATTAATTCACTAACACTTACTTATACATACACGTTCGGACCTTACAATGCATGCAATAGATATGTATACAAGTGATGTAACAGAGGTGTTGATGAGCTTTGTGTAGAGATTTAACTAATTATATTGTTGAGATACGTTCAACTTTACAACACAGACTAAGAGCATCACGGGGTTAGGATTTTGGACACAAGGTTCATAATCTATCCAATTTCACTAGCATGTAAATTGAATATGTATTGAATAATAATAACAACAAAAATAATAATCAACAGCTTAAATTCAATAAAACAAATTGAAAGAATCAACAAAGTAAATGATACTCGTAGAAAGAACTGGATTTGCAGTATCCACTTCTCTGACTCATCTTGTGGTAGAGCTATTCCCTTCAACTACTCTGTTCAATGGCTCCTGTATGTATCTCTTCTGCTTCTTCCTCCTTCACTCCTCTTAAAGCTTGACTGCTCGAAAATGAAGCGTCTAGACTACTAATATTCAACCAAGCTTCGTGAAGCTGAAGAACATACTCCAAGTGCCACAACACCTCCCCCATTGTGGGCCTATTCTTCCCCTCATCAGCAAGACATTTTTCTGCTATCTCTCCATACTTGGACAAGGACTCAGGATGATAGCCGCCTGCAAGGTGTGAATCGATGATAGTTTCGAGTGACCTTTGCCTCTGCCACCTCATTGCCCATTCTGCAAGATTGATTTGGTCTTTAGGTAATGTAGGATTTATCACAGCACGGGCACAGATCACTTCAAACAACACGACACCAAAAGAGTACACGTCTGATTTCTCGGTTAGCTGCTGTCGTCTGAAGTACTCGGGGTCTAGGTAGCCAAAACTTCCTTTCACAGCTGTACTAACATGTGTATGGTCCAAAGCAGGACCATCTTTTGACAACCCAAAATCAGACATTTTAGCCACAAAGTTCTCATCTAACAATATATTGGTTGTCTTGACATCCCTGTGGATTATTCCACGGTCTGCACCAGTATGAAGGTAATGGAGCCCTCTTGCAGCACCTATGCACACTTCTAGGCGCTGCTTCCAAGTTAACGGTGGGAGATCGCTCCCAAATAGATGACTTCTGAGGGTGCCATTTGCCATGTACTCATAAACCAAGATCATTTCATTTTGCTCTTCACAGAATCCAATTAGGGACACCAGATGCCTATGCCTGAGTTTGGAAAGCATCTCGATCTCTGTCTCAAATTCAGCCAGACCTTGCTCAGACTGTGGGTTGGCTCGCTTAATTGCAGCAAGGACCCCATCATCAATCTCTCCCTTGTACACCTTACCAAAGCCTCCTACACCAATTATCAAACTGTCGTCAAAATTCTTTGTTGCAGCACGGATTTCCGCTAGCGTGAACCGTTTTCCAAGTCGAGTTGGTGCCACTGATCCATATGGATTCTGAAGTCCTGCTGATCCCTTGGTACCAACAGTGCTGTTTCCAGTAGCCCCATAAAGAAACAATGGCCGCCAACCAGGAGCATTGCTTTTGGTATCACTTGTTGTTTTCTTGCATCTTTTCCTAAACCAGAAAAATAGAGCAACTATTAATGTAATCAAGGCAACAGAAGCTAGTCCTGCTCCAATTCCCATCCAGAGAATCCATTTTCTTGATTTGCTAGCTGAATTGCCCGCTGAATCATATGTCTCGACATAGGCCAAATTCCCATTTCGACTAATCTTGAAGATTTCTAGCCCATTTAAAAGAGCATCAGTTCCAGCAGCACCAGCAGCTGAATCGGGACCTAACTGAACCCATAGTGTGTTGATTTTTGAGGACACGCCATCAACAAAATCCTGGTGATATGCTTTATTCATTCCTCCAGCCCGTACATAAATATCAACATTATCTGCTGCTGTCTTGTTGTTAATATAGATCCTAAATATTCTCTCATTTGCCTTGTCATATTCCAGCTCACAGAAATGTAATCGGATCATGTATTCAAAATCAGGGTTCACTTCAAACTTCCATGACATGTTAAACCTTTTCTCTGAGACTTGAGTGTCAAACATTGCCCTTGCAGTCTCGTACACAACAAGAGGAGCCAATGAAGAATCGTTCATCGAAGCATATGTTATATTAGACTTGTTACTTATTCCTGACCCAGCACTTACTATGACCATGTAGCCAGAATCCACTTCCCAAGTCCTCCAAATATCTTTATCCTCTTTGGACGTGATCTCCGGACCACCGACATTCAACCTGTACATGGTCTCCATCCCACGTGCAGTCAACTTCAAATTTGCATCACTCCCACCAACTTTATTGACAGAGCCTGCAAAAAGCTCATCTGGAACTGGGACAATCTCAATGGCATTGATAAAGCCAAACGAGCTCTTTGTTGGGTTGAACTCAATCACAAGCACACCTGAATCAACAGCAAGAATATATTCCTTGATCAAGAAATACATGCTTGCATTGCCTCCAGAGTTCTGCAAGTAAGTATTCCTGTGTGATATCTCTCCAGGAACATTGAACTCAGTCAACAGTTTCAGACCATTCGCCGCAACACCGAATGAGGACTCATTTACATTATAGTCCTCAAACACAAAGGGACAGAAATGAAGCCTAACAACATGATTTCCTTGAACACCTTTAATTGTGTAATTGGAGGCACCAGTGAAAATCCTGGCGGTTTTGTAGAGAGGATCCAGGGAAGAATTTCCACTTAACACAGAGACTGAAGAAGCAACACCAGGAGAACTAAGGGTGACATTATTATTATCATTAGAGGCCACATCTCCAACCCATGTTCTACCATCAGCAATGACAGAAGAATTTGAACCACAATTAACAAAAACTGATTTTGATTGAGCTTTCCCAGTAGCTAGAATTACTAAAATCATCACCACTAGATTCATCACACAGAACAGTCCCTCCCTCCCAATCATGGCCATATCTAACTTGAAAACAGTGGGAAATCTCAAAGGGTATGCAGAGAAAGTAAAATCAGCACAAGCTCACAAAGTGAACCCTTATACCCAATACTTTAAACAAGCAAATGAAGGCCATTGAAACATAGAAAATGATGTATAGCAGAAGGATTCACTTTACCCTTGGAACAGTGAAAACACATGAATGAGTATTCAGCAAAAACAAGTTTTGCCCAGATCTAAATGAAGGCAATGCAGCAGGTATGTATGAGAATTGACAGTAAAGATAAGAACTTTGGTGGGCAGAAAAGATAACACAGAATCAGAGATGCTTCCGGCGATGAGGCACTTTGTAAGCAAGCAAATAAAGGAGATGGGGTTATGTATGTATGTATGTATGTATGTATGTATGTATTGGTGTTACTGTTTTGTTGTCAACATGTAGGGGAAAAAGAAAGAAAGCTCATTACATTGATTACACTGTTTTGGTGTTGTGGCTTCTCCAATAAGTCCGAAGTCAGAAGCTATAGTATACCATTGTACTTTGATGTGGCCGCAGATAACACTCCCCATTTTTCTTTTTCTTTTTCTTTTTCTTTACACAACTTTTATAATCATATTCATTCATGGCCTTCAAAAACAGCAGATTTAGGATCAACATCTATTCATAAGATATTATATTAGTGTAACTAATAAAATACTCCCTCATGTCATAATTGAAACACCATTTTGACTTTTTTAAGAAATTAAATGTTCATGGTAAAAAAAATAAAAATTTAAATGTGTGAAATTAATCACTTTAAAATGTTTATACTATTTTCCCTCAACTCATTCATTGTACTTATAAAATAATTTATAATCTAATTACATGTGACATATGTTGCAATTTAAAGACATAATTTGATTTTTTTAATTCAAAAGTTAAAGAGATCTAATAACTATCCGTTTACAAAACTATTAGTTAGTTGGATGGATTAGTTACACATAAAATTGATAAGTATCTACTAGCATTATTTTCTAGAAGTTAAATAACTAATCTATTATCTAATTGCATGTCTAATTTTTTTATTTAACTTTCACACAAAAAATCAAATGGGTCTTATATTTATAATATAGGAGGAAGTATGTTCTATATGTGCAAATTGAGATACACAATAATTCTATTTAGTTTAAAAAGATATAGAGTAATTCAATAGAGATTTTTTAGTATTAATCAAGCATAAAGTAATATGTTTTATCACAATAAGAACAATTTATTTCTTGTTCATTATTTTGCCTTCCAAATATTAAAAGCAGTCACAGGGAGTGTGAATGTGGTTTTGCCATTTTGGGATTTAATAAAAGAAGGATGATAATGAAGGGGACAAGAGGGATGGGGGTTTCACATGGGATTGTCCGGAAGAGGAGGGGCATTCTGCAATTATTCTTACCACAATGACCAAATTAGCCCTCTTGTTAAAGTTTTATCTTGTCTCCATCTTATTCCGTACCAACTGTACCCCTCCCTTCCCCCTTCCTTTTTTATCTATTCATAATCATAATATTATTATTATTCTCATTTATCACCTCCCTTATGTATACTTCACTTTATAGTCACTACAACGTTTCTAAGCAAAGAATAATATAATCACTGCATGATTTCAAAGTGCTGTTTATTTATTGTGGAATCTTGTAGACACCACATTTCTTCTGTTTTACTCAGTAATTTTCGCTTTTTTTATTTTCCTTTATTGAGCTACGGTAATTTGAGTGATTTATTCAAATATAGTCTCTGGTCATTAACATAGTACTACTGTACTAGTATCAGCAAATAATATTTTATTTTACATTCCAAAATACTCGAAGAAATATGTCTAATATGCGATAATAACACTACTAATTTAACAGCAAGGTATGCCATATAATGGGATTTTCTATAGCTGTATATAAAAAGTGGAGATTTACTTTGGCTACTGTTCCTTGCAATAACACTATGAGCTATCCACCACTATGATTGCATTGTGCAGTGATATCGATACCAAGTTATGCATGTATATGGGTCTAATCTATATATATAGACATATAGATCAGTTGGTGGATAAAGTTCAAACCATTCATGTTTCATGTTTGCATGGATCCCACTATCTTCAACAAAATCATGATGATTCGATTGATTGGTCTCAACAACCACTTCTAATTTGTGACGTTCCATGACTAGACCCAAGTTTTTAAACCTTTAACCATCGCTAATTATAATTATTGTATTCATTCTTGGCAAATTAGGCCACCAACTGGCCACTGCTACTCTTTGTTTCTTTTTGAAACTTACTGTATAATTATAACTGTTCCATTTGACACATTTAATCGTTCTCCTTTAATCACAAACTCATCATTAGCTTGCCAATGCAAATATCCTACAGTTCTTCTAGCAAATAATTTAATTCTATTAAAAGGACCTTTTTTCCTAGAACCAACTAATCCATTACAAAAAGTAATTATATGATATTTTAATTTCATATAATAACTTTAAGCAAAACATATTTACACTACAGAGATTAGCCATTTGATTACAAGGAACAAAACGGACAATTTAAGGCTACATAAGAATCAAAATTTAAGTTCGCACAATCTGTAATGACCCGTTTGGTTGCCATTAGAAAGTGATCAGGAAAGGGAAAGTGAAGAAAGTGTTGACTTTTTTTTAATTTACATATATCTCGGGCTCACAAGCTTTTTTCTCTTCATCTCACACTTTTTTTAAAAGTGTTGGTTTAATTTCATCATTTCCTCTACTTTTCATATTTACCCTTTCACTTTCCATTTCTCCACTTTCCTTTTTTACAACCAAATGGGCCATAATAGTGCTATTTAAGGAATTCAAAAATTTACATGGCTAATATTTCGATTTGAGATCATGTTTGTATTCATTGATATTCGTTGGTTGCTCCTACTAGCAAGTCATTATCTTTTACTCCCTCTGTTCCTAAATATAAGATCACTTTAACAAATTTGGAGAGATTAAGGAAGACATTCAAATGAGTTAGGATTACATGAAATTTCTAAAATACCCCTCATTTAAGTTTTAAAAATATTCTCTCATCTTCAAACCATTATTTTTGGGTGAAGGCAGTATAGAGGTAATTTAGGGAAAACTTGAGTCAAATTAGAAAGTGTTCTTATACTCCCTCCGTTCCTAAATATAAGATCACTTTGGTTAATTTGGGGAGATTAAGGAAGACAATAAAATTACATGATCTTCCCAAAATCCCTTCAATTACTTAACTTGGAAAGGAGGAGGGGTTTTCAATGAAAAGGGGGAGTATAAGGGTAGCTTGGGCAAAACTTGAGATAAAATAGGAAGTGATCTTATATTTAGAAACTTATCCAATTCCCCAAAGTGATCTTATATTTAGGAACGGAGGGAGTATTTAGGAACAAACTCTCATCCCTAAAATGATCTTATATTTATGAACGGAGGTAGTATTTCAATTGTTTGAAAATTGTGGGAGTTAATATTATTGCGAATGCTATCCAGACAGAACAGGAAAAGGAACAGAAGTCTATAGTCATACCTACGTTGCATGTAAATTTATGGATAAGCCCTCTAGAAACTCCCTATTATAATTTACAAAATGTACTAAAGAACATTTACAAGGACAAACGCGAACCAGATAAGCCAACAGCATTATGCATGCATTACAGGAAAAAGATGGCTAATTTATAGTTTTACTAGAGGGATGGGTTGCATAAAATGTCACCAAGAAAAAATATGACAAATTTGTGCATCGAAAACAAAATTGAATTTTCTTGTCGGTCACTGCAAAACTGGTTGCACTCTTTCTTGTCCTTATCTTACTCAAAAGTTTGTGCTTGTGGAAAATGAAAGCCAGCAGGTGCACATTATGTGTGAAATATTTCCTGCACGAACTATACAACTATTCTCCTGCATATATAACAAATCAAGGGAGTGTGTTAGTTTTTTAGGTGCAAATTGCAAATCCACTATAGTATAATGAGGGGCTAGTTTGACTCAATGGTAAGCTCGCTTGCCATAGAGTAGCTTCTTTGCATAGCAGAGATAAGACTATCTAATATATTCTCTTTCCCAATACCCCTCACCAAAAGGGGATTAGAACTGAGTTGGCCCTTTTATCAGATCAATATGGCATCTCATATGAGAGATCAAAATGACAATCTATTTACCTGGCTAAAGTAACCGTACGATCAAGCAGGTTTTTTAGATTCTCCACTCAGTGTTCTTCTTACAAGTTCCAGAATCTCAATAACCTGCAAAAACAATGGACAGAACACACAAGGAAGTTGATGATTAAGGAGAAATGTGTGGTACAATCAATACTCTTAAACCAGCAATCTCATGTGACAGTTAGAAATCAACTTTCTCAAATTGTCCTCTGTTTTTAATCCTTCTCAATTTATTACAGCTCTAATTCATATTTAACCACCGGGTCTATGAAAATGTAGTATTAGTGAGACGTGGTGGTGTTCAAAATTAAAATAAACATCTCGTCTGTAAGATAAATGACCAAAAACACTAACAGATGTAAACTTTCTCATTGTGTAATTCTCAATTCCTTTCAATATACTCCTACTTCTACAACAATTTTAGGTCTCCTTACATTGAAAAAAGTATGCACGTTTTAAGGCCCAACTGTTAGTTTAGTCTTAAAAATTTAATGCTTTCGAAAATTAACCAATAGCAAAACTTGTATCATCACCTAATCAACATGGCATTGCAGGCATTGACATGCAATATGGGCTAGAAGTCAGGTGAAAGCCAAGAAATGCTGCCATCATGAATGTCACGGAGCAGCTTCAGCGGCTCAAAAAAGAAAAATAAGAATAATCAAAGCGATTGAGATCTGTTTAGGTGATGGGAGGTGATAATCTAATTTATACCTTTTTAAATTCAAATGAGTATACTCTTGCCCAAATCCCATGAATTATAAGTTAAATTTGAATTTGGCTTACTTTAAATTTAAATTTGAATCCGGACCAAGAGTCCTGTGATTAAGGTGTCTTTCAAGCCATGTAATTGTAAAATGACTGACTATATAAGAAAAAATATTAAACACTAACAAAAACATTTGACATGAGAAAGGAATGGATACTTACCCCAGGGTAATGGCGCAGTATGGGCGAATAATGATCAAGTGCAATGTATATCTTTTCAAGGAGGCTCACAAGAGCATCGACCTCACTGCCTAATAGATCAACCTGAAATTCCAGTACAATATTTAGCATGAGCACTGACGGTAAGAAGTAATATAAAGAAAGAGGAAGGAGAGCAAGATGAGACTCATTTCAGACCAAATATCAGTCTTGATCGCATGATCATAGCAGTTAAAACAACCAAAAAGGGTGTAAAGCAGAGGAACGATCAATAAATAAGGCGCCAAACAGAGAAGTTGTATAACAAAATCTATCAAACTGAAAGCCAATATATAAGATGCCTCAACTAATGGTGTCTGGTTGGGGGAAGTAACTCCGGACCAAATGTTTTAGGAGGTAACAGCAGGGGTTGTTACAAAAATTACTTGAAAGGAATGACAAAAGACTTCAGAAGTTGAGGGTTCTAGCAATCATACTCAAGCAAGACTTGGTCTAAGGGGAAACTGGCAGTGTTAGAAAAATCAGCTGCAAGCTGAGTATAAGAGAACATGAAAAAAGTCTTTTTCAAACATACATGCTGAAGTGTATATTTGCCCTCAACCTATTTGGAGCAGATGAGTACATACAGAAAATTATGGATCATTGCAGCACATCTCCTTTCAAAATAAGGTGCCATGTTGCCATTTTTTACAAATCAATGTAAATTCGACCATTAGTATGGGGTGAAAAACTATTTTTATTGAACATTAACTTTTACACTGAGAGTTGAAAAGGGAAAACATTGCACTAGTTTTGAAAAGTTATGCGCTACCATGCTCCATATGGTTGCCTAGTATATTCCCTTCCCCAGCACTCACACTAAGTGGAAATAGAACTGGGTTGACCCTTTTTAACAGGCTCCATAATTTTCTTCATGCACTCATAGGTCCTCCATAAAAAATTGGAATCATTATTAAGCAAGTAAATAACATCTATTTAAGCATGTATGTTGCAACAAGATGTAATATCTCTAATTGTGTAAAAAGTTATATGTTTTCAGATCAAATACCTCTGCTTCAGCCTTTTCAAGGTTAGAACATTGTATTTCCAGCCTCTGTTTGTACAGCAGCCCAGTGGCTTTAAGCACATTAACCTTTTTATTAAGTAAACAGAACTCTGAGTTAACGTTTCCTATCCTGAAAATAAAATCGTATGTATGAATTAGTCCAGGATGTGATCTATAAAACAATTCTTAATTAATTTAATTAAAAAAAATAAAGAAAAGCACTCATAACTTTTGCTATAGGCAAGCAGAGCATAAAATGGGAAGAGGCAAGATCCATTTGGCATTTACACAATTTCATTGTGAATAAAAAGGGTCAACCAAGTTCTAGTCCCCACCACTTGGTGAGGGTGCTAGGGAAGGGAATATACAAAAAAAATAAAGAAAAGCACTTATAACTTATGCTATAGGCAAGCAGAGCATAAAATGGGAAAAGGCAAGATCCATTTGGCATTTACACGATTTCATTGTGAATAAAAAGGGCTAACTCAGTTCTAGTCCCCACTTGGTGAGGATGCTGGGGAAGGGAATATACTAGATAGTCTAACCTCTGCTTTTTACAAAGTGGCTGATTCGAACTCATGACCTCAGACCCCACGGCAAGCGAACTTACCGTTGAGCCAAGCCGGTCCTTCACACAATTTCAATGTGAAATGTAAAATAAATTAGTACGCAGACATGATGTTAGCCTCATGATGTATTCACAAAAAGATGAAAAAATGAAGAGACATAAAATCAACAATGGCTCCAATTAATTTTCATTGTAAAAAGAATAAACAATCATACAAGACATATGAATATAAACTGGAAACAAATCCTAATTTTCAAGAAATGATATCCTTTGGAAATTCAACAAGTTCATCCAAATCAAAACTGTTCATAAATTTACAGAAGGTAAAATCCCTGCCGAGTGATGACATAAGAACGATGCCAACAATAGTTTATAACATATCATTTGACATTATACTAAAGAAGGAACATAACACATTCATTAAGTACCTCAAACTATTTCTTGAAATGTCTTCATTAACTCTAGATTCAAACCTAGCAAAAGCTATCAATAACTTATGAGCAAGAGCAATTGCTGATTCCATGTGCTTCCTGGTCTCCCTTTCTTTTTCAGCAGCTAGTGTTAATGCATGCTGTTTCTGGTTTGAAACAGCAAAAAGCAGCTTTCTTTCTTCATCAGTTTCTCTAAGCTCAGTGGTTCTTTGTTCAAGGTTTTGACATAACTCATGCATTTGCTCCTCATATTGCTTAACTTGCTTCTGTGCTCGGACCAGTTCAGCCTTAGTGACATCCAATTCTTTATTGCTCTCTGAGATTACATTCTGTTGGTCAACTGTCCTTGCCCTCAGGCTGTTCAGCTCTTCTAAAGCTAACTCCATTTTCTTCTCCTCATTAATCAATGCATCTGCTGCTTCCTGTGCTAACTTAGTCTTTTCCCCTACTATTGATGTCAGTCTAAGTATTTCTTGGTCAAGTTTTCTCATTTCTGCAGTTTCCAATTTTTGGGATTCTTTGTTAGCATCTAATAGAGCTTCTTTTAGTATTAAGTCCAACAGCCCTTGCATGATGATAGACTCCATATCTGCATCCTCAAACTCCAAACTGCTAGAAGGTTGAGCATCATGAGCAGCTTCTTTGAATGCATATTGAGCACTGCATCTAAATTCACTCATAATATGTTCTAAAACACTTGTATATACATCTTGAAAAATAGCAACTTCAGTATGGACATCTCCTATATCACCTTCAAGCTTATGAATAGTATGCACCAAATTCTTTTGAGCCAGTTGTTCTTGAGACAATTTCTCCTTAGCATCTGAAAGCTGTGCTGAAAGACGTCTAATTTTCTTCTCATTTTCCACAAGCTTGTCCCTCAATTGGTTATTTTCAGTATACAGTGACTCCATCTTAACCTTTATACTATTAACAGACTCAATTTTTTCACTGAATGGATGCAGTTTCTCATTTCCAATAAAAATTGTATCCAATTTTGTGATAAAATCAGGAATTTTTTTCCTTAACATTTCCAACTCCTTATCCTTCTTCAGTGGTGATGAAGAACCTCTTTCTCTATAAAGCTGTCCCCTAAGACGGATATTCTCTTCAGTCATCTTTTGGACTTCAGACTCATGGTTTCGTTTCATCTCAGTTATCTTGGTATCATAATGGCTGATCAATTGATCTATAGACATGTGCTTTAGCAAACCAGAATCCAGATGGTCAGGCTTTTTTGAGTCCTCATGTTTGCCATTTCTATCCCCAACTGAAGGTAATAATTGATTATTAGTTGATAGCTTCCTGTGTAAATGGCCACCAATTTTATGATCACAACCTTCCTCACCATTCTCCAGGGATCCCTGAGAAAGAAGCAGCCCAATTTCTGAGAAAGATAGTGCTTTGGAAAATACCTCCAATTCCTGACGCAGACTTGAGATCTCATTAAGTTTGTGGAACCAATTTCCGTTTTCAAGGTTACAACTTTGAGAATTTTGGTCCAATAATTTCCGCTCAAGCTCTTCCTGTGAACTCCGGATACAACAGTTAATCACCATCTCTTCAATTTCTGACCCACACTCCTGCTCCTGCTGCCACTCAGAAAGTGATGCCTTTGATGACTGAGTTATTACTTCTATCTTTTGGCAGAAGGTCTCAAGAGAAGAGGTTAGATCTTCAATAGTTTTATCAACATGAATCCATCTATCTGGAACCTCCCCATGCAGAATACCGCCTAATCCCACTGACTGAGAGCCTGAACTAATTTTTCTAATGGAATTATTCCCTCCAATTTTACCATTTTCCTTCTTAAGCTGCTTCAACAGCCCACTTACTACGAGTTGAATGCTCTCAACAGACTCTAGCAGTCCACCGTGATTTACAATAGTATCAGATAAGTGATGATTGTTATTTTCATCTCCACTCAAATGATACGCAAGTAGTTTTTCCTTTAGCCCAACCAACTCCATTTCTTTCTGGGAAATTTTCTCAGCTGCCTCTTGCTCAACTGCATTAATCATGCCTTTTATGACAGAATCACTCACCATCCTAGAGATAGTCAACCGTTCGTCTATGTCTACGAAAAAGGATTCCATTTCCTCAACTATACCATAACCCAGACTCTCATTTCCCTCACCATTATCACCAATCCAGTCGCTTACATCCATACCAGTTAGTCCCTCCATTTTCAATTGCTCCTTAATTTATGAGTATCACTATCAACAGATTGAGGCCATTCAAAGGATAAGTTGAAACCCAAAACCTGCCAGAACAAGACCGAAAAAGTATACTTCATTGACTTCCCAAAAATATTTAGATAAGGAAATACAACTGTACTCCCTCCAGTACTAAATATAAGAACCCTTCGACTTTTTTTTTTTTTTGAAGTTAAGAAGCAAATTAGACCACTTAATTATAAGACATGAAACATGTCATTAGATTGTAAATTAGTTTGAGTAGAATAATTAGTTTTGAGTAGAATATTTAAAAACGAATAATTTTGTTGCATCCTTAATTTCTCCAAAAAAGTAAATGGGGTCTTACATTTAAGGCCGGAAGGAGTATTATCAATTCATCAACAAAAGACAATGATCCAAAAAAAAAAAAAAAAACCGATTGGAGGGAAACGGCTTATTTGATTTCAGAGAAAAAAATTGCTAAATCCAGCTGCATGCAATGTTCACTTCCCAAATCATTGAAGTGGAATTCAATTCAGCTCATACAAAAAAAAACAACTTTCAATTTCATAATACTTATCCAATACCTGAGCTTTCAATACTCTGGAAACCAAAAGCTGAACTGGAAATCAAGCTTCAATGCAAATCTCCGGAGCTAATTTTCAGGTACAATGCAGATTTTAAGCTGAAACAAAAGCAAATTATAGAGTGCAAAAGCAATATGAGGTAGAGCAAGAAGTTGAGAGTGTGCATGGATTAAAAATGCAAACTTTGGGCATATGAAGTGAAACGAAGTTTACCCATTAAAGAAAGAGTGGAAAGTATGAAAATCCGAAGACGAGCGTTGAAAGTTTGTACAGAAGAAGGGTGTGGCATTGCAAGGCAGTGCAAAACGGAGTGTATTACTTAGGGTTTAGCAGAAGAAGAACAAATTGAGCTGTGTCTCTGCCCACACACATAATTGGCGTGAGCGGGAGAGAAACCGCCAAACATATACCCCCACTCTTCTTCATATTTACCAAAACGCCAAAAATGTTCATTTCTTTTGTTTTCCTTCACAAAAAACAGAGTTGGATAAATTTTTGGAAAGTTGATTTCCTGAATTTTGTTTTTAGAAAGTCAGTTTATTTCACTTATAAAATATTTAATTTGGCAATATAAAAGATAGATTATAATTGAATAGCTAATTTCACCTTCTTAATCTTTTAAAAAAAAATCATCTAGACCTCATATTTAAAAAATAAAATAGGAATAGTCCAAATGTGCAACAGTATGCCCATTTTTCTATCCCACTCGACAAACGAGAGATTAATCCTCCTCTGATAAGTAGGCACCTCATAAGGTGGGACAACTGGTTCTGGTTTAGGAGATTTAGTGCTTTTCCATGCCAATGCCAATAGTATGCCCATTTTGTCTTTTGATTTTTGGTCATTTATAATGGTGCACATTTTGTTTTTCTTAGTAGGTCAAAATATTTTTGTTTGCGTTAGGTACTATCCCTTAATATTCAACAATAAACAAATAATGATGCTAATTAACGTGTATTTTGTTCGTTTCAGAAATCAAAAGTTTTTTTGGGATGGTTTAGTTTCTTAAAATTTGTCTTCAACTATTAGTTTTAAAAATAAAAAAGTGAAAATTAATTTTTAAAATAAACGTTTTATGACTTTTGTTTGCGTCAAAATTAGAAAAGTAGAAGAAAATGTTATATTATCATTAGAGACAATAATGACAAATCAAAATGTCTCTTTCACCATCCATTTTGTTATTCAATATTGTTTCTTAAATAACGATTCCAATAGTTTTACTCTATTAAATTATTATTTTAGTTCCAAAATAGAAAATATAATTAAATATTTGTATTCTAAAAAGAACCATCTATTTTTTTCATGATGTAGAAGGGGCAAATGTTCTGGATATAGTGTAAAATGAACATAATTCCTTCTCAACCCAGTCCATGTCAAATGTTCTGGATATAAAATAAATTAGTCAAATATGTTTTTTATTGTAAATAGAGCAAAAGAAATTCATTCTCATCTAAGTTCAAACTCGACGTGGACAAGAAAAAATAAGTTGAAGTCTTGTACATGTTATGATTAAATTGTTCATTTAACTTATTTAATTCCTTAAAAAATCAAATAAATTTTAGATTAACGGATGAAAAATATATAAACACTAACTTTAGAACTCATGTTTCGATGGACAAAATTCCTTACAATATAATCAACCCTTATTTAATAGATAAATTTAGTTTGAATGTTGGCAAAAAAATTACTTTGAATACTCATAACATCTTTAGATAAATTGTTGTTCTGTTTTAAACGGTGTCAATATTGGAGATCAAAATTTTAAACTTATGGTATTGTCTTCTATTATGAACAATATTGACACTTTTTAAAACAAAACAACAACCGTAGTAACAATAATGTGCAAGTAGGGCCAATTTATAGGGAAATCATGGCGACAATGCACAGTGATGATTGGCATCTACCTTTTTGACTTTTTGTAATTATAAGTTATTGCATGGCAGCTAAATATCCTTAACAAATTATTCCTCTTATGACTTTTATTCCCACTTTACTTTTCTCCTTAAGCATCCTTATTTTATTTTTCTGAAGAGTTCATGTGTTCATTTCCATCACTTTACTTGATTTTTAGTTAGATTTTTAATTTTTTTATTTTCCTTCTCTTTGAATCATTACACTACTTTGAGCACAGATAAATAGTGAACAAGTGACATTACAATGTCGTACAAAATGAAAAGAGAGAGGATTTTTAAAAATAAAGTGATAAAGTAAAAAAATGTAGTTTTTATCAATATGAAAAAAAATATTAAGAGTTGTTATACTCATTTGAATATTAATTTTTATTTAATATAAATAGGAAAATATGCACTCTCTTTTAAAATAATTATATCAAAGTGTACTAACACCATGATATAAAAATCAAATTAAACTAGACAAATATCTCAGTGTGATGCATGGATTTGTTTTATTTGAAGTTATCACTAACAAAATAATGAGAGATTTGGTACTACAAAGGAAAATAAAAAAAATCATTTCAATACATTTTTGAATGAAAGAATATATTTTCATAATCTTATTAGAATATTTATTGACTGTGGTAAGTTTTGGATTAAATTGTATGTTTTAGGATATAGGGAGGGCCTATGTAATTTAGGCAAAATAGAAGGGAATCTAGAGGATTTATAACATAACAAATTAAATAGATCACATCTACTCACTTTTTTTGGTTCAATATTTGATACATATATATCTCATATGATCCATCCGAATTCGAACCACATCCAGTCTATATAAGGATAATTTTGCTGTAAACATTTTGTTTCCTTTCGTATGAAATCTTACATGATATGCATGAGGACTTCACATGTTACACTCACTCTTTATACAGTCATTAATCGCCAGAATCTGGTTTGAGATACATATTTTATGGCCATTGTTATAAGGTACAAGTCAAATTAAATAGCCTTTGACCGGGATTCTCTATTTTATTCACCACACAATGTGTAATCGATTTGATCAAGACAATTTTTGGGCACAAATTAAATTTTTTAACTTCAATAAAAAAATAAACAGGGATGTAAAAGGCTGGGGAGCCCACCGCTTCTTATAAACTGAAGACAGCACGTCCAAATCTAATCATGCCCGACCTTCTGCTGTCCTCTTCCTTTTTGTTTTTGTGCTCTTCACATTGAATCTGAGAATCTCCCAACCAACAAATCACTCTCAAGAATCCACCCCTTTTCTGCCATGAAATCAGTCATGGGCATTATTAGACTTAATTTTACAAAAAATAAATATGAACTAAATTTTAAAACTTTATAGCCTTTCTTCTGCAATTTTTTGCGGTACAATGCATAAAACTTTCATAAGTAAGATATACCTGCGTTCTTAACGCTCAACTATTTCTGAAATTCGAATATATGAGCTTCTAGTTACATGCCAATGACTCAAGGTTTTTCTTCTTCTAAAAAAGCATATTGTTACTAATTACTCCCTCTGTTTCTAAATATAAGATCACTTTGGGGAAGTGGATAAGTTCCTAAATATAAGATCACTTCCTATTTTATCTCAAGTTTTGCCCAAACTACCCTTATACTCCCTCTTTTCATTGAAAACCCCTCCTCCTTTTAAAGTTAAGTAATTAAGGGGATTTTAGGAAGATCATGTAATTTTATTGTCTTCCTTAATCTCCCCAAATTAACCAAAGTGATCTTATATTTAGGAACGGAAGGAGTAATATATAATACAAAATCAATTGAAAAAAAAGAGAGAGAAAAGAAGTACAAAAAAAAAGTACAATAGAAGGTAAACAAGTTATATCAAAAGAGAGAAAGAAAGTGAATACACAGGCATTGGTTGAGAAAAAGGCCGAGATGCCATAGTAGATTCACTCATTAACCTGCATGGAGAAAGCAACCTAAGCTCCACGGAATAGTAATTCCTTTTTCTTTTTGGACTGAAAGAGTAACTTCCTTTACAAACCCAATAATATAAATTGATATTTATGATTGTGAAATTTCTGTAGTAAAAGATAAATTCCTTTCTTCTTTTATAGGCTAATAGAGCTTTATTTAAGGACTGGCCTAACCTCAATATTGACAGGCTAAGCCCAATTCAATTCACTCAGGCCTCAGAGTTCTCAAGAGGCCTAGATTGCCTTACCGTTTGTGGCAAAAGCCTGAGAAGGGGTGCATTGCGAGATCAACTCATGTATCTTTTATGTACAAATCATTTACTTTTTTATATGTTTATGTTCATTGTACCATATATACTGTTTAATTTCATATACAAAAAAACAAAGAAACAACAACTTGATATCGGATATTTTCTCTAGAAAATTGTATTTTTCAGTTGAAATTTGTACTTTTCTTAATTATACAATTTTGGAGTTCGTATTTTATCATTTCATCTATTATTGATTACATGTATAGATAGATCAAAGACTTATTCCTTCAAAGATTAATCCATGAACCAAGATATTTCCTTAGTCGGCTAACAAAATGTATGCTAGCTTGTTCTGCCAAAAAAACCCTTGAGGAGTGAGAGACATTTGGGCTGAAGACAAAGATAATTTGTCCTTGTTGATCACTTGGCCATATAAGCAACAATGTCTATTATGAATAGATATGAAAGTTTGCCTCAGTAGCTTGTCTGAATGAGAGAATCATCAACATATAAGAAATGCGAAACTAGATGAGCTGAGCGGCATAATTGAATTCCATTCCAAAAATATGAAAGTTAACATTGAGCTATCAAACAAGATAGTACATTTGATGAGATAATGTAGAGACAAGGGGAAAGAAAATACTTGCTATTTGCCCATTAAAAAAAATCTATCATTGAAATGAATAAATTGATCATATTTTTTTTGATTGCCAAGTGATATGGTATGGTTCTTTTTTATAAGACCGCCCACTAACCTACCACTAAATGATCTTTTATTGTGGTTTAAACAGTCATTTATGTCCTTATTGTCTCAAAAATGCCCGCTTCTTGGTGTATTCTTTTGATAAAATACCTTAAGGTTCTGAAGGAATGTTTTAGTTCACAAGGGTGACACTATTCTTTCTCGGATGTTATTCAGCAGATTTTCAACAATATATCTTTCTTGTCAATGGTTTTTTCCTCACCACGTTCTAACATCTTCAAGTGCAGAATCTCAATTATGTCACCACCAATTCAAGACTAGGAAGTCTTCATTAGGAAATTGAAGCGAGGTCCCTCATATTTTTGTCATATTATCATATGTCACATACCATCCATTGCAACAATAACTTTGCAAACATGAGTTTTCTTTTGTCTTGTTATCATTTGACACTAAACTAGTTATCATTAACAAGCCTCGAGACAATTTCTCCAACGGTGTGGAGCATCAGTAAAAAAATTTGTCAACTTCTCTGCCATCAATTCTCCAAGCTGCAACATGGTCATGCATAATGTCCGAGATTTTTACTAGTAATATCATTTTGTTTTTGCTTAAGAAAAAGGAATGTCTATTCTTTTTCTTTTCTTTTCTAATTTGCAGTGCTTTGTTATATTATACAACCCTTACATGCTTTTATACGTGAACCGAATTGACACTTGGCACTCGCTCAATTTCGTCTGATTGGGATTAACGCTTTTTTTGGTTGATAATTGTGCAAAATATTAGTTAAACTGCAACATAATATTGTGATATACATAATATTTGTGTGTGTGTGTGTGTGTGTCTAGCTAAAAACAATAACTCGATGAATTAAGTAACTTAAAATGCAAGCCACAGAATTTAGTCAAACAATAATGAAGGAGAGGCGGGTTCCGCGGCTAAGGCTGGAGATGGAGTGGTTTGACTGCGCATCTGATGTGGATATTCCCCTTATTCTCATTTCTCATCATTCTCCATAACTTGAAGTCCAATGAAAGGTGCTATAAATATAATACGACTACTAAAACAATCATATGCAATCAAAAGGGTTATCGGATTCCATTTGTATATCCATTTTTACTTGCACAATTCCAATCAATGATATTTTATTAGCATTTATAAATTTGTTTCATCGTTTAGAAAAGGCAAACATAAAAAATACGCCTCCAAAATTTCCAAGGGGTTTCTCATAATTTTCATCCATTAAGTTTTTCAATGTATTGCACTAAAACCAATGGAAAGCACCAAAATGTCTTGATCAAGTGTCTAAAAATGACACAAGGGTTGTATGATGTTAGATTATACTATGTGTTATGCATCCTGTCATTAGACTCTCAATTTGTCTAAACAATTAAGTGTCTGTTTGGATTCAGTTTCGAAAAATAGCTTCTGAGAAAATAGCTTTTGGAGAATAGCTTTTGAGTAGAATAACTTTTCTAAAAAATAGCTTTTGATGAAATGAGAGTGTTTGGATTAAGCTTTTTGAGAATAACTTTTGAGTAGAACATAACTTTTTTGAAAAATAATTAGAATGAATAGTTTTTCATGTTTCTTTTATTTGAAATAAGTGTTTTTCCTAAATAAGAAATCGAAACTTTCAGCTGGAAAATGAGAAAAATGTAGTTTTTCTCAAAATAGCTTTTGGAACCCAAAACTAGCTTTTCTTCTCAAAATAGCTTATACAAAAGAATTGAGTATTTGAGTGTCTTTGTGTGAAACCTAGGTTTGAGAGTCAGAATAGCTTTTGGAAATGTATCCAAACAGACACTAAGTTTATGAAAAATATAGTGATGGAATAAACATTATTTTATATAACTTTGTAGGAACACAAATATGACAATAGATTAGATAGTCGAAGCTTTATTAAACGAGTAGTGGCCTACTAGTTGCATTATTAACAAACTCGTGAATTGATACTCTAATTTTACTATTTTACTGTTCTATCTACACAAAACGTGTCACATGTTACTTACATTTGTATAATATGTAAATTCGATAAAAACTCTCGAGTTTACATACAAAAATCACTGTTTTAACTTTCATATCTTATAGAAAAACATGTTTTTTTTTTGCCAACATTATAGAAAAACATGTTAACTTGATCTAAAACTCATTTTCATTATTTTTATTTGACCATATTAATTGGATTTATGTATACATTTTATAGAAATTTGTTTATTGAGGTTAATAAAGTATAATAATTGATGTATTTAATATCAACAATGGATGTTTTAAATATATTCAAGTAAAATTATTGTATTTTTTTACCATTTATTTGATTATATATTCTGAAAATACATATTTATTAATAAATGTTAACTTACAAGTTTACATTATTTTCACTCCTTAATTTTTTATTAACAATCTCGCGTTGCATGAGATTAATTTTGTGATTTATTTAAACCTTGTCTTAATTAATTAAGTAATCACTCCTTAATTATGCTACAGTAAAGTATGAAACAAAACAATTATAGATAATCAATCATATTCATATCATAGTTTTCCATTTGCATAAACTGGTATTAAGCGCATCGGAAGGCTAGCAGGATCTCCCTCTTCCTTCTCTCTCTGCCTGGTAACTCATCTCTCCTTTCTTTTTCTTTCTAATCCCACAAATGTCTAACTTTCTTCATTAATCCTTGCTAGCTCAGAAGATTCCATCATATTATGTTGTTTGGTACAGAAGAAAAAATGTACGAGCTGGGCAACGTTAGTATTTTGATTATCTTTGGGGGAATGTTATATTTGGATAAAACAGAATTCAGAAAGTCATAAGCTTGTGTTTCCTGCATTAAGAAAATTTAGAAAGTCAAAAACTTGTGTTTCCTGCATTACAGTTAGTATCGTTTTCGTCTTCCCCATCTTATTCTTTATCTTTTGGAATGAAACATCTTATCCACTTTACATTCTCTGATTCTCCCAAAAACTCACCTCATGTCTTCTAAAGTTTCAATTTTTAAGCAGGGAATCTTTATCTTTTTCACCCCTTTTCAGATTTGATGTCCTTTTCAAGTTTTTTTAACTTCCTCTCTCTTTTCTCACCCCACTGTAGTTTATGTCCTTATCCTTCTTTTGGCACCTTAAAATGTACTTTTTTTCACTGTTGATGATTATTATAGTTGAATTATTAGTTCACGTTTGAATGGGGGTTTCATTTGTTTAATCTGCAGAAAAATATTTCTCTGACACTTTGAGGGATTGTGACTTGTGCCTGAACTTCAACAATAGCAATGAATAATCGTGGGGAAGTTGGGAAGGCTGCCTCGGGTATGCTTTTCATGCTTACTCTAAAATAAACTGTGTTGTTTTTAAGTGAAAAAGTATTATACTTTTCTCTAATCAATAAGTGGGATTATTGATATGTACTCTAATTTTTTTTCCTTGGGTGAACATATTATACTACCTGCCATCTTGTGGTATAAATTTGAAATCCACTTTCCATGATGGTTTGTGTTTATGAAGTTTTTCACCCTGTCCTTGTGGGGAAGCTTGAGGCTAGAAGAAGCTGCCTTTTTTGTTTGGTTTCTTCACCTGTAGAGTGTCCTTTAGGTGCATGTCAAGTTTTAGGGAGTTTCATCTGTTTCTGCATCTAGAAAACACTCTGGCTGTTATGGAGCTTGAAATGACAAATTAGGTTAGGATTGTTAAGAAAATCGATAGTACAGGGATTTGGAGTTCTTAAAAGCTAGCTATATTTTAACTTGAAGTTTAGTAATGGGTAGGTTTTTTACAGGGAATAGAAGGCTGAAAGACTTATTGCTTCAAAAGTACAATTGTTTTTGTGCTGATTGTAATGCTCCCGATCCTAAGTGGGCGTAAGTAGCTCCCTTGACATTCATAAAGTTTATGGTTTTTGTTAATAAACATTATCGTGCCCAAAGTTATGCTTAAAGTCACCTGTATCAGTTATTGATTCATTTTAGTAGTTTAGCTCTTATCGATATATTCTAAGTCCATTTTCAGGTCGGCTAATATTGGAGTTTTTATCTGCTTAAAATGTTGTGGCGTACACAGAAGCCTTGGTACTCACATATCAAAGGTAACTATTACTAGATCTTTGTCTGGTTGTATGATTAAATTATGCACAGTTTTAGATAATTTAAATGAAATATTTCAAACTTTCAATATTCAACCATTTAGTACACCATAATTCAGTCTCTCAATGAACAATAACACATATTGATCTGGCCCTTTATCTCTTCTTGTTTCCCAAATCCCAATGTATGTATTATCATTATTTCTTCCTTTTTTGCTAGCAAGATACTGCATCATATGTCGTCACCTTTTTTTTCGATCATATATGCTTTGCTTAGTCTTAACTTTTAAGACAGATAAATACTGAACTTACTTATCTCTCTCTCTCAACAACATTAAATCTTGCGGGCAACAATATGTTTCATTTTCAGGTTCTGTCTTTGACGTTGGATAAATGGTCAGACGATGAAATAGATGCAATGATTGAAGTTGGAGGAAATGCTTCCGCTAACAAAATTTATGAGGCTCATTTTCCAGAAGGATATAGCAAGCCAACGCCAGATGCCAGTTATGAACAACGTGCAGAATTTATACGGTTAGTCATGCTCCCCCAACAAAAATAGAAAAAGAAAAAGGAATTGTCCCATCATCCCTTGAGTAGAGTATCATTTGTTTTGTTTTGTAAATCTAGTATGTCATTGGTCACCATGAGGTTTGTGATTTTAGGCCATTCTTTAGCGGCAAAGCCACATGTAAGTGAGGATGAGCCATGCACATCTAACTTTGATGAAATGTTTTTACCCTTGTTGTTTCTTCAATACCCAATATTTACTAACATATAGCATCCCTTTATATAGTTCACGGATAAACTACTTTGATGAAATGTTTTTACCCTTGTTGTTTCTTCAATACCCAATATTTACTAACATATAGCATCCCTTTATATAGTTCACGGATAAACTTCCCTCTAATTTTGGTGGGTACATTGATCACAAATGACTTGTGATTTTCTTCTCCATTTAAAGAACTCCACTTGTATTCTACACAAAACATTATTATTAATTTCATTGTCATTTTGTAATATCGATTTCAAATAACCAAACTTTGACCCTTATGGCATGTAGTGTTCGCTAGTTTTTACCTTCAAACTATTGCCTCTTGCATTTGATATTTTAGGCCCAGACTTGAACACTTTTTTTCCCCCACAAGCCAAGAGTCTGGTGTCGTCACTGCCATTCTCAGCATAGCTGTTATGAAATTTTTCTCCTCCTTTTGATCTTGTCTAGCCATATGACTTGCAAGATGTCTATCATTGGGACTTGGGACTATGCATAATGGCACTTTAGTACCTGTCGAATCATGGCTCACATAACTTAAATAATTTGTCAATATTTACTGCAGATCCAAGTATGAGTTTCAAGAATTCTTGAAACCTGATTTGCGCATTGCATCTCGAAAAAGCTCTCAATGGTCAAATTCGTCCAAGAAACTTGCGGATAGCTTCCGAACCAGTAGTAGTCTGCAGAAAACGGTGATCATTGTTTGTAAAATGGTTCCTTTGATTCTTTGCTTATAGTTGGCCATGTAAAAAAGTTCTCTGCGTATAGGATTTGGAAAAAAAAAAAAACAGATTGCTGAAAGTATTCAAAAAATGAATTTGTTTTTTACCATAAATTGTGGGGGAGTATCTATCATTTGAAATAAACGAGCTTAAATTGCAGTTCCTAGAAGAAAATTTTATTACGTAAAGATCATACATCAAAAACTTTACTTCTCATAAGTGGTTTCCTTGAGTTTTTTCTGATGT